>JANEYF010000419.1:940000-1475000 GCA_029963845.1 Rhamnusium bicolor
AGTTTTAATTACGGTTACATTACGGCTTAAAATTCACTATTTTACAGCTACCTGTATGTTGCAGTTAAGCAAAATGATTTTTTGCATAACAGTAATTTTAAACTTAGTTAAGATGACATTATGTTTGGTTCACGTACAATTTTAGATATGAACCAACCTTTCATTTACAATAACCTTATCGTAATGCACTTTAAGTTAATTTATAATATGTAAAAATGTAATCTTTGTTAAATACACACAATTTTTTTAAGTAAATAAATCCAATTCACAAGATAAAATTTATCTTATTTTATTTAATATGTCACCAAAATAAATAGACATTTATGATATCACATATTAAAAACCTTGTAAACAAATATGAAATTTTAATAATGTGGTAAAATGTAAAAACAACTACGCTTACTAATTTGAGGTTTAAATGCATCTGAATAAGTGCATTCTAACAAAGAGAAGCAAGATTAAGAGTTAAAGTTCATTTTTAGTCTGAAAATTGCCTTAATTCCGCTTAATTGTTTTGACTTTTACATGTCGAGGGTAATATACCACACTGTAAATTATTTCGCAGGAATTTACTCTCAGCAGGATTGCATTGTATGAAAGTAATAGTCAATAAATATAATGTAACACTATTTTATTTGATATTTGATATATTTAGAGCAAAGATGTACGTAC
The DNA here is from genome assembly GCA_029963845.1 of Rhamnusium bicolor. Lineage (NCBI taxonomy): Eukaryota > Metazoa > Arthropoda > Insecta > Coleoptera > Cerambycidae > Rhamnusium > Rhamnusium bicolor. The sequence goes on from JANEYF010000419.1 coordinate 940,673, forward strand.
TCGTATACTGAACACTGCTAAAATATATAATTTAAAATATCTGCCTTCTAACCCATACATATTCTACTAAATTAACTAAATTATTTTCCCTTAACAAAAATAAAGCCACCTGTTGCAGGAATGTACATTTAGCACGTAAGGGTTCATTTTTTTTATAATACGTTTTCTATAAATTAGAATAACTACCCATTAAAAATTAAGTTACTAATTAAAAACAATTTTATTTATTCAGAACATAAAATTAAGCGAATTTCTATTATATGTTGATTGTAAAATGTATGACATGAAAATAACTATGAGTTGCTTTGGTTGTTTTGGAATTTCTGTTTGAAAATAAATTGGCGGTTACAGGAATATGCAAGAGCAAAGAAAGCTAAGAATTTATGTTATGTGCAAGCCGTTAAAAGACAAAACTTTAGCAGGAACAAAATTCACTTAAAAAGTACTCACCAATATTAACAATTCTAATTCCTTCATCGTCCTGGAGGAACTTAAGAGCCACAGACACATTTTCAAGTTTTTGCGAACGAAACGACGGTTTTTTGTTGTGTTTTGGTAGTCTCTTCCCAGACAAAACTTCGATTAGCGTTATTAGTCGTAATCCATCACTAAGATCTGATTCTAAATTTCCAATATGTTTTGAGACGGTTTTTAAATGTTCGTTTGCCCATCTTGTAAAGGTGTTTTGTTGAATTTTTTTCCATTGTGCGTCCTCAGCTAACTCGCGTTCGGTCGTCACCATTTCGTCCTCGTCATCAAACTCACAATAGTCTGCATCGCGCTGCAGAGGCAGGCAAGGCTCGACCGGTCCGAAACCGGTGTCGGCTTGGTAGGGAAACTGGCTCATCCTCAGAGACCTCTGCTAGCTGACCAACTCCAATCTAGTCACCTATGACCCCTATAACATGTCAAAGCAATGCTGAGTAAGCCCTAACACCGCATTGCAATGCACACAATATGCACTTTATTCCTGCTACTTCAGCAGGGACGACAACAATGAATTATTTTATTGTATTCTTATTATTTCTTTAAAAACATAAAAAAGGAAATCAAAAAATGTAAAGCAGACTTTTTATTAGTCATTCCTGCTCTTTTTTTATTTAATAGGATACGCGTTTTTGTTTACTTCCAATAGGTTCTTTTAACCTTTCCAAAAATCTGTGTACTTTTTTGTTTAAATTGCATATTACAGGCTGTAATATGCATTTTTTTTAAAACAGCACAATAAAATATACTGAACACGATAATAAACTTGTATATTGTATTTTCACAAATTTTTGTTTTTACTTAACATGAATATTTCATTTAAAAAGTAATAAAATCCGGAAATAATGTTTCTCAAATTTATCATTTAAAATGATATAGCATTTTTTAAAGAATTAATTTCTAAGGATTTTTCTTATGATAATTCCAGGCATGTAACGTGTCAAAATTTATCATTAACATGGTTTTCTTCCATTAAATGACTACACTTTGTTGAATTTTTTTGCTTTCTATTGGCACGATTGTCTTATGTTCTGCAATTCTTTGTCTAAAAATTCTCCCTGTCCGCCCAATATACATTTTAGGATATGTACCACAAGTAAGCTTGTGGTACATATTCTAACTTTTAATTTAATTTTTATTTTTGCCTTTGTTACTTTTAATTAATTTACCAAAGGTATTGTTTGTTTTTTATTTAATCTTCATACAGGGTTGCCCCTTAGTGCGTCAAAGTCCAGTATCGGCCTTATTAAAAGGATTTGGAAAACAATTTTTTATCGAAGTCGTGTAGTGTCAAAATGTGCACATTTTAAAGATATTTTAAAATGTACAGAGTGACTGGAAGTTAACGGAAGTGGAACTCGCACAAAGTTTCCGACATATCTCCCGTAGTGTTGGGGATAGACCCACCAACCCCTACATTATTGTGTTCGTGAGAAAGCGTCCTATTCAAATATGTAAAAATATACAGAGTGTTCAATTTAAATCAAATTAATAACTATAGTCATCTTGTATGAGCTTTCTTTGTTTTTCTGATATGATTTTAGAAATCTACATTAAAAGTCCTTTTGTATTGACCAATTTTTTTGTAACAATAAAAATAACGAAATTAGAGGGGGTGGGAATTCTCACAAAATCACCCTGTACAAGGTACATAGAAGCATCTGATCTCCAATCGAGCATGTGTGAGATATGACAGGCCGACGTCGATGTTTTTTCTCCGGTATCTGATTAAATTGAACTTCTTCTATACAAAATACTGATAATAATAATGTATTTTTTCCATAGTTGCTACAAGTTGAAATTGTAAAAGGATCAATTATATGATGTAGTACTTAATTTTTGGCATACAAAGAATACTTGAAATTGTTTACCTATTTGTATACACGCCGAAGTCCCCTATTTTAAGGGATATAGTATAAAGGGCCTATCTCTTTTTATTTAGTTGCTATCTCTTGCTAAATTTTTTCATAAATTCCAAGTAGTAAAAACATATGATTTCAGATAGATGAGGTATGTCCTAAAATAAAATAAAATAAAATCAGATTTATGTACAAAAAATAGCAAAATAGTATAGCAAAACTATCGTAATTAAAATCATATAACCGAGTTCGGTTTGCCAAATAGCGTTTTTTCGACAGTATAACCCCCGTCTGTGCAGCCCCGGCTTTGCATTTGGGGGTTGTCTAATTTATATGATGTGTTTTGTGTTATGTTTTTTATATAAGTGTAAATGACTGAATTTAAACTATAGTTATTTAATTACCATTTGGGGATTCCTCCTTGAAATATCATGTGTATTAAAAAAAACATGAAAATCGATTCAGTTTTAACTATTAATGTCTAATTTTTAAGATAAATCGAAAATATGCACAAATAAATATTATTACTAATATTACTTATGTATATTGAAGTTTACATCATATGTCTTGGTTTGTTTTGGCACATATTATAGCTTTCCATCCTCAAAATCATAAATTATAAATCATACAATATTTTTAAGCAATGAAAACGATAAAATTTTACACATTGTTTTTGATAACTGTGGTTTTAAATGAAGCATATCTTACGAAACAGTTTCTATCGACATAATCTATAATCGATTATTTGATACTGCCATGGCTTTTGCACTTTCTCCACTATGATAATACGAGGGAAGAAGAATAATATTAATAACCATGTATTCATAAATGGCATGAAGTGTAAAACATTCTGCTTAGTGAAATAAAACATGCCAATAGATCTTGTTCTGTTAGGAAAAGCGACATGATTTCGAGAAAAATTAGGCGATATTGATTTACCTTGTGAATTGCTTATTGGAATTATGTAGACATCCTTATTAGAATAATGTGCTTGACATTTTAATAATAATGTGACTTCTTAATAATAATGTGCTTGACTTCATAATAATTATTTTTTTTTAATAGATCTCAACCCAATGGGAACACATTGTTGTTTAAACGTTTATATAACGTTACGCAAACGTTAATTAACGTTATATAAACGTTTAAAATACAATGTGTTCCCATTGGGAATGTTCTCATCTAAGATGTTATTCTAATATTGAAAAGACGACAATTATCCTTGTGGCTGTGTAGGAGAGACATCAAGACGATTAAATGAACCCAAAATTTGCGTTAAAAAGAATGAAATTAACAAATCATAACATATTTAACATGTTTGGGAAATTGTGCATAAAATTGACTGATAATATTTAGCAAATATATAAAGCCACGTATAGACCAATTCTGATTCGCAGTGCCAACGGCTCTCAAGATTTTGATTGTAAGTTCGTCAAGGATTCGCGACAACTCCATTTTTACAAAACAAACCGCGTATACTGCACAACAATCCGGCGACGCGAACTCAAGTTTAGACCAGGTCGAGTGATTGGCAAGCGTTCGAGAACAAACTCTTTGATACACCGCTTGAAGAGTGGGCTTGTTCGAAAGCAGAACTATTCGTGAACACTCGTCTAGACCGGGTTTTGTCAATTGTTCGCGAACAATATGCGCACTGTTCTAGAACGGGTTCCGAACTTGGCTTTAGCGAACGGAACAAAGTTGGTATACACTAGTAGATATTTTGTACTTAAACTAGATCCGAACAAACATGAACAATATTCGGCGAATTTACGACCACTTTTTTCTGTTTAAACTTGATAATTCTCAACTATTAAAAGAAAAACACGAAAAAAAGAATGTTAAAAATAAAAAAATGTATTACACAAAAATATAATATGAAGCGTTAGATTCCATTACTGAAGTGTCAAAGAAATTAAAAAAAAAACAACAAAACTATTGCTCCTTGGCTAACAATAAAATTTTCTTTTAGGTCAAGGCAACCTTGGCGCTAATTTTATGCGATGGTTACAAGTAATATTTAAAGAAAATTTTATTTAAGCTATTGACATTTTTGGTTGAATAAGATAAATGAGATCGTTATTTTTTTGCAGTATATCCAGGTATTACCATAAAACTGAAAATTGTGAGATTAATTTCTTGTTTTAAATTGTAGAAGCTGATGTGCCTATGAAAAACATGTGCTTTCTATATGTATCTGTATAAATAAGAGTATTATTTATGCAGGCAGCAATTTATACCATTAATGTGTTAGAACTGAAAAATATTTTTGCCGTTTTACAAAATAAATAAGAAATCATTTATAGCTGTTTATATAAACTTTGGTAAAATGAGAACTCCGGCATACATTACATTTTAATAATTTAGATGACTTTATTAAACCCGTTAAAATTGTGGTCCCCGTGGGGTCATGATGTAGATTTATTTTATATAAATTCTGTTTATTATTCTCAATTCTTTTGTACACCTTTACATACCTACTAGAAATGTAAGTCACATTGTTAAAAATAAATTACGTGGGTGTGAAATGAAAATGAAAATTTAAGTATTTTTCAGATGCAAATTGTAAAACGTGGAAAAATAGTAAATATCTAATATTTAATATCAGTTGTAACGTTAACTTCAGAAATATACTCAGCACTGACCTTCAGTAAGAAAACATGCACTTTTCTAAAAATATATTGCTCTATAGTTCATGATGCACATTTTAACAACAAACAATTTCTATATCATGTTTTTAACTAAAAATAATTTTATAACGTTAATGCACAAAAATTTACCAAGGCAATGTGTCTTAAGCTAACCAATTTTTCTGAAAACGCGATAAATAACATTAATTGACTCAATTTTTATTTAAATCTTTCATTTACTGACAATAACTTTAGAAACAGTATAAATGATTCTAATAATCTAATGTGCATAATTTAATAAAATCGTTATATTTTGCACATGGAAGTGGTAAGAAATCTAAACCACAATTATTGCTAAATTTGTTACAAGAATTTTTTTATCTATGGAAATAGTCGAGAATTTTTTACATAATTAAAAATTTATCTATATGCCTATAATAGTAATTACACAGGTGTATAAAAATAGCTTCAAATGTCAAGAATTTTATACCTAGCATTCTGTTTTCGATACTTATAAGAAACCAGAATAAATAAACAATATTTATTATTAGCTGTGGTAATTTGTGTAAGATTACACCGAATTCATATTTTATTTTTAAAATTATTTTAAGTCGAGCAAAACAAAAACCTTTCTCCTGCCTATGTCAGTTTCAATTTCGCGCCTAGATAATTTTTTGCATTTGCCAAACGTGGGAAATTTAAATAAAGTCTACTTACGTATAATAATTGTTAAAAATATAAAAAAATTAAAGATTAATCCATAAAATCATTGCACTTTTGTAACACTTTTCGTTGTGGTTATGAGGAGACTGAGCACGTCTCGCTAACTTAAGATATGTATGAAACTAAGAATAGAACTCTGTCCATGAGTTTAGTTGTTTATAGATTGTCTCTTAACTTAACCCCACTTTAAACTGAAATCCCCATTTTGTATGTCAATTTTTCTAAAATTATTCCTAATACAAATAGTTCTTTGATCAAGACTCTTCCGGCATGCTTTTAAAACATCTTCCCTGTAAGGGAGATAAGCGCTAAATGGTGAGGAACGTTTCTAAACAACCCGTCTTACCAAAAAGAGGAAAACAGGGCTCTTAACAAGCAAATCTAAAAAAGACTTTTTTTAATATACAAAATTTTTTTATTCAATCACACTCTTAAGATTTATAAAGTGCAAAAACACGTTTAATTCTGTAACTTTATTGTTAGTTGCTAAATTTAACAGTCCAGACAATTTTTTTGTTCATGAATATAAGTGTTGGTTTAGAATAATATGTAAAGCAATTAAAATATTTTCTTTCGGATCTAAACTAAATATTTTACAAATTCCTCATTTACTGTTTTGACGGATAAAAGGTTGTTCTGATAGGATAATAGGACTTAAATATTTTTATAGTTATTTCTAAACGTTAAAAATGTGTATTGTTGTTTTAACTTGTTTACTGCATTCATTCGTTTATCAATTTCGTTTGAGCCAGTTATTTAAATTAAAAAAATATAAAAAAAGCTTTTAAAGTAAAAATGCAAATTTAATAATAATAGTAATAAATGTCTTATTCTTTGCCTCATTTTACAAAAGTAAAATGCAAATGCAAATAATTATATCCTATCAGATTTAATATAGTAACTATAAAAAAATACACACATACAAATATAAAGAAAAAAATCACGTAGCAAAATTCAGACACAGTTTGAACACCATTTAACCCCGACAAGTAATAAATACAAGGTAAGTACTATATGTTAACTAGACACATATTTATTTTTAAGTAGTTGTAGTGGTTTAATATAAGATCAAATAAATTATTTCGTTAATTATTTTGTTTTCTAAGCAACATCGCTCGCATGTGTTTTTTTAAAAATTATTACTTTAAGACTTTAGAGAATCTTCTAAGCTATTATATATTTCATAAATGTTGAAGGTAAAGGATCTCTCAAACTGTGCTGTCCTATGTGATGGAGCAGCCAAGGTATTCTTATTTCTAACATTCACATTATGTATTTCTGAACGAGTTACTATTTTGTCACATAAATAACTAGGTTTGTCGTTAAGAATAATTGAATGAAACAGAGTTGATGATTTTAAAGTAAAACGGTTTTGCATATTAACGAAATCTGAACTTTTTGTACCTTATACTTATAGGCAGAATCTAAACAAAAATAGTAAACGGTAGAACAATAAGAAAATTGTGACAAGTCGATCGTTTCACAAAGTATACTTAGATATGACCTATGAGGATACAACAATCGCATATAGCTATAAGCCTTCTGTATACATTTGGATACATGTAATTTAAATCTAAATGAAATATCCATCCATAATCCCAAATTGTTTGCCTCATTAACTACTTCAAGATTGACATTGTTTAGCTTTAATTTCACGTCTTTGACATACTTCTGATACAAAGTATTTGAGCCAAATAATAAAATCTTAGCTTTGGATGCGTTAAAAGACACAATATGCATCATATACGATACAAGTAATGATATGGTACTATAACACAAAGCATCAACTCTTTGTATTCAGCATTTTCTGAGGGCGTATAGTCCAGAGAGTAGTTTTTAATTTAATCTATATCAGGTTTTTTTATTTTTTTAACTATACCACCAAAATGTTAATATTGTAGAAAATGTTAGTAAGTTCTAAGGACGGTATTTTCCTTTTATCCTAATTTTTCACCAATTCTACGTTTTGAAAAAATTATCCCATTAGATCTTCAGACCTAGACTGTCAATCATCGTCAAAAAATGATCCACAAATTTTGAAAACTTTGGTACAGGTTTACAAGTTAAGTGAAAAAACATTACTATTATCTAATAAATAATCTGTCTGTCTGTGGTATTTTGAATGGAAATATGTAGGGTGATTTCACTTTAAGTACAGAAACTTGGTGAATCGATAGGTTATTGAAAAACATATGTGCGTTCTATGAACCTTTTCTTCATAAACGTTTAGTTTTTGAGATACGGCAAATTGAAGTTTTTTTCAGAAAATGAAATCAAAATTTCGAGAAAATCAAAAATACCATAATTTTTTAAAAATATCCACAGGCGTATATAAAATATAATACCTTTCAACGTCCTGTATCTCAGAACCTAAGCGTTTAAAAAAAAGCTGATAAGACAAACAACTTTACTTGAAAATAATTAAATATGAAAAATAGTATTTACTGTAAAAAATAATTAAAGTTCAAATTATATCCGTTAAAAAAATTGAAAATATATCTTTCCTTCGCATTTTTTTGTAATTTAGAGTGGGTGTTCCGTAAAACGACAATTTGATGAGAATTTTTTATTTTTGAATATATGTATACAGATATGTCACAATATGGCATTTATCACAGTGTAGTGATACATACAATATTTTTTCGATGTATCGGTTGACTCACGTACAACTGGCATCCTAACAAAATAATTTAATTGTCGATGAGGTGAGTCATATTTTAAAATATAAAAATATATAATATATTTAAATGCTTGATAAAAGATGTGAGTAGGGGGTCAAGTAAACAAAAAATAAATGTATTTATAGACAACTTGGAAATAAATTAATAATTATACAGTCAATAAGGTTTTGTTGTCCATTAATTGTAGTTGGCATTATCTGAAGTAAAAAGCAGCTTGGCCTATAGCCAGTGTCCTACGTTTGAGTAAATAATATTTGCTTATCTGTAATAAGTAATTAGTAATTATATATTAATATTTTAATCATGTAACAAATATTGTTGTTGTTAAATAAGCTTGTTTGTGTAGTAAACTGTATGCTTACCAATTAGCTGGCGTCTATAAAAATATCCGCTGTATAAGCATTTGGGAAAAATTGCCAACAGTTGTACTTCTGTTTGATATTACTTATATTTCGTTATGAAATTTCTTATTAAGAACTAAAAAAATATAAAAACTGATTAAAGAACGTTACATATGTAAGTCGAGAAAATTCGAAAATTTTTCTGCAATTTTTTTATATAGTTAATACCTTAGCTTGGCAAAAACCTACTTCACATATATTAAAGTTGGGTTTGTATTTGTTGTCGGTTTAAATCTCAAGTTATAAAATTAAAATAAAATACATTTTAAACACTGATCGATACCCATGTTATAAATTATTTCAGGAATTTATTGATGGAATAATAACAAATTTTCCATTTAAAGAATATAGAAAATAATATATTTCATCCGACCTTTACAGCTTTGGTTATGATCCAGTGGTTTTCAACAATCGTTTATTTTTCGGAGAAGCCTACGAAAAAATTCATTGATGATCCGGATATTTTTAATTATTTTATGTTCCCAAATATAGTTACTGCCATTTCTTGGAAGAACATTTTTGATATCGTCTTCGTTGTTTCTTTATACCGTCCGTCGATAAAGTCACTCTCCACTCCTAGTATCTCTGGAACGAAGTGATATATCCGCATGCGACAAAACGATGAAATCGCATTGTGAATGGTGCTTTTTTTGTGAAAAGTGCTGATTTGCGATTTGATAGGTGTCGTGCCCCCGGTGAGGTGACGACGATGTGCTTTTCACAAAAAAGACCGATGCGATTTCATACTGCTTTTATCCTATGCGGATATCTCACTCCGTTCTGGAGATACTAAAGGCGAATGACTTTATGGACGCCCTGTATAAGTACCATCCCACTTTCTACTAAAGTGTGTGAATTATTGCTATGTGCAATGCGTCAAAGTTTATATTTTATTTCCGTGATAACATTGACTTCAGCGATACCATTAGCTAATCTTTTTTATTTCCGGTATATTTCGCTTTCTGTAGTTAGGTTTCGTAGTTATATTAGATTAATTAATTATTTGGTGTGGTGTGCTCTTATACTTAATTATTCCATCCCAGTAAATATTGACGTCGAGACTACCTAAATGATGTAATAATTTAGTCGCATAATTAATCATATTTAAGTAATTTTTACGTTGACGCGACGTGGAATCAACATACGTGGAGAATAAGACGACGTCGAAATTTAGTTAAATTGACTAAGATAAAATTACATATAAATCTTCCTTGTAGTTGCACAGTATGTTTGGTTACTAATATGTATTTAGGTACATTTGAATTCATTTCGACGTCAGTTCGACATCGAGTAGACTAGCTTTAGGTAAAATCTACGAATTTATGTGCAAATGGCAAATGACTCCTAGTAAAGAAAAAAAGAAGAATTTTATACATATTTGGTATTTTTCTCTATAAGTAGCAGCAACATTATTGACAGTCATCTATAAAATTGAAAAGACACTTAATTCATAGTGAGATAGAAAATAAATGTTGATGATAAAAATGAATCCAATTTAATTGCGTAGTATCAGAAGTTCCCGGTTGTTGAAATTAATACGCTGAACATTTTTTCATGCATATTAGACCTGTACTTCGAAAAATAACCATGCACCTCCGACATATTCATTATTAATATGAAAGTTCCTATTATCAAGTAAAAAAAATGATAATTATAGTTTGAGCCAACAGTATATTATACTTGTTGATTATGACTTAGCAGGTATAATTATGTATTTTTTAACTTTTTCATCAGTTCGTTTCTATACTCATTTTGAAAATTTCAATTTCAAATCTTACTCCAAATGTGGTAAAAAAATATGGCGCCTTGCACTAATTCGACCTTAAGGTTAACTGCCATTGAAAATGTAACTACAAAGGGTAATTGACTAAATTGTTGAAATCAGGTAGATAAGCTAGGTAGAGTTTATCGATGTGGTCGACCTAATATTATTTTAAAGGAGCGCAGTAAAGGCGACCAAATAGGTTGCTATGTGGTTGCAAATTACGTAGGAGTTCCAACAGAATCTACCTAGTTAGAATATTCTACCATTATGACGGTTTCCAGTCACCAAAAGGTAAATATTACTAAATTATACCACCTATTTTGACTTTAAAAAAAATTCACCTTTAAGGTAATCTGTGGTAGATTTTTTTAGTTGTTTTTCCCTTGTTGCTTTAGTTAAAAGTACTTTTAAGCAAAATAGTGTATGAGGTAGATTCATTGGTATTATATACGTAAATTTAAATATAAAGTAGAACCAATGGGTAAATTTTTATAGGAAGTATATTTTTCCAGTCAGTTTTATGTCATAACTACCTCAGTAAATATATTCATCTTTTACCAAGTCGAGTTATAGCTAATTTTATGGAAGCTGTTAATGTCTCGAGGGAGGGGGATAAATTTCGCGTATTCCCCTCGGCCTCATCCACCACGTCTAAATCTTAAATGCCCATCTTAGTTACAGGGAGTGTTTTATGCATTTTTCTATACTTTTTGGTTTCAATAATATCGTATAGAGTTGCCTAGATCAAAAGCTATCTAAACAAAATTTCAGAATTTTCATATACAATTTTAATTTAAAAGTCATGAGATTCAAAGAGAACGTTTTCAATAATTGTAATATTCTTGTAATATAAGTTTTTCAAACAGAGTCGTTAATTATTATAATTATTATTGTATCGAAATTAACTTTTGTTCAATCATTTTGCCGCAAATGGGTTGGACCCTCGAATTTGAGATACCCCGTATGTATTATAATTATCATATTTTATAAAAATATTCAAAAATTAGCCTTAGAAGTACAATATTGCAAAACAAATGTTACGCATAGAATAATATTTTTTGGAAAAGCATTTGGTAGTTACGTAAATAATTTAATTACATTGTATTCATCTATATTCTGAGTAATGTGACCTAAAAAAGAAATCATTTCTGCCATATAAGGTGGTGCTCGTGAAGTTTGCCATTCTAGCTTGTTGTTTAATCATGCCGTATTAAAAACAACATATGTTTGCTTATCATTATTTAACATACTTTTAAGACTATTTTTTTGCATGAGATTAATAGACAGCTTTGTACAATAAAATGTAAAAGGTATGGTAAACCGAGAATACGGATTCACGATTTTATATTTGTCAGTAGATACGAGGTGGTGTTGATACTTTCTAATGTAAAATTATAGTAGATAGGTACAACGTAATGTAGACTAGATGTTGGTAAACCGAGCATAGAAAAACTGTATTTAATATTATTTATTATATTAATTCACAGTGAGAAGGTAGGCTCTGGAACGATCCGAATAAAAAAATTCCCGATCATCTGCGGCAAAATCCTCGGACAGATCAACTTTATCTTTTAAACGGGTATCTTTTCTGATAGTTGTCAATTTTTTTACCCCCAAGCCTTTCCGCAATGATTTCATTGCCATTTTTTTTTAATGATTACCCGCTAACGGGGAACGCGAGCGGGGTGCGAAGCGCTCGGGGGGCGCGCCGAATTTTTTACGTAAACGGGGTGCTTTTGCGCGCGTTTTGCCCTTATAAACGTAGATGGTTGGTCCGCCCGTTTTCGAGGGGGGTGGGGGGTGAATTTTGAAATAAGCGTTTTTTCGAAAAAGCGGTCGCCCCGAGTCGGGACGACTAGACGAGTACGACGCCGTCGAGATCGCCTCGATAGCTCTTCCCGTCGCCGAGATATAAGCCCCGGAAAATTTTCCTTCCCCTCGCCCCCCAGTGAGCAACAAGAGTAGCCTAAACCGAACCTCCGAGCCCCGCTTTGACCCCGGAGATGGCCATGGGGGCGACACGAGATGAAAAAACATCCATCGCGACCCCCAAATGGGACAGGACAATGACCAGGCCTACAAAAAAGTATAGAGGTGAGATACGCGTACGACGCTCCGTTTGGCCTGTACAGGGGTCAAATCGATCGCTTTTTCGCGGTTTTTTTCGAACGGCCGGGAAATATGGTAAATATGCGAATTAAGGAACGCGCTTTCGTGGGGGGCCGTCGTTCGGCGGGGGGATTTCGGAAAAAATCGCTAATTTTGGAAAACGCTTTTTCGGCAAATTCGCGCGCGGCGCGGCGTTCTACGTCGCGAATGACGCGAAAAAGTCTCATGACCGGAATCGATCCGGCGCGTCGTAACGGCGCGGCGGCCGTCGACGCGCCGAAAATTTTCGATCGCTCGGAAAAAATACTTAGTCGGCAGATTAAGGGAACGCGCTCCCGTGGGCGGGCATTAATCGGGGAGGATTTTCGGGAAAAATTCCGAAAATCGCTTTTTCGGCAAAATCGCGTACGGAGTGACTTTCTACGTCGCGAACGGCGCAGAAAAGTCTAATGACCGAATTCGATCCGACGCGTCGTAACGGCGCGGCGGCTAATGATATACAAATTTTTTTTTTTCGAAACAGGAGGATGCCTTGCACGGCGCCGAGCGAGCGCGTAGCGCCCGCTCAATGTATGCGCGTATCGGCGGTGGACCATTGGTTAGACTTAAAGGTTAGATAAGCTAATTCTTCAAGAAATACTGCATACAGCAATATGCGGGTGTGTGATGCTCATTTCATTAGTTAGCGACAATATTGGTATTTATGAATCGTGATAGCCGCGGAATTCTATCAGTTTACTTAAAACAATGAATAAGAAGTTTTCAGTTTGCTGAAAGTCAATTTGGCAATGCTTAATTATTATTTATTTAAATCAGAATCCTGAAAAAATATATGGGGTTTGTCATTGTTTCTAGTCGTCAAGATTTTGTACCAGCCGTTCGATAATTATACATACATGCATTTTCTGTAAATACTGAAAACTTAATTAAAATTTGGGCCATCATAGACCGGTCAACAAAGATTTATTTAAATTAAACATTTTATTGTATTTAAAATTAGTTAATTATGTGTGTGGTTATGAACACTTTGGAAGGTAACACTGCCGCAGTTTTCCACGAAACACCAAAACACTATATACTGCACTAGACGCGCGTTTCGCCAACCAAGTTGGCATCATCTGGAGATGATTAAAACAATTTCAGTTTTAATCATCTCCAGATGATGCCAACTTGGTTGGCGAAACGCGCGTCGAGTGCAGTATATAGTGTTTTGGTGTTTCGTGGAAAACTACGTCAGTGTTATCTTCACATCAAAGGTTCCTATCCACTCCAGGGCAGTTTGGAAGGTGTACATTATAAATTGTCAATGAGCATGCATTTAAACCCAATTAGAAATGTTGATGTTGAAAAGTAATTTTCGTTCTATAAACAAATAAAGAAAGCGGAATAATTCAACACATGGGCGTCGCCGAGGGGGGGGCCAAGGGCTCCCCCTGGCTATTGTCAAATAATGAATATGACGGTATTATCCAGGGCCGCAGCTGTGCAGAAAGATGTGCTCTATGGAGTCGTAGAAGTGTTGAATAGATTAAAAGCTTTTGTAGTTTCTTCAAAAATAAATTGTCTATTAAAACAGTACGTAATCTTTGCGCATTAGTTTCGGAGTTTATTAACTCTTCTACAGTTTATTAAAAGAGCACCTTTTGCGCTTTGGTTTTGGGAAATTGTTTAATAACATTGCTTAAATTGATTGCCTCACACATTTTATGTTCTTTGGATAGAGTAGCTAGTGCTGTCAGTTTTTCTTGACTCATGCAAGACCGTAGACAGTCCTAAGCGCCAAAACAAAGTAGGAGCATAGATATAAAGAAAATTCTTATAATTAAGTATTAAGAGCACCGAGTAGAGAAGTAAACCGACGCGTACAAAGGGTGGGCAATAAAACAATTATCATATCTATTTGGTAAACGCATACGTCGCGCTCCTCTATAAACAAAAACCATTATATGCTTTTTTATTTATATGTTTTTCCGATAATTTGTTCTTTTATTCTAGAAAAAGAAAAACATTTTTTAATATTCACCGTGGAGAAACGTTCAGACGCATTTTTAAAAATTTGGCCCCGCCTTTCCTGGATATTTTAGAGTCGACGCCCATGATTTAACAATGCAATGGAGAATGTCGAAAATGTACGTATCAAGTGAAGATCAGGGACTGTGTGTCCACGTATCGACCGATGGAAGCCGGAGTCCCCCAAGGCTCTGTGCTGTCACCCCATCTGTTCGCTGTCTTCACCTCTGATCTCCCAAGGGCCGAGGGCACAGCAATGGCACTCTACGCGGACGACACGGCCCTCACGGCCAGATCCTGGAGAGCGAGAACTGCCACCAGAAGACTCCAAAAGGCAGCCTCTCTTCTGGAAGAATGGTGTATCAAGTGGAAAGTCGCAGTCAATGCGGAGAAAAGCCAGACGATTCTCTTCAGGAAAGGACGCAAGGAAACCCCCACTGGACACGTTTCCAGCGAAGACATCCAATGGCACGATTCCGTCAAGTATCTTGGCGTAATCATGGACAAAGGCCTGACATGGAGACAGAACACCGAAGCCATCGTCGTAAAGGCCAAGCGGACGAGATCTCTCATCTACCCAATGGTAGGGAACCAGAGCAGGCTCAGTCTGAGGAACAAGCTTCTGCTAGTCAAAGCACTCATCAGACCACAGCTGACCTACGCCTCCGTAGCATGGGGATACCAAGCGAAGACCTATCTGAAGAAGATCCAAGCCGTGGAAAACGTGGCAATCAGGACAGCGGTGGGCGCACCATGGTACGTTAGAAACGCTGACATCTTCAGGGACCTGGAGTACACACCAGTCACCGAAATCATCCGGGATAGAGCGAAGAAACTGTACACCTTAGCTGAGGAGCACAGGAACCCGCTAATCAGGGAGGCCACCTCCTATGACCCGGCCGACGCACTGAGGCACAAGAGGCCGAGGTACAGTTACTGGACAACGGCTAAGTATAACTAATCCTTTCCTTGCAGATGGACCTAACCACGGAAAAGACATGACGCAACCAACCACCTTCCCACAAACCTTGCGGGCGCCGGTAAGTAAACCTACCAGCGCCCGTTGTCCCCCTGGCTCCGTGAAGGACGAAAGTGCTAAGAAAGCACTTAGGCCTTCACCTCCTAGAGCTACACAGTTCATCCTCACCTTGTCCGATGATCCAGATGACAATGTGTCAATTGACACTTTGTGTACTGGCAGTCAGTCCCAAGTCACAGAATATCCGCACAGTCCCTGACAGACCGATGACTACCCCCGGGGGTGACAAGCTGGCGAAGAAAGAAAACGAAGACAGAAGAGCGCCAGAAGAGGCCCTAGCTAGCAGGGTTCATCAGCCAGGACCCAGGGAGGTTGGCCAAAATCTTCGGCACCGCTCACATTTGTGAGTGGGGCCGTTCGTAAAAGTAAGCTAACCCGCCCTGCACGAGGCCGGTCCAGGTCCACAGCGATGACTAGGGTAAAAAGGCAATAGTCCTGCCTGCCCTAGCATCCGAGACCGTCATCAAGCCAAATGGATATTGGCGCGTATCATGAAAATAACTACAGACATGTTTCAGTCGTCCGCGTGCGTCCTTGAAATTTTCGTATAAAGGAAATGTAGACATTGTATATAAATTTGCAGCAGCATTTAACCTTCAATTAAAATTGTGCTGTACGCCTATGATTCCGTCAGTGAGTAAATGTATTTTATTATTTTTATTATTATTCATTTATTTTTGTACCGCACTTAATTTCATTACAGTTATTACAATTTGCTACATCCTCACTTAAGATTTTTTCATCCGTTGGATGATACAAATGACAAATAACATTTGAATTCATGCTGGCAAATATATTTGCATCAATATAATGTTTTGGCCGGAAATCGAACAAAAGGGTAAACCGGAAGAGTTGTTACACGGACACGTACCATTCTAGGCCCAAATATTTGTTGTTATGATCATTATTTTATGTTTTGAAGCGAATGCAGTAAAGTGTTATGTTACGTATAATAATTTTAAAATCATGCTATTGTGGTCTTTTTTTATGCATATTTTTGTGATTAAATTTTGCAACTGTCAAACGTGGCAACAAGAAAGGAAACCTATCGTCAAAATTCATCAGGGTCTTTTGGAAGGGGTAAGAGCATTTAATTATGTGAGCAAAACAAAACACCAACTATTTGTTTGTTTATTTAAATATTCTCCTTGCCAAAATAAGAAAAAATTAATTCTATATTAATAAAATAAGGGGAAAAATAACAATCATGTTTACATAAAAAATAATATACTGATTTATATAATAAAAAATTACACCCAACTTACAATGATTAAAATTTTGAAATTAATTAAATGTCATTCATTACATCTCACATTCATATGAATAGTTAAATTTGTTTAAATTTTTTCAATAAAATAATTTTTCATTAATCGATTCTAATTACCTACTTTTTTTATTTTATAAATTATTTCAAGGTATTTAAATCTCAAGTCTCTCCCTAATATCAGGATAACAGATACGACTTGGCGCATAGACAATAAAATAATCTGTTATATCCAAAAATAATATTTTTGGACATTTCAAAATCGATATGTCTTCCGAGAATCAAGACAGTAGAAACACAAAGATGAACTTATTTTACTAGCAGACGCATCGACTTTAATCTGTACTAGCCAATAATTATTTTTTTTAAAACCTTGTTGTCTCTCTCAGGTATTAGCAAAACACAAACACGACGAGGTTAAAAAATATTCTGTTTGGATAGAATAGATTATTGTCTACATGCCTGGTGGTAAAATAATTACTTCCTAGGATTTCTGTTACCTTGATCCCCGGGAGAGACTACGAGATTTAAATGTCTTAAAAATGCTACTTTTGGATAAAATAGATTAATGTCGATGTGCCTGGTAGTAAAATGAATATCCTCTCTCTTTTCCCTTGACCTGGTAACCGGGAGAGACTTCGAGATTTATGTGTTATATGTTTTAATTTTTGTTATACAACTGATATAATAATGATATAATATAACAAAACGTTTCCGTTTTTCTATAAACTATTTTTAGATAGAACAAATTATTGTCCATGGGCTTAATGGTAAAATAAGCACCTCCTCGCGTTTGTTTTTTACTAATACCTGGGTGAGACATTAAGGTGTAAATGCCTTAAAAACAATAATTATTGGATTACAGGTTCAAGTCGATGCACCTGCCAGTAAAATAAGTTCTTCTTTGTGTTTCTACTGCCTTAATCCCCGGAAGAGACATCGATATTAAAATGTCCAAAATTATTATTTTTGGATGTAACAGATTATTTTATTGTCTATGCGTCTGGTGATAAAATAAATTCCTCAAGTCGTATCTGTTTGATATTCAAATACTTTGAAATAACTAATAAATAAGTATTTGGAACAGATTATTGAAAGAAATTATTTATTGAAGAAATTTAGACACAGTGTTTCTTTAATTGCGTATGTCAACACCTGTTATTAGAATCATGTGAGATGTAATGACTAAATAATTAATGACATTTAATTAATTCGCAAATTTTAATCATTGTAAGTTAGGTGTTATAATTTTTGATTATGTAATATATTTATTTATTTTTTAATTGGTTTATGCGACAAACAAAAAATGCTTCTGGAGAATAATCTCTATATAAATGTAGTTTACAGGAAAACAGAAACGTTTTGTTGTATTTGTTTTACGATGTGATGTATCATCATTAAACAGTTATATAAAAAAATTAAAACACTTGAATCTCGAAGTCCCTCCCGGATACCAGGACAATAGATATGAGGGGGGATATTCATTTTACTACCAGACTCGTTGACATTAATCGGTTCTATCCAAAAATACATCTCGTAGTTTCTCTCCCAGGGACTAGGATAACAGAAACCCCAGGAAGTAATTATTTTACCATCAGGTATATAGACAATAATCTGTTCTATCCAAACAGAATATTTTTTTAAGACATTTCAATCGATGCCTCTCCCGGGCATCAGTGTACCAGAAACACTAAGAAGCATTTGTTTTGCCACCAAACGCATTGACATTAATCTATTGTATCTATAAACCTTCCCAAGTAATAATTTAAATACCTGTCAGATTTATTTAAGTTTTATTAGTGCTTTATAATGACCAGTTCATAAACTAGTGATTTATGCAAGATGGATGGTCTCTTGGAGCGCCTAACTTCGGAAGGATTTTATGCGCAGGCATATGCGGACGACGGGCTGGTCCTAGTGACCGGCCGCTTCTTAAATGTCGTTTGCAACAGAACGCAGGTAGCTTGTAGAATAATAGAAAGATGGTGCGGCGAAACAGGTCTCTCAGTCAATCCATCTAAGACTGAGATGATCCTATTCACCAAGAGAAGAAAAATAGAGTGTTTTTAGGGCACCAACCATGTACGGTAAACCTCTCGCGCTTGTGCAGGAGGTTAAGTACCTGGGAGTGACCCTAGATAGCAAACTGTCATGGGGGCCGCATATTGACAACGTCATCAAAAGTCGACTGCGACCTTCTGGCAATTGCGCCGAGCGGTAGGTAGGAACTGGGGCCTCAACCCACGGATCCTACACTGGCTATACACGGCAGTCATCAAGCCGAGGCTCCAGTATGGATCCGTGGTCTGGTGGCCGAGCGTGGACAGAGCGATTACGTCCCGAAAGCTGGCAAAAGTCCAGAGACTAGTCTGCCTAGGGATCACTGGCGCAATGAGGACGACACCGACAGCTGCTCTGAAGGTTCTGCTAGGCCTGCCAACGCTTTCCTCGTGGATAAAAGGGAGGCTATGGCGGCCTATCTGAGAATGCGGGATTCTGGGAGCTGGCAGTGTTCAGGCAGAGCTGAAGGTCACGCAGCAATTGCTGGACTGACGGAGAGGGAAATCCCTCTCTCTGTCCTGAAAGTGAGAGACGCGAAAGATCAGCTAAGGTTGGAAATGAATTACACTCTCACTCTTCCCAGTAGGGAGGAGTGGAGTGAAGGAAGAATTGACTTCCGCCCGGACTCTCTGGTGTGTTACACAGACGGATCTCGGGTGGTCACTAGACCGTCTTCCGGGGCGGGAATATATCTGGAAGGCAAAGAAGTACAGGAGAGTTTTGCTCTAAGCTTGTACACCACGGTTTTCCAGGCAGAGGTTTACGCCATCCTAGCGCTGGCAGATAGGGCTGAGGTTAGGAATGGGCCGGAACAGATAATATACATCTGCTCCGACAGCCAGGCTGCTCTAAAGGCGGTGTGCTCCCCCAGGACGAGATCAGCTCTTGTCCAGGAGTGTGGGGATGCCCTAGAAGAGCTGGCTAGGCATAAACAAGTGAGACTGGTATGGGTCCCGGGACATATGGGAGTTCCAGGCAACCAGAAGGCCGATGAATTGGCTAGACTCGGAGCCGAGGAACCCTGTCACGGGCCTGAGCCTATGTTAGGTATTTCAAGAAGGCAGGTCACAACGGCCCTCAATGAGTGGGCCCACGAGACACTGAGGACGCACTGGAGGACGAACAGGGCCTGCAGGCAGACCCGAGATTTTGTGACAGGGCCGAATAAATCGAGATCGGCCTGGTTGCTGGGACGGAGTCGGAAAACTCTGAATCTCTTAATCGGTGTTCTGACAGGCCACTGCAGACTTAGGAGGCATCTATCATTGATAGGCATTGAGGAAGACCCTACATGTCCAAGATGCAGGAGTGATGAAGAGACATCTTACCACTTCCTGGGACAATGTGAAGCGTTTGGGCGCCTGAGACACAGTATCTTCGGTTCTGAGGCGCTTCTAAGGGAGGAGATGAGCTCCCTCGCAATGAGTGACATCCTGACTTTCATCAGAAGGTCGGAAAGATTCGATGAGGGAGCAAGAGAAGCACATGGCTGAGGGGACAGCTGGGGGTTGATAAAAAGGGCCCGTCTGTGGCCTATTTGCCAGGCGTCAGCCTTCCCCACCATTACCATTACCATTATGCAAAGATTTATTATATGCCAAGTGCACTTAAAGATACTTTTGTCTTAAAAGTTTTAAAAAGTCCTCAAGAAGTTATATCAAAACTAAATTATCTTTTAGTCTTTATCGACTTATGACTAACTTATCAAGGCATTTTTCAAGCCTTCAATAAAACTTTACAGCTGCTAAGTTAAAGTTAGGAGTATTGAGTGTTGTAGCGAATTTAGGACCTGTTGTGGTTTTATAATTGCTTTATGAAATTATCTTGAGGTAGTTGTTAATGGCCGGTTATAAATCTAAAATGCTTTAAGATCCCTTAGTTTCATGTCGAACCTTCATAAAGCTAAGTACTTATTACAGTTTTAATGAAGCAGACAAAAATCTGTAATAAATCAATCTTAGGCATAACAGAGTTTAGTTTCCTTTTTTCCAGAATATAATGTTTTAAAATATCACTATAGTCGGGCCGCTATAAGAGTACAACGTACGTCTTACAGAGTCAAACCCATAAATAATGTTATTCGGTTCAATTGTCAACTGTACTCAAACAACTTGATACAATTTTCGAAATTCCACACAGGTCAGGTGTTCACTGCTGTACAGCTCGAACAGGAAACAAGGGGCCACTATTTCCTTTTTCGCGGGTGAAATACTTCTCTACCTTTAGTATAAACTGAAGTTCATCTCGAGTTAAATAATTTCCTTTCGATTAAAGAAAACGTAAAATGAAGAATTTATTTATGTTCTTCGGCAAGAACATATTATTTTCTTAGAACTTTTAAGTCGTTTCTAATTTACGTAAATAGATTTTCTATACCATGGATGCAATATTTTACCTGTTCAAAATCTGTTCTAATTAAAAATAGCTATTTTTAATAATACATATGATTCTAATTTGTAATGTAAATTTTAGGACTAATAGAAAACACGAAATAAATGGTTGAATGAATCTCAAAATAAAAGCACAAATATATTCATTTACTGTTTGAGGTTCACTGTTGATGATGGAGATAATTAAAACTGTTTTAATCATCTCCAGATGATGCCAACTTGGTTGGCGAAATGCGCGACGAGTGTAGTATATAATGTTTTGGTGTTTCTTGGAAAACTACGTCAGTGTTATCTACACATTAAAGGTTCCAACCCACTCCAAGAATAAGTCTACAAGTATCAAGCAATATGATAAGGCCAATGAGGCTTAAAATATACTTCTACAAGAACAAATCGACATATTTAAAGAGCAGTTGATAATTTAATAGGCATTTTAAGACAAAACATGTTTGAAGTAGAATTGTTCATAATTAATAGGGTTTATAAGAACTGCCATCATTATTTCTAGCGTCAAGAGATGTATAACGGTCAGCCATATTGCGGGAATGTTCCGGATTAAACAAAAAAAAATGTAATTTGTATCTAATAGAAATGTTTTCTAAGAACAGTATACCAACACTGAATCATATTATGGGCTAATACAACGGATTTATTTATTTTTAAGTCGCTGAGAAAAAAATACTCATATATTTTTTAAATTTGTGTTTTTATGAAGCGCACGAATTTTTAAGAACTCTCTAACCCATGTTTTACAGGAAACATAGTGTCGTTGAAAATTTTAACCCACTATGAGGACACCCAATACTTCATTATAAGTAGTCGAGTTATAAGCTGAATCGTTCTCAGTTGTCGCCATGTGTGTATTTTATAACTATGCATGAGGTTCATATACAATATCGTGCGTAGATCAAGTGAGCGTAACACCAGATTTATTTGCATTTATGTATACTTCATCAAGTACAAAAAGTCCTCTCAAATCATTTGTATGTGTCTTAAGTTTTAATATGGTACTTATCTTAAACCAAATATGGTTTTGTAATTCTCTTCAGATACCCTACCAATAAAGACTTGGACAATTCATTAAAACTTGAAAGTTTTAATAGTAGCCTTAAAAAATGACATGTAGGTCCTTCTCTAGGTGGGTCCTTGTACTCTTATAAAGGGTTTTAAATCAGTTTTATGAAAGTCTTTTAGACTATTTACGTTTATTTAGTAGTCTTAGAAATAAGCTTTGAGGATATCTTACAGAGCATTTTAAAACTAAAATTGTTCCTATATTTTTATAAGTCCAAGGTCACATAAACCAATAAACTCAGTATTTCTTACATAGGTGGCTGTATATACAGATTCCTCTAAAATCGTCAACAGTTTCCTGGGCATTCCGTTCGCAGCACCTCCAACAGGTAATCTGCGGTTTTCCCCTCCCCAAAAACATTCAGGATGGAATGGTACTTATCAAGCATCACATTTTCGCTCAGGATGTCCACAATTGCCATTAAAACCCGGTATTACTGATATTGAAGATTGCTTGCACCTCAATATTTGGGCACCTTCGGTAGGTTATTCAATTGATATGTCTAAATTTCAAGCTATACCTTAATTTTTAGAACATGGGTAATTACGCACCCCTACCAGTGATAGTATTTTTTTGAAGGAATAGACTTTTTCCAAAGTAGCTCCATTGCGATATCTGGCCAGGACTTAGCTGCAGAAGGGGTAGTAGTAGTTACAGTTAATTATAGATTAAATGTTTTCGGTTTCTTTTGCTTGGGAAATTCTGATTCTAGAGGAAATCTTGGTATATTAGATCAATATTTTGCACTGTTATGGATCAGAGAAAATGTTAAACAATTTGGAGGAGATCCCGAAAAATTAACTCTGTTTGGGTATTTATCAGGTGCTGTCAGCGTCGCTTTACACATGGTGTCACCAAGAACTGATGGTAACGGAAATAGTACGAGTACGAGAATCCTAATGTTAATTTAAATCTGTTGGTTTTAGGTTTGTTCCAAAGAGCCATTATTTCATCTGGAAGTGTAGTTTCTCCATGGCAAATTGATAATGATCCTATAGTGGCTTCAAAGGAATTAGTCAGACTGCTAGGTTGTAATGCATACACGCTTGATATGCTCGGTTGCCTCCGCTCCAAAACAGTGGATGACATTCTACAGGCACTTCAGGAATATTCGGAGGTAATCTCATTGATCAATGAAAAATATGTTTAAAATTGAAATTTTACCTCTAACAGTAATCTAATCTGTCACCTCTAGTTACAAGATTTGTCGGTCGCAGAACTTGGCCGACTTCTACGTGTTTTCATTTCTGTAGTGCAGCACCTACAAATAATCTACATATTTTTTAGTCATACCATTGGACTGATATGTTTCTTCCAGTTGTGGACACATTTTTGCCAGAAAATAATAGATACTTGCCCGTAGATCCATCAAAAGCATTAAAAGACGGCACCTTTCCTCAAGTTCCTATTCTAACAGGGATAACAAAAGCTATTACATATCCTCAACTTAGTAAGACTTGATTCTTAGTCATATGCAATCTGTTTCAATTCTCATTTTGTAGCTGAATGGTTGGAACTGGCAAGTCAAGGCTATTCCCAGTTACAACAGTATATGGAACGAGCTAAGATTCCAGAAATAATAAGATTATATAAATTTAGCGGCTTTACTAAGGACGATATATTTGATCTGATTAAATGGAAATATGCTTCATCCAATCAAGGAGATGTGAGAGTTTTATTTGACCAAATAAAGAATTTGGATTTTGAAGCTAAAATTGAGGCACCTCATTTTCTGCAGCTCTCCCATTTGATAACCTCTTATGTACAGCCCATATTTGTTTATTATATAGATGATTTTGGTATGATACTAAATACAACAGGTAAAAAAACATTAACCAAGGTAATAAATAAAGAAGGTTTAGTGCCACATCTCCGTGTTTCGGAGTTACTGCTCGTCGAGACCCCAAATGTGACACTTGGGGACATGAGGACACTAATTGAGTACTGTATACTGTACTTTCCAGCCTTATGTTAGTTTTTGATCCTGATCTATCCCATCCTAGATTCAATTCCTTAGCTACGCTATATCGATGAGGAGCAATAACTCCGGAACACGTGTCCGTGGCTGCATAGTTGTTACCTTCTTTATCTTGTTTTTGAACTCCAATAACTCTATCTTTATTTTGTAATAAATAATAACCGTGCGCATTTTGACAGACCATCTTGCCACATCAGATTTGTTACTTCTGTTTGGGCCAGTTTTGTTAAAACAAGTTGGCAGAAGAAGATTCAATTCAAATGAATTGCGATTAAGCGCTCAAGTTAAGCAGATGTGGACAAATTTTATAATATTTGGGTAAGTCAAAGATTAATTTTGTGAGAGAAGAAATACAAGGTCGTGCTCGGATGATACATATATGATAGACATTGTCAGTCACTAGGTATCCAGTAAATTTAAAACGCTGTGTTACAACTGACAGTATCTAATTTTAAAGAAAGCTACATACAGGGTATGTAAAACGTGTGGAATATTGCGTAATTGTATCGTATATTGAAGTAATTCAACATTTAGAGCAGGCGTTCTGCAGGGGTCGGTTCTTGCGCCAAAATTATATAACTTATACGTGTCCGACTTTCCGCAGTTCTCGAACACCAAGCTTGCGATGTACACCGACGATACCGCCATATACTGCCACAGTCACCATGCTCAGGCCGCTGGGTAGCTGATAAAGGCGCACATGGCGCGTGCGTTGGATTACTACGCCAAGTGGAAAGTGAAGGTGAACGTCGCCAAGTCGGAGGCTATTGTTTTCACTGGAAAAAGATTAAATAATAAAATAATTACACCTATTTCGATGGGGGGGGCAGCCAAATTGAGACGAAACAAGACGTAAAATATTTAGGCGTAACTTCGGATAAATTTCTTTATTTTGGAAAACACATTAACGAGACGATACGTAAAGTCTGTTCCCAGGAGTCTATACCCCTTGATGGCGAGGAATAGCAGACTAAACAGGGATAATAAAAAATTCATTTATACGATGATAGTGAGACCAGTCCTAGTATATGCTGCGTCGGCCTGGTGTTCTGCGAGCGCTACGACGTTACACAAATTCCAGGGACTATAAAACAAATTCCTTCGCCTCATGAGTAACTTGACAAGATAACCCCCCCCGCCCCCACCTAGTTAATTACAACTTTGCAACGACATCGTACCCATCGCATATCAGAAGGTACCTACCTCATACAAATTTTACGAACTTAAACATTCTGATTGTCCACAAATAAATGAGTATAACGCGCCATTTCGAATAAAACACAAATTACCGTAACGTTACCAATTTTCAGACAACTTTAGACCACGCTCCTCTCACAAAATGAGAGGACCGCCCACAGTATAAAAGGAGCACCCATATTCAAAAACTTTTTTTCCATATTTCTCTTCTTTTCTTTTTGTTCGTTTTTCTTGTCAAAAATCCGCACAAAATTTATTCCAAATTATAAACCAACCATCAGGAAATTGCGGCACATTATTATACGCAAGAAATATCATTAAACATACCCAAATTAAGTGGAGTTGGACATTTCCGCTCCGTAATTCTGTACTATTTAGAGGCGAACTTTTAATATGCAGTTTGGCTCGTCGTAGCATCATCAAAATCCTAAATTTATGTACACACGTCTTTTACAGGCAATTTTTTATTTTTTGCATTGTTTTAAAGTTTTACATCAACGACACATGCTTTTGCATGCATTGTTGATTTCTAGTTCCTGTTAATATTATAAAATTTAAAATGTTTTATTTTTAAGTGGTGTATTGTTATTTAACGTTTTCAAGTTCTAAGCTGGGACCGGCCCTGCTCCGCCCAACCTAACAATTGTCCCGTCGCCACCATACGCGGGGATGCTAGGTTAGCAACGGACCGGGTGTCCGGCGATGAGGGCAGCAATATAAATTGTGTTTTTTGATTTTAATTTGAATAAACTTGTTTTGAATTTGAATTTGGGTGCCCTCAACAAGTTATACGCAATATTCCACACTTTTTACATATCCTTTAGTTCAAAGTAAGGCACAGTTTGTGGGGCGTGAAAGTGTAACTGACCAATGCAAAATTGTACTCATCCATGGTTAATAATCCTATAATTCATAGCTTTTTCTTTGATGATAACTGTTGTTATAACCCAACTACTTTACTAAGGTCGTGGTCAAATAAAACACAGGTTAAATCTTTATAGTCAAGCACACACAGCACTTAACATATACATTTACACGGAGCACACATGTAACCATATCTACAGTCGAGAGGCAAGGGTTACTTTCGCAGGCCTTAGTGTGCGTGAAACGCACGCTGTGGGTCTCTCTACTCCATTCTCTATATGGGACAGTGTAGCTGCTACCCCATGATTTGACGCATCCGTTGTTAACACCAAAGGTAACTTGGGATTGAAGTGGATTAGGGTTACGTCCTTAGCAATTTCCTCTTTTATATCCCTGAATTTCCTTTTACACTCCAAAGTCTCCAGGTGCTCTTTCTCGTTCTTCCCTGTAATCAGAATATCATCAATAAAATTGCACACATTGTCCACCCCTTGGAACAATTGCTCTATAGTGCTCTTTGAAATTTCGCTGAAGCTGGGGCTTATGCCATATGGCATACAGTTTACTTCAAATAAACCCCTATGGGTAGACCAGACTTGCAGTCTCTTTGCCTGATTTGAGAGCTCAAATTGATTGAATGCAGCAGATAAATCAATTTTTGTGAATTTCTCACCTTGATGCAGTTTTCCGAATAATGTTGTCAATGTGGAGAAATGTCAGACGTCAATTTTGTGTAAAACGTAAACAGATTTACTTCTTAGAGGTTGTGGTATGAGGTGCAATCATTGACCTCTATTAGGTCAATAGTCAATGGGTGCAATACCATATCTCTCTAGTCTGGAGCGCGTTCATATTTCGTATTACAGTGCACACATTTGTCACCTCAAAAATGAACAAAAATTACAGACTGTAATAGTTACAGTCGTTCAAAATCGACTCTGTATATAGCAGAAAGTATCCTTTTGTTACCGTGCTTTAGACTAGAGTAATAATTATCGAGCATGCGTGTTAGTAACGAGCGATCAGAAAAAACTTAATCGCCGTGGATCAATGGATTGATTAGGTAATTAATTTCTTCAAATAAATATTTAGAGGCTATAATGGCAAGGGAAATGTAATAAAATCATCCACAGCTTGCAAATCAAGACACAAATAATATGTAATAGAAAACTAGGAGCGAAAACCAACTTCACTGGTAGGTTAAGTTACGAAGATGTCACAGAACTCCTGTCAGTAGTTCTGAAAAGAAATGGGACAACACTATCAATTGTTATATTTCTAGTTACATCAATATTACCATTCCCTCGGTAAAGTTTACAGTTGCAGATCTTTTATGAACTTGTTGCATTCATTTGAATACGAGCGTTTACATCGAAAATTAACAAAATTACGTCTGTAGAAGTTTGCAAAATTCAAGCTTTCTGCACTATTTATTATAAACCATCCAATCAGATTTCGAATTTTCTACGCAATTGCAACTGCACCTACCATCTTCTAAGTTTTCGATATATCTTTTTTTATATTTTTAAATTTCAATGCGCACACAATAGCTGCCGAAAGTATAATAAACATCATACTGTTTTCCATCACAATTTTTTCATTCATTGTATTCTATTTATTTTTAATCAGTCAATCAATAATCACGTATTTCTAACCTTAAACCGTCAGAATGAAAGTCTAACTATTTCATTGTAAACGTAAATTATAAATATCTACCAATTTTGCACTAATGTCTTCACTAATCTCTATGTAAATGAACCTATACACACGCAATGTTTTGAAACCAATTGCGTTATCGTATTTTCGAAGGTTGAAAATACCTATTTTCTGATTTGATCTAATCAAAAGTGCTTATATTATCTAAATGACAAAGATATTGCAGTATCGCCCCAAATATAATACCCCAATATATATACACCTTTTACTCTTGGTGCTACTCTGGTGCAATATCGGAACGCAGCCCGTATCATCGTTAATGCCATGCGCAAATCAACGGCCATTTCTATTTTGAAGTTTTATATTGTGTTTGTGGTAGGCGTTGTTTAAATTTAACGTTGCTATTAGTTCATTATTTAATTTGTAATTTGTAGTTGTTATTGTTTTAAGTAAAAGTTTTGTTCCGTAGACAATAAAGTAGCAATTGTATGCTTGCAGGTAATATTATTCATATTAATAACATTTATTTCAGCTATACTTATAAATTTATAAACTAAGCAAGACCTTGTTAACGATTTTGTTTTAGTGAAAAATACGTATTAACATGGCCTACATTGTGTAATTCTCGGATGGCTGCAGCTTGGCTATAATATAATTCTACTTGGTTAACTCTGCGAAAAGTTAGAGCAACTTTCGTTAACAATAAATTAATAAAAATCATTTTGTTTACTACATTTGTTTTATTAAACCTTGTAAAATAAGTACGATACATGCTACTAATCTTTTACTATATAATGGGTATAATATATGAAATGAACTGAAGATAATATCGGAATGAAATTTCATATGAAAGTTACATTGATATTAAATATATTATTATTACTATTTACTGTTAATAACTAGTATATGTCTGTAGTAATAGGTATTTTTTTGACATATTTATGGTTATATTTTACATTATGATAAAATGAAGTCTGTTGAAGCAGCAGTCAGAAACGGTTTGAAACTTCGAGTACCAGGTACCTACCTACTGCACATAGCATAGTTTAGAACCAGTTCTGCCTGCTGTTAAAGTTATTATCTAATTCGGTATATCGTTCTTAAATTTATTCAGTAAAATTAAGTATTTGACCATATAAAAGATATTCTCCTTCGGCCAGTTTTATCCAACCAATATTATTGAACTGTTTTATCTACTTAGATATATTGGTTTGTTAATACAATCTCGAAGAAATAACATTTTTATTTAGTTATTAAAATTTCTCATACATTGCAATTTGTTAAAACTTCTCATAGGTTGTTTTCATCAAGTATGTAATATAAAATTATTTTCTATTAATGATAACCTGGAACCATAGATCGTCCATCCTTATGTAAATACTTATCGTTCCAAATCCTATGCCCCAACAATTTTTATATCGACAAGGAACAATGCCTCTATGATATTGTTAATTTTGATATAGTGCGTACAAATTGTTAATTATAACGTTTTAAACATTTTATAATATAGTTTGTTCGCAATTTCAGTAAATGCATAAAACTCATGGGATGATTCTTTTGCCACGTGAGGTTAGAAGTTCTTAACAATTTAAAAAGTTGGCCATGTTACTCTTTCATTCCTAACCGAAGTTGAAAATAAGCATTTTACAGAGTCATGTAAATCACTTATAAACTCAAACAAGAAAACTAAGGGGGCAAGATCCACAGTGTTCTTTAAACATTTCTTTTACTCACAAAATCATATTTTAAATTAAATGTCTCTGATAAGAAGTAATCTATTTTATTGTTTGGTATATCTGATTCGAAACAGACCGTCAAATAAACAGTTTTCTTACTTTAACCAAGAAATTGCCAATGTGTTGACATAATTTTCAGTAATCCTACCCCAAATAATGTTAGAGTTAAACCTTGGAGAAAATATGCAGTAGGAGATCCATATATGGAATTTTTCGACACAGTTGAGGCTCGCAATATAAATGAGGAAACCAAAAAAAAGAAATAAGAGAATTACATTTTGGAATCAGCTTCTGCCCAAAATATCCCAGCATAGAAGTTCTATAGCTAATAACATCCCAAGGGAATTTCAAAACAGTCCCGGTAGTTAAAATTATTCATTTAATTTAAAAACTTATTAAATTAATAGTATGAATGGGGAGCATGCGAGTCATGTTTACTTATATATTTATTTTTTAGATCCCGCAGCAGGTTTTCGTCATGCTATGTATACTTTGGTGGGGCTCGTCATAGCTCTAATGGCACTTCTTGTTATTTGCATCGTATTACTAAAAAAGCGATCTAAAGATAGAGAGCGACATATACATTTGGGATATTAAAATTTATTTTAATAATGAACAAACCACATAGATTATTGGTTTTAGCTTTGACAGAAACAAGTTTTTTCAACAGGTTATGCTTCTGAATGTCGATGTTAGATATATGAAAAAAATTGTAAGTTAAAAAATTATATTACTTTAAATAAATGTTAAAAAAACCTCGTGTATTAAAATTCAGTAACATTTTTCCACCCATGACTTTTCGGGCTTGTACCACAAGAATAAGGTTACTTATTCTTGTGCTTATAGAGGTAAACGATCATAATTTGGGGAGTACATGTCATAGTGGGGTAAAAACATGATAGTATCGCACCCATCGGTTGTTTTGGTAATGATGTAGATGTTTTAGATGTAAATTTTTTTGTATGCGATTTATAGATTTTATATGACACGTTGGCTCTGCAATACTAAGAATCGACATATGTATTTGTTGATAAAATAAATAAAAGTTGGAAAACAAATTATATTTTCCTTTATTTAAGTTAATATTTTATACACTGAAATAATATTAATCATAATATATATAAAATAGAGTATGTCAGTGCACAATAAAGATATGAGATTTGTCTAGAAACTAATATTTTGGTATGTTCATATATATATATATTTAATTTTTTTATATATGAAATGTTATAAAAAATATGTTCCAGGCGAAACTAAGAAAAAGGATTCCATATATGTATTGCATATACCGCCTTTAAAATACATGTACTACATACTTTTTAATAAATAACACATTCATATTTTGGAATCCAATGAAGTTCTTAGTTTCGACAAAGAAATCAATCAATATCTACCGAATTATGTTTTGAGTGCAGATGCATAAATGAGAACAATAAATAATTCAAATAACAGTTATAAACACAACCTAACTTAACCGAGTATTAAATACATTAGTGCTATGTTCAAGCAAAACCAACAGAATGTAATACTAAATTAAACGTTGCTATTTTGTTCAAAATATTGACCCTTTTCCTTATAACAAGTAATTTACAAAATATTCCAAAAAATTTGGCACCTGTTTTAAGTAATATTCAACATCAATACCAAATTGGATTGTAATGTAATTAAGGGTTAATTACAATCATATTATTCAACTATAATACAAGACATATAAATACATAACATTGTATAACTAAAATATTTACAAAAAAAAGATAACGCATCTATATACATCACACACAACTGAATTTAACGCCGTCATCACTGGAATAACAATTATGGCAGTGTAACTTCTGGTTTCGAACTCTTACATCTGTCCCCATTAAACCATCTCCTAGCTGGACGTGACACACGCAACATTTAAAACATTCCATATGGTAAAAAAGGCACAAACTTTCTATTATCATCGCTGCTCCCCTTCCTAGAAAAAAAAAAACGGTTGAATAATGTACCAGGAAAGTGACGTAATTCATGGTCTACCATATGCAGTGGTGATTGGTGAATTATAAACCATGTCTAACAATTGCCGTATTTCGAGATATAACTACTAAATTCAAATTCAAAACAATTTTATTAACAAAGAAAACAATGTATATGGCCCTCGCCGGACACCCAATCCGTTACCGACCTAGCATCACCGCGTAAGGCGAAGGGACAATTGTTAGATCGGGCGAAGCGGAGCCGGTCCGGACTTAAAACTAAAACATTAACAACAAATAAAACACCTTAAAAAAACATTTTTAAATTGTATAATAACGCCGAAAACGAGTAATTAAAGACGCAAGCATGCGCCATTGATATAAAACTTTAAAACATTGCAAAAAGAATATATAAAATTGTATAAATTTGTGTATAATAATTTTCAATTTTGACGATGTTTTGACGAGCCAAATTGTCACAGTAAAAAACTCGCCTCTAAACAATACTGAATTGGGAAGCGGGAATGTCCACCTCCGCTTATTTTTGGGTATTTAATGATATTAAATATTTTGATGAACAATAAAAAGAATAATCAACGGACGTTTGCCAAGGATGTCCACTGAGTATCCATACATAAAAGTTGTGCTATTAATGTAAAAATTACCTAATTCATTTCCACAATACGAGCATTTTTTTTTCCCACTGACACTCAGCATTCTGTCTTGTGATTCCTCCATGACAATAGGAGGGGAATAAGGCATTGTTGGTAGGGCATGACCCACAGTCTGAGAATGACCCAAATAAGGATGTTGCATATAGTCGTTATTTAGACTACCTTCAGATCTAGAAATGAATAATAACGCAATCATTTTATTTCTCTTTATAGAAATTAATAAATTTAAATTATACCTTCGGTTCTGTTGGTTCCTCTCATTAATATTTGTTCTATTTTGAACACGCTGGGTAAGAGATTGTATAATTGCGTCAGGTAAATGTTTCTCATGCCTGGGTTGTTGCCAGCTTCTATTAGCTGCCACATTCTTTTGCTGATCAGAAATTCGCCTTAACTCAGCTTCCTGCAATGCACACAAATCATTTTAATTGCGCATACACTTACGCAAATATCTCCATAAAATTCAAAATATAATACTGCTAGGCTATAAATACAGAATTTATACCAACTTATAAATATAAATATACAGGGTGGTCTGAAGTTTACCTGACAAAATTCGAGAGGTGATAGAGGGAGCTTAAAATAAGTATAAAAGTTCTTATCGATATACATCCTTAGGTGATTGCAAATATACAGTCTGTTGGTTTTTGAAAAAAAAAAAACATTTTTTTTATAACTCGGGAACTGAAAGCTATTGATTTGAAGTTTTAGGGGTGGTAATACTTTTTAAGCCTCTATTGTTTTACGAAATTTTGCCTTTGTAGGTACTGCCTCCAGTGGCGTCGTCACGTGATGGTGGAGTAAAATTTTTCGCCATTGCTTTGTGCAGTTGATTTTGAGATTGTTTGAATTTGTACTCAATTTGGGAGAAAAATATATCTTTAAATTTTTTCTTACAACGCTTACTTTTCGAAAAAAAGGATGTTTCTACTTTTAGGATATATCTAGTGAGAACATGTCGTTGTCTAAACGTTTATATAGCGTTAATGTAACGTTATATAAACGTTTAAACAACAATGTCTTCCCATTGGGTATCATTAATGCATGGCATGGCCTTGTCACTTAAGCATTAGGTTAGGTTAGGTTTTTTGTGATTGTGAGTGGGTCCTTGTGGACCCTTTACTGTGGGCTCACCTAATTATATTCCACACAATAAGTTCAGTCTCTTAATGAAACTGATAACTTTATTGGGTGAGAGTGTGTCCAGATTCTCTGGCAGCAGTTGCCTTTTGCCAAATATTGAGAATCGGATTCTTTCCACAGAGGGACAGGTACATAAGACGTGGTCTGCCTTCTCATCATCCTTCAGGCATAGGCGGCACTCTGTATTTTCTGCTAGGCTGAGTTTATGCAGATGATAATTTAGTGACCAGTGTAAGATAGGCCTGTTAGGGTTTTCAGATTTACCCCGTTTAACTCCGAAAGTTTCTTAGCTCTTGATTTCAAAGGGTATTATCGAGTTATAAAAAAAATGTTTTTTTTCACAAAACTTCAATATCCTGTATTTTTGTTAGCAATTACCTAAAGAAGTAGATTGATAGGACCTTTTCTACTTATTTTAAGCCCTTTATCACCTCCCGAAGTTTGTTAGATAAACTTCGGACCACCCTGTATATGAATCTCAGTGCTTTTTTTTACTTTAAAAGTGGCAACTGTAGCAAAGAGTCGTAAATAGAAAACTTAACTCAAGAGTAGGGATTAAAGAGCACCGACAATAAATTCCATCTTTTAAGGAGTGTTAAAGGCTTACCAATGATACTGCGCTGTAAATTTAACCACTTAAGTAATAAAAATATAACCATTAAGTAAATTATGGTTTACAGAACATTTTTATATAATACGGATAATGTTAAATGCACTATAATTTTTTTATTTAACCTGATGTATTTTAACACACCATTAAAAGATATTACATTACACTATTTAAGGAAAATCACCACTCACCTGAAAAACCCAGTGTTGATTGTATGTTTTTACTTCTGGATTGGCCTTGGGCTGTATCCAGTTGTCATTAGGAACATGTCTTGGCCTTGGCACAGCGCTCAAAGCTTGCAAGCTATGCTTAGACAATTGCCTTGTTCCTTTTATATTTGGGTGTTGAAGGTTATGTGGAACAATAGGATTAAAAACTGACAAGTCTTTAACAGTCCTTAAGGGTTTTCCAGGCATTATTGGTTGCCTATTTACTGGCGGCGGTGATTTAAAAGCAGAATGATGCATATCATGTTGTAGTTCAGGCATAGACTTCCTATGATCTAATGGTATCCTCAAATCATTATTCATTGAGAGTGTTCTGTCAGTTCTGTGATGTTCTGGGGATGATTTTTGGTAAGCATGTTGTATATTAGGCATTGACTTTCTATACTGTAAGTCGACATCTGGAATGCTTTTTTTATAAACGTAACTTGATGGTATATCAGGTACAGTTTTTCTGTAGTCCAGAGGAACATTTTGAAGCTCGGGCATAGATTTTCTATAATCAACAGTGTTATCTGTGGGGTAGTAAGGATAAATTTCATCGCATATGTTATCTAAGGAGTGCCGATTGTTTTGAAGTCGAGCCTTGGCCCGACTCTCACGAAATAACAAGTTTTCACGTTGTCTTTCTAACTCTTCCCTCTCTAGCTGCCTCAGTTCTTGTTCTACTTTTAAAACTTCTGAATCTTGATCATCTAAAAAATCTGATGAAGGCTGAAATATAATTATAATATTAAGCGTTATTAAAATTTTCAAAATGAAATATACTAACCTGAGGAAAGTATGGACTGTTGAATTGCTCACTCCCTAATGATGGTTCATAGGATGAAATATTGTCAACCTTTGCTGATAAAAAATTTGACTTGCTTACATCTTTACCACCAAATTCTATTGTATCACGGGACTGTTCTTCTTTTTCCACCATTTCAATTATTTCCCTTTCTTTCTTAGTTATTTCATCTTCTTCGGAAGTAATACTGTTCGTTTGCTATAAAAACATATAAATCAGAGACCTAGTTAACAAAATTATTTGTCAAAAATACCTCACTGTCTTGTCTTTCATGGCTGGGTATGCTAGAATCCCCTACACTACTGCACCAGGTGTCACTGGACAACCTTCCCCTATCTATATCCAGTCCAGAATCCTGACTCTCAACTTTGCTTAATACCCCTACTCGATTTTCTTCTTGAATTTTTTTATACAAGGACTTCTCTAATTTAGATTCCTTTTGTAAAAAACTGTTTAATTCTGGTGGTTTCTCTATAGGAATATCTGGCTCAATTTGATCATCTGTAGGCTCATCTAATCCAAGAAAACTAGATCTTTTAATGTGGATTTCTTTTTTAATCCTTTTGGTAGAATTAAGTCGTTTGAGTGACTGGGTTGAGGTTGTTTCACTATCTTCGTCTTGGTCTGGTGGAGGAGGAGGAGGAGGTTTTACTTTTGGTGGTTCCATCATAGGAGAAGGTAAGGGAAAAGGAGAATCTACAAGGAAATCATTTGTAATAAATTCTACTGGTGGAACACTTTTATATGGTTTAAATTCCACATTTTCATAAATGGCAGGCTTTGGTTTATTTACTGGTAAAATGTCAGGTGCAACTATCTTCTCCGTCGGTACAACTGGATCTTTGATTACAACTTTTAACTGTGCTCCCTTTGTAGCAGCAATATTTTCTGATGCGTCTATTCTAAGTGATTCTAAAAGTTCTTCAGTTAAATTTACCACTTCTTCATTGGAAAATCTTAAAGACGTCGGTTGTTCCATGGTAGTAGTGCTGATAGATTCTATAGATATCTCTTTACAACTTGTATTATTGTTTTCATTATTATGTTTGAGATCTGCTTCGAACTGGCAAAGTTCTTTCTTAAATTGATAAATGTCTTTTTCAAATTGGGTAAGTTCATTTTCTTTATTTAATTTTTCAATACAACTTGGGATAGTATTTAAAGCAATTTCTGTGTCAGTATCAATTGGCTCGTCAGCTTGGCTGACTGAGCAAGATACATCAGCAGTGTGAATACCACTATCTTCTCGATCTGAAGAAATACCCGTTAATTCCACGGATGATACAGAAGGAGCGTAATTTGAGTTTGTACAATATTCCGTGAGATTATCGACCGATTTACCATTCATCAAATTATCTAAATCTCTATTAAACATATTAAGCTTATTCATATATAGTTCTGTTTCCGGACTAGAACATCTATCTGTGGATTCAATCTTCCATCTGGATTTTTTTTGTATCAAAACTGGGGGTACTACTAGATTTATCTAACAGATAGTTACTAATTTTGTTAGGGTTGGTTTTTTTCGTATTATTGTTTTGCTTGTCAAAATCATTTTGTTTATTAAAATTTTGCAAACGTTGTTTTACAGATACTTGTATGTCACCTCTATTTATAATTTTGGAAGATGGATCTGTTGACTTTTCCAAACTTTTTAAACGGTCTTTTATACTCCTTGTATTAGCAAAATCCTCAGACAATCTTCGGGAGCTATTAGATTCCATGTGGTTAACTTCAATAGGCTTTTCTCCTTCAAATAATCCTTTGCGTTTAAAAATTTCTCCTTTCGGCAAAACGGTTTGAGCTTCTGAAAACTCTTTAGATTTTAATAACTCTTTGTTTCTAGTAAATATAGATTCATCAACATTTATTTTTGATTGAATTCTTGATCTATAATCTTGAATGGCTCCTTCATAAGTATATTGTTCTGTATTTTCTTTCATATTGTTTGACTCGCTGTAAAGCTTAGATTCAAAAAATGTTTTCGGTTTAGATAAAATACTAGGTTTTTTTATATTTGTGCTTAAACTAGTTGTGTATGTACTTGAATAGGTTTTTGGACAAATGTTATTATTGTTGTTGTTTATGAGGCTGGCTTTTGTTTCTTCTTTTTTGGTTATATTCGTTTCATCTTCACTTTGACTTTGGTTTGATGTGCTTGAATTGTCTCTATTACTAGGCGAATCAAAAGAATGAATGTCTTTTTCATCCTAAAATCAACAGTCAAATATTAAATGCACTTATTATCTCACATGACTCCTATTTTCAAAAATACAATATACATTTTGTGTGCTT
Source organism: Rhamnusium bicolor (assembly GCA_029963845.1). NCBI lineage: Eukaryota > Metazoa > Arthropoda > Insecta > Coleoptera > Cerambycidae > Rhamnusium > Rhamnusium bicolor. The sequence goes on from JANEYF010000419.1 coordinate 978,291, forward strand.
GATGTATATATACAGTAGTTCATTGTTCAGTAACTTAATTAACACTTAAAGGCAAATAGCAATGACTAAAACAAAGAATAACCTAAAATTCACAATTCACCTAATTGTCACTGGCTAACAAAATGTAAACAATAACGGCTTTTGAAAATGCTAGATGTCCATATATATTTAAAAAGACATTTTAATTGATTTTATCTTTCACTTGGCCACATTTTTACTTGCGGTATTCATTAAGGCCAATCAATGACACCGGAAAATAAACTGCCTGAAAAAATTCTGAACCCTCCTCTTTCTGCCGTCGCCGGAATGTTAACGTGCGTCTCATCGCGAACACACGAAGCTCACTATTAAAACCCGGCAATGCGAAGAGGTACCTACGCTTATTCACTATACTTCATACAACATAAGACATACATACCAATATGCTGCTACTATCGTCCGTGTCAACATCTTTGATACTGTTTGTTTTCGAGCTACTACTGCCTATTCCATAATCACTCAGGTCATTGGAATCATCATCATATACAGGTATGGTGAATTTATGCCTTCCTTTACTCCTAAAAATTGTATTGAAAAAAATAATTTTGGGCAATAGGCTCATTCTTTTTTTAAATTTGAGCATAATATTTAAAACCTTGGTTTCTAGCTCATGAATGGAATTTGGTGTAATTATTTTACTATTTTAACATTTCTCAATAATATAGAATGTAATAATAATTACTCGATTTTCAATTATTTCTACATATTTCTAAATATCATCGAAGCTGTTATAGAAACTTAATAAATATCATTAATAACATTCCATATTTTACTTTCTGTTCAGTCAATTGGCAAGTTAAATTTTGAATCAATGAACTAAGGAAGCCATTCTTATTGGATTAATAAGTATTATACTGTAAAATTATCTCTTTATATAAATGTCTAAGGCTTGCCAGCCAGATATTAAGTTGCAAATTTTGTAATGCTAACTAAAATATTAAGTAAATTTGTATTTAAATTTTAACTTTACCTTTCTTCCATCATTTCACTAAAAGTTTTGCTCTTCCTTCTTGTTTTATCTAGTTCCTCTTGTTCTGTAAGCTTTTTAACCTCAACTACTCTTTCTATAATATGCTCTTGCCTTTTTCTTCTACTACTTTTCCAGTTATCGAGGTTCTACAAAAATAACATTTTACACATGTTTCATTTTTAAAGCTCTGATTTTATTGGCTACAGAATTATACAGTTTGACAAAATATACCAGTACAATCCCAGCAAACATTTTGGTTTAATTTGACGTCGAGACTACCAAAATTATGTATACTTAATCAATTTAGTTGCAAAATTGGAATTAACCATATTTAAGTAATATTTACGTTGACGCGACGTGCACTCAACGTAAGTGGCGAATAAGATGACGTCGAAATTTAGTTAAATTGACTAAGATAGGTAAAATTACATAATTCCTATCAATATGGATTAGTATTAAAATGACGTGGATAACTTCATCAGGAGCGTTCGTATATACAGTCATACAATTTAATAATTTTGTTAAAAAAATATGTACGCCACTGGTTTTTAACTTTTTGATTGCACAGTAGACAGGTAAATGCCTAAAAAAAGTTACATGATTGCAATCAAAAAGTAAAAAAATTATATTTCATATTTTTTTAACAAAATTATTAAATTGCAAGTCCGTAGGAACGCCCGTGATGAAGCTATCACCGAAATTTTAATACTAAAATATGTAGTATTTTAAGTACTTTTCACAGTCTAAATACCATCCAAATATCTAGTTGTTTCGGAGATATTTTGAAAAAACTGAAAAATAAGAAAACAACACCATGTATCTCAGTAACTAAGCAAAAGTACCTAGACCCACGTTGATAGGAACTATTTGTCTTATTTTTGGGTGAGGAATCTCCGCTTAAGCGATGGCACATATTTTTTAAAGGACCCACTATAACTACTACAATTTAAACGTATTCAGCCCTCATTTTAACTGCGAATATCTTAGAAACGATGAGGCAGTCAAAATTTTAAAAATGCTGTATTTATTATCTGTCTATTGTAAACCAATCAGTAAAATTTGATTGACGTAAGTAAAGTGTTATAGAGATTCTTTAATTTATACCGAGATTTATACTAAATGTACCATTCTTAACGGTATTCTCTTCACACTAAACTTTAAGTACCTAGTCATTTTATGGAAACCAGTTCTAGTTTTATGTGAAATTTTGTAATGATATTAAGGATTATTCTTTTTGTACGAGTACACTTTCGTACTTATTTACAAAAGTTTACGTGTCTGTTCGGTTATCATTGGTGATATAGTGAAAATTCTTTTAAGAACATAACATTAGCTCATCTTATCAGATAAACAATTATTCCAAAAAAATATTAAAAAAACATGAGCAACTAATTAATTACAGCCTATCAAACAAATAAATAAATAAATTAATATTCATATATATTATCACGATAGGTTAGGTTAGGTTTGTTGTGAGCGGGTCTCAGTAGACCCTCCACTGCGGCCATCAGCAGACCTTATGTGGCTCACGCCTAATTATATTTCACCCAATAAGTTCAGTCTCTTAATGAAACTGATAACTTTATTGGGTGAGAATGTGTCCAGATCCTCTGGCAGCAGTTGCCTTTTGCCAAATATTGAGAATCGGATCCTCACCACAGCGGGACAGGTGTATAACATGTGGTCTGCTATCTCATCATCCTCCAGGCATAGACGGCACTCGGCGTTTTCCGCTAGGCCGAGTTTATGCAGATGATAATTTAGTCGGCAGTGCCCGGTATATAGGCCTGTTAGAGTTTTCAGATTTACCCTGTTTAACTCTAAAAGTTTCTTAGCACTTGATTTCAAAGGGTATTTTATAAACGCCTTCGAATGAACTAATCCTGGTAACTCTTGCCAATACTGGAGAGTTTTCCTTTCAGCCCAGGTTGAGATAGCCATATTGGCAGTACTTGAGGATATGCCAAGTATTGGTTCTGGTCCGATGAATCGTGATCCCGCTTCTTCTCTCGCTAAGGAGTCCGCTATTTCGTTACCTTCCATACCAGAGTGGCCGGTTATCTAGACCAGAGTCACTTTGTTGTTTTTGCTCAAATGATTTAGGGCTTTCTGACAGTTCCATACCATTTTGGAGTTACACCGGTAGGAGCCAAGAGCTTTTACAGCTGCTTGGCTATCTGAGAAAATTTTTATTGATCTGCGTGTAAGATGCATATATTCTAGCCTTCGCACACACAGGTCAGTGGCATGAACCTCAGCCTGAAAAACAGTTGCATGAGTACCTAGGCTTGAGACTATCCTCACCCTTGGTCTGTAGCTATGTACTCCGGCTCCTGTTCCCTCGGGAGTTTTGGAGCCATCTGTAAACCAACAACTGTCTGCCTTCAGTAGGTCGGCTTTATTCCGATCCCACTCATCTCTTTCTAGAGAAAGGATGTTGAAGGTCAGCTCGTAGTTGGTCATGGTAGGCATAGTATCCGAGGGCATTCCCAGGATGCTGTGATTCTCTATGTCATCCAGCAACCTGTTCCGCTCCATGATACTAGTCTGCGGCATATTAATGGCCGCTAGTTGCAGTCTGTAGGTTGCCCACCTGGCCTCTCTCTCCAGATATATATGAAGAGGGGGTAAATCCAGGAGGATTTCCATTGCAGCTGACAGTGTGGTTGCTAATTGCTCCCGTTACGGTCATGCATGCTAATCTCTGCAGTCCAGAGAGTTTGGATTTGGCCGTGCGTTGTGATCCTTTCGGCCACGAAACAATGGATCCGTATGTTATCATTGGTCTGATGACCGTGATATAGATCCAGTAAATTTGTTGGGGACCCATGCCCCAGGATTTGCCACAAATACGACGGCATGTCCATAAGGACAGCTTTGCTTTGTGGATTACCTTTTCCATATGGGAGTTCCAATTAAGTGATCTATCCAGAGTGATTATCACGATAACTTAATATAAATATTTGATATTTCCAACATCTTTTTTTCTGAAAATTTCTACAAGAAAAATTCTGTCGATTTTTGTTTTCAAAATGAAACTATTTGATACCAAAATCTCATCTCCTACTTCAATTTGTTTCGGATTAAGATGGGAGAGAACTGTCGAGATGCCCTAGATGTGGTTCGGACTCCACAATAAACTGTAAAGCTCTCTTGACCCAACACAAAATCCTAAGATTTTCTGGGAGTTATTTCGATGACTTGAGAGGCAGTTAAGAAAACATTTTTTTAAGAAACGTCCTTGGAATAACAACTACCCCTTTAAAATTTTTAAATTAGAAATGTGGTCTTGTGATACCTCATTTGAAAAAGATTTTGATTCTCCACACAGCAATATAAGGTTTTTTAAATTTGGTCTATTTAGATTTTAAAATTTTCAATTTGTTAATATTTTTATACGTTCGAAATCGCTTACTATCTGTTTTAATTAATGCACAGGAAAGTTGAAGCGGCGGTGAAATTTTTAGTCAATAATCTAACGTCAATCTATGGTGACACTGTTTTCACAGCACACCTTCTGGATAAGGCATATTAACATTTTTAAATTTTCAAAAGTAATTTTCTTGGTAACTAATATATTTGAAAAGATTACACTGTTGAATAGAGAACCAAATTCTTTTTCAAATAAGGTATCCTAATATAATTTAAAAAAATTTTAAGGCGTAGTTTTCATTCAAAAGGGGTTGAAGTGGGGGTTGAGATTTGTATGCCTGTATATTCACAGTTAAAGTGAGGGCTTTGAATCATATAGTACTAGGGCCGACGTACTAGACGCCTTACAAGATCTGATTAAAATTTGGGCAATAAATTATTTAAATTAATGTAATCATACTTTTGGCAGGTCAGTAAAAAAAATAGAGGAAAATATTAACAAAACTATTTAAAATCTGACATACTTGTTGCCAATCTTCAACTTCTTCCCTTATTTCTTTTCGTTCTTTTTTTATTTCTTCGACTTTTTTTATTTGTTCTTGGGCTTTTTGGAATAATGGACATGGTGCTACTTTCACAAATTGTAAAGGATTTGTGGCAGGCTTTGGAGGGGGAGGCTTCGTTATTCGACATTTCGTTGGTATATACTCGGTGTTGGAATTCTGAAAATAAAATATATAATTTTTAATGAACTATTATAATGTTAAAACTCTACAGTTCAACATGCTGCGTAAACTAATACAGTGGTTACAATTTGGCTTGTAATTAATAATCGCGGGTTTAAGCCCTATGTTGCGAGTCGGTCATTTTTTTTAACTAAACGTAGCAACTTTCAATCTAATTTTTCAATTCCGCAAAAATTAGGGTGATCCTCACTGGGATTATTTAATTACACCAATAACCTCTGAGCCGAACATTGAAGGGCTGACCCAAATTTTTGTATATGCTTTCTACCTCTCGCTACTGGTTTTATAATAATAAAAAACCGATTTCCTAGACACTTATCCATCTATGACAAATCAATATGTTCAACTTAATGTCACAAATGAAATGGCATTTTTTTTAATGTAACTACTGTTCGATTCACCTTGTATGTAACTTTATATGATTCAGCCACATGATTAAAAAAGTGTAATCTTATTTATGAAGGCTGACTTCGCTCATGGTATGGGAATGGCAAATTTAAAAAGACCTTGTCGTTTAAACATAATAACACGGGACTTTCTTATGCTCTGGGCACAGTAAACAATAACTGCGTTCTGGGCATTTTAAAAATCTAGTTTTCAATGAATTTCTTTACTTCTAATAACAACAATTTTTAAAATTCAGTTACACTTTGTCAGCGTTTATATTGCAAATATTACATTACATTTACCTAGACTTACTAGTTGCATTAGCATCTAACGTTCTAAAATGGAACATTTTAAAAGTACAAGTTGCGGAATTTAATACATTTGTTTATAATTGTATTTTTATATTTCCTTAAATATATAACAAACTTAAGCGAAAGTAAAAATTTTACTAGGTGGCAAAAAGCATGTCTAACATTATACATAGTAAAATTTAAATTAAATTACGTAATAGAAAAAGTGGCCAATGTATTTTTCTATTAATATGATTAATTTTTTAAACTATTATTATATATTTTTTTAAACAAGTACCTACTTCAGCAAATTATAAAGGTATTATACGCATGCACATATATGTATATACATATGTAGGTATTTGGCATTGCTTCTTGCAAGTGGTATTGACATTATGTGGTATGAGGTATGACTTTACATAAATAATGAGATGATTCTCAAATAAGGTATTTGTATTACAGGGTGGTAAAGTAAAACAAGATACCAAAATAGGTGCACTAACATACATCTCTCCTACCTTTAAAAAATAACGTACATCGCCAAAAGCAAAAACTGTCATTTACTGGATTAAATCCACTAAACTAAATTCAAATTATTTTAGTATGTCGCCGCGCAAAATGTCTGCTCTAGGTTTCGTTTCGGCATACCCTAAAATCAAATATTAATATAGTTTGTCTATGTATTGTTTCCTGTAACACAATAACTTTTGCTGGTATTGATAAAATTTTAACAACATTTAAAATGTGCACAACTGGACATTGAATTTTTTGTTCTCTGTAAGTAGAGTGAGTGCATTATTAATATGCTTATTGTAACTTCTGTGGGAGGTTTGTTGTTAAAAACTGTTTGTTTATGTATTACTTACTGATGATTCAAAATCCCGCGGCCGTGAAAATCATCATGTGAAAAAGGGCACTAAACGAGTGAAGCGTATATTGACAAAGAAGAGACAAATTGCGATTTTTAATATACAGTGTGACCCACTTTGAATAGAAATGTCCCTGTAAAAAATGTGTTTATTATCCGATTTTAACGTTACTTTTTTTAAAAAATAAACTTCAAAATCATTGCCTTCTGACAAAAATGTACAGATCCGATTCAGTTTTCAAGGCCCATTATGATTTTGGTAAAAATTAACAAATGAGATTAGCGATTTTTTTTATTGAAATTCTAACTATACCACTAGATTCAGTAACCTCTCAAATGTGTATATCCCAAATTTCATGAAAAAATATTGAATAATGACAGATTTATAACAAAATGAATGTAGGCAGTATTTTAAAATTATTTTTGTATAATTTTTTTTCTAAAAACTCAAAGTAGCCCATGACAAGTAAATAAGAAAAGATAAATTAACCTAATAGGTTTAATAGTCAATATCTTTTATACAAACTTAATTATATTAAACTTAAAAACTTGTAATTAACAATTAATAAAAATAATAAAAATTAAGTTTTAAATAAACAAAACAACAATGCATACGGACATTAAGCTGAAACACGACAATACAATAACTAATCTTAAATTTTTTGTAGCCTTTACTAGGCCGCCATTTAATTCATTGCACTCGTCCAGTCGTTTACGAATATTTTTTACGACATTCAGTAATTGTTGCCTGGTAAGTTCTTCACACGCTTGTCATATTCTTGCACACAGCTCTTCTCTATTACCCGGGCGTGACTTGTAAACCTTAGATTTTTATAAATCCCATAAGAAGAAGTCCAGCGGTGTTAAGTCCGGGGACCGAGGTGGCCATCCAATTACCGGGCTGTTTCGACCTATCCATTGGTTAGCTATTCCGTAACCACTCTAGCATAATGGACAGGGCTGCCATCTAACTGAAAATGTACAATATTTACTCATTCTTGGATTGGAGGTTCATGTAGTATATTCCAAAATGCATATCTTAGGAACTGTAAAAAAGAGCACGCTATTCATATTACCTTAAAAAATGAAAGGGTCAATGATTGTTTCATTGAGTATCCCACACCAAACATTAACTTTTTGAGAATACTGTCGTTTACAATTACTAACCCACTCTGGGTTTTCTGTAGCTCAACACCTCGAATTTTGTGCCGATACCACCCCGTTTGCGGTAAAAGTCACCACATCGATGAACAAAATAGTTTTTAAAAAATTCCTGTCATTAAAGTACTCTCCTTGAGCCCACAAGCAAAATTCCATTCGTTTTTCATCATCACCAGATTCCAACGTATGTAAAAACTTGGGTTTTACCTTATTTTTTTTAACACATCGGTGAATATTTCCTCTCGGTAAATTTAAATCTATGCTGGCTACTCTCACACTGGCGTTTGGATTGTTAAAATAATTTAAAACTGTGTTCGTACCTGGGTCGTCTTTGGACATCATCTATTTTCATAATACGTTTTGTCACAGTGCTACATTCATAATAAAATTATTGTTTATTTTATAAACGATTACATTAATTTTGTACACTGAACTGATTCTGCGGTTGGTCCATGTGAAACATTATTAAATATTTTAAATATATGAAAGAAACTTGCTTTTTAATTTATCTAAAATATGATGATCAGTAAAAATTGGTTCATTTGTTAAATTTTCATTATTTTTTTTATTTTATTTTTATTTTTGCCAACCTTACTTAGAAGGAAGTAAGGCTGTTAAAAATAATAAAAATTTAACGAATGAACAACAAATTTTTACTCGTCACCATATTTTAGATAAAATAATTTAGGTTTAAAAAATAAAGTAATGGCCAACTTATGAAAGCATATTCTACAATAGTTTTATAGTAGGTACCAGATGTATAAGCAATGAACACAAACTTTACTGTTCAGTATTCCCTGTACTCCTGACAAAGGCCTAAAAAGCCGGAACACGTGTAGAGTTTCTAATAAAAAAATGCTTGAAACATTAAAAAGCTAATTTTTTTCATATTGTACTGATTCTGCGGTTGGCTCCTTGTGAAACATTATTAAATATTTTAAATAAACAAAGAAAATTTGCTTTTAAATGTTTCAAAATTATATTTTCACTCTACACGTGTTTCGGCTTTTTAGGCCCTTTTCAAGAGTACAGATGAGAGGTACTAAATTATAATTTGTGTTCCTTGCTTATATATTGAATGTTACATCTGGCAACTTATACTAATAAAAATGGTTTGAAAGATTTTGAATTTTTTAGAAAAGTTAAATTACTTTATCTAAAATGTGGTGACCTGCGAATATTTGTTGTTCATTTGTAATCTTTTTTTATTTTTGGAAGATTTCTTAATTTCTGATATTTCTAGTAAGTCTAATTTTTTGTTTTTCTTTTCGGAATGAAGTAATTTTACATTATCCATATTTATAAAGTGATTGTTTTCTATACAGTGTGTTGACATGCCGGTGCTATATACGTTGTTTACAATAGACTTTTTTATGCTCTTCAAGTCGCTTTTTTTATGTTACGTCCAGTCTGGCCAATGTATATAGCGTCGCAGTCACTACATTTTAGTTCATACACTCCTGTCTTTTTTAGTTTTTCTGTTTTATCCTTATTGTTTATTAACATTTTCCCCAGGTTATTTTTATTTACAGATATTGTTTTGCAACCTAATTTACTTAATTTATTGCTGACTTTATCACTAATTCCAGGTCTATAATTAATACATTTATGGATGATATTGGCGTCTTGTACAGAATCAGCATAAAACTCCTTATACATATTTTTGTTTTGTTTTGTTTTGTTTTTATTAAATTATCTATGATCCTTTCTTTGTATCCATTATTCCTTGCTATTTGTTTTATTGTGTTGACTTCTTTTTCAAAATTGTTTGGACTTAAAGGAAAGGTTAGGAGACGGTGAACAAAATTATGAAACGATGACATTTTTATTTAGAAAGACTGGTTAGAACTATTGTGTAAAAATATTGTGTAAAAAAAAATTTTTTTTTTCATATATTTAAAATATTAATTTTGTTATAAATCTGTTATTATTCAATATTTTTCCATGAAATTTGGGATTCATCTATTTGAGAGGTTACTGAATCACTTTTGAAACGGGTAGCATTACTGCTGCTGTTATGCACTCCCGCAGAATTTCTGGGCCATGCACTAACAAGCACCTATGTAGCCCAACCTATTTTTTCTCATATGTGCACACCTTACTTCCACAACCTGTACTGACGAGAATCTTTTGTGTTAATTGAATTACGAGTAAGAAAATACTTTATCATGCACCCACAAGAAGTTAAAAGTATTGGCAGTAGGTATTTTCAAAAGAAGCAAAACATTTCATTTTTGGTCAAAAAACACTCTGATTCTGTTCTCAAAACTGAAGGAAAATTTCTTTGGTAATAGATTGATTTTTGTATCAATGTTAAACATATTCTAAAACATTCCACATTTAAAAGTTTCAGTCTCAGATTAATATTTTTTAGCAGTGAGACATTTTTTAGATAGATAGATAATAAGTGATGTTACTATTTCTCTATCAAGTGCTTCTTTTTTCAACTTATAAAAAATGATTTATTATTACTTCTATTCAGGAGTTGGAACAAAAACGTGCATAATATATTCCCTTCCATAACATGCAACGGAGCTACGAAGAAAAGTGAAATGCAAGATTTTTTTGTTGTAGTGGGGACACCCAGTACACGACTGTAAACCAATCACAGGAAATTTGGTGTTTAGTTTTATAACTTATTTATTAGTCATAAAATTATGATTTGGGCATTCGTTTCGGAGATAATGCCAGGGAAATGCAAACATTGTCTAAATTGAATTATATTTTGAAGCATTTCAAACCGAAATATTGCCGTTTTATGTTTAGTTCTCTCGTGGGCTCCAATGTATAATACTTATTTGAAAATTATAAAAAAATATTTGCTGTACAAAACCTCTTCTGAAAAATATATAAAAAAATCTCAATTTGGCTCGTTTTTGCCACTATATGCTTAAGTCGTTTTTAAGTATCCTTTTGCACATGACGATTTTTGACGGCCTCGGGATTTTTTGAAACGTCGGTACATAAGCATTAATTTTGTATAAAATTCAGCTTGTAACAACGAAAGCCCCACAGAATTTATTTTTATGCGTGTAATTAAACGCCAAGCACTTTATTATGTTGAAATTAAACGGTCAGAGTAAAATGTTGGTCAAACAAGTATTCCTGATCAGCAACTTGTCTTTGGCTGATAAATTACAGAAATTATTATTGACGTGTGTTGGAAATCAATAAATATTCTTATTTTAGCATATCTGCAGATTTATCTCTAATCAAAATTCTCTTTAAACGGTAATGAGTACTTTTCTCTGGAATGACTTTCCCCTGTTTCCATATTTGGTAATATTTAAGAAATACCGTTTAGAGAGTTGTTTTAGCAATGTATTGTATAGAATAAAATGTATCCCTATTTAAATTTGGCGTCTCCAAGATCAATAGAAAGCATCCTTAAAAAATTTGAATTTTTTTAACAAAAAAAAAACCTATTACAGCCTTACATCATTTATACTTTATATTTATCTATCACTGCCTATTATTGACACAACTACAAATGTTAACTCCCCATTTCTGTAACAAATCAATCAATCGTCATAAGCAAATAATGTATCATATTCATAATCATTAACATATCTGGTAAATTCCATGTGAGGAGCAACACCGTAACTGATTTATTGTTTGTTTAAAGTTTTATAATAAAAGTATTTAGATATCTTTCAACAGCGGAGACAAAAATTTTTTAGAAAGGATTTTAATTTTCGTGCAAATAAAAAGTAGACATATTTCTCCTGTAATTTCACCTACTAAAATATGCATTTTATTTAAAATGAGATAATTGCGTTTGTTTTTAATAATTACCATCAATTGAAAAGTCTAATTGTAAGAGCGATTACAGATTAATGTTGGCTACCTGATTAAAACTTAAAAATTCTCTAAAAACAGTTGCATTTTTTGTAATTGTGAAAAGCAAGTAAGCAATGTTCGCTGAAAATTGTTTCGTTTACTCTTTTATTATTATTTGAAAGCCTTCTTTGGTAAATTAACACGGTTTTAAAAATGACGGTCTCCCAGGCATTTCCTTCGTTCTATGTCTGAACTAAACGAAAACAAAAAAACTTTAATTATTTGCTCTACGTGCTGAATTACTATAATTTCAGTTGTATCAGTGTTTTCTTTGGTCATGTAATTACGTTGTGCCAGTGGCTTCCTCAGATATATCAAAATTCATGTAATAAAAATAATGACAAATTGCCTGCAATTATTTTTAATTTTCATTTCTGGCTTTAGTAAAAAAAAATAATGCCGCTTCCTGAAAATTCAAAATCGAGATATTAACAAATCTTGATGTTTTAAACCCGATAGCTATGTAAGTTTGGCTTGCATTTTATACATATATCAGCCTGTCTGTTAAGTACCGTTCTCGTAATTTTTGATAATTCCCAAAAATACAGGTTGCTGAACTTTATTTAGTTCTGAATATAAATATTTTTTATTAAAATCCAGACCCTCCGTACCCTCACAGATGCTCAACTGCATGACTGCATCGTAAACACGCAATGTGTCTTTCGTTCGAGTGTTATAGTCTACAAATTGGAATGAACGGGATAATTTCAGATAAAATCTCACATCAATTTAATATAATTAAATACAATCTCTTACCCTTTTCTTCACTCTGCCGATTAAATGTCCTACTAATTACAGGGAAGTAGAAAATACAAAACAAAAAAGTATGTTATCCGAATCAAATCTATGCCGTCTTGGTTAAAAACTAAATAAATTTTAAAAATCTGTGTCTAGAACACATACCTACATCATCTTTTGGTACGAACAAGTACAAAAATCTGATTTTTAAATTTGCTGTGTGACAGTGCAAATTTAGGTGAAAATCTGGTAAACAATGATTACAAAAAACAAGAAATGATAATATTTTGGTTGTGACGATTAAAGGACATAATTTTTTTGGCATTCACTCAAAAAAAAAATTATCTTTTAATATTGAACCCAAATTAAATTTTTAACTTGCTTTTGTTTTATCACTTAGTTTGTCTTGCAAACATTATTGAGAATAATATAGATTTATTGGGGTCAAAATAAAATAAAGAATGTTTAGTGCCATATCCCCAAAAAAACAACTATGCAGCTACGGACACGTGTTTCGGAGTTATTGCCCATAGTTGTTTTTTTGGGGATATGGCACTAAACATTCTTTATATTATTGAGAATTCCTCGAGCTTGAAGTGGCAGGAGGTTATGAAGTTTTCTTAAGTACAACTCAAATTTTTTCCTGTATATAATAATAGTAATAATAATGCCAGTTTGCAGACAGAAGCATCCTAAGGCTACAGTTACAGTACAAGAGACTTCGCGCGTATACGGACTTACTCGCGTGAAGGAAAAGTGGTTTCTGGTTTTTCCAGTTTTTGCGCGAATCAAAGTGATTTTATCTAGAACCATGAGGCGAGTGAGGACATGATTGTGAAGAAGAATTTTATTTAACTGAAAACTCGTTATTGAAACGGTTTGCTTTGAACAAAGGGGCAGTTCTGGGTTAAGAAAATGTTCGTAAATCGCCATTTGAGTGAGCATTTTGAGATTTTTGAAGAATTAAATTGGTCGCAAAATACCCTTCTTTCAAACACCAAAAAAATAAGTTTTTCATTATCCATATTTAAATATTTATAATAAACATGAAGCCAAAACGTATACCCATGGAACAGGAATATAAGACGTTCGCGCGAAAAAACAAACCAGTTTAAACTTTCAGCGATAACCAGCGAATCGCGCGACTAATTCTCTTATACTGCAACCGCCTGCATTTGTTTTTGTAGGTTTGTTTTTCGCACGAACGCAAGCGACTTCGCGCGAACTATCCTTCGCACGAAGTCGCTTGCACTGTAACCGTAGCCTAAGGCATCTGGATGCCGGAGAGATCTATACATCTGGGTGTGCAACAACGGAACATTCGGGATGTAAAACAAAGGATTCTCTCCGCGACAAGTACATACTCGGAAAGATTTGGTCTTCCGAACTTCCGAGGAAGAACAAGGTGTCTGACACTAACATGCGTGCTGTTCCAGTTCTGATCTACTATTTTGAAGTAGGTTGTGAAGAGTACGGTGGAACGTTGCGCCAAGTAGACAGAGATACCCGCAGGATGATGAATATTCACAAAAGTATTCATCCCAGATCGTCCGTTCGGGGGGACTCTCGAATCAGAGTTACTGAACAGAGAAATCTGTTTCGACAGTACGTCGATAAACCCCAGCATGGAGTTCTATAAAAACATAGAAACACTGGGTGTATCGACCAGGCTGATATTCGCCTTTATAAGGCCAGGGCTTAAGTCGTAGACCGAGAAAGTCATTATAGCCTGGTGTTATCAACACTTTGGTCTGCCTTAGCCGCGTGTGGCATGTAGAGGTTCCTCATATCAACTGTAGAACATGCCGTCAGGCGCCGGAATCGCCAATGCACTTACTTTCTGCATGCCCCGTATATGCGATTTCGGCCTACATCCACAGACGTAACGCGGCGTTACGGGTGCTATATTACCACCTAAGGCACTCGTACGGGGTACATCACAGTGCATCAGTGCTGTTTTATGCCCCGGAGATATTGAGTCCGGTGTGGAGAACGAGAAATGACAGATTTACTGAAATTACTCGTTTCCGACCGACAGGTTAATCCAAGCTAACAAACTTGACGTCAAACTTAGAGCACATGATTCTAGGATCTACAGCCACTAATCCCGAGGGATGTGGGGAGGGGTTGTAGTTAATTCGCCGACGTTCCGTGAGGTGTCGGAGTTTACAGAAAGACTGTCCGACAAAAGCTTTTATTTACCATAATATTACATAGAGAAGGAAAATAAAAAGTACTATTATGAAATAATACTTTTTATTTACCCTCTTTATGTAATATTATGGTAATTTTAGTTATTATAACAAAACATATATTTACAAAATAATAAGAAACATCTGCCTACCTTTCTCTGTTTAATTATAGATTACCGGAGTAGTACATTATGAATATGATTATTTTATTTCATTGTAGATAAACTTGTTTATATTCTTTTTCAGTTCTTCTTATCGTGCTTTGTTTTAAAAAGACTGTTTTTTTTTATTTTAAATCAGAGACAAGGAAACGTTAAAACACAATTATTAAATATAAATGTTTAGTTTCCGTTTTATTTCGCAATATTCTTCTAAATGTACAGGCAGAATTATTAATAAATATGTTTTCTCAGAAAATGAATTAATGAAAAGATTTTTTAAAAGTTGTTTCAATTGATCAACTACAACACATGATTTACGAAACGCCTAATATTATTTAAGAGGAAGGAAAATGAGTTGTAGCGGGTTTGCTTTGTAATAGATATGTAAATGAACAACTATAACTAAAAATTGCCATTTCAAATAAAAAAAATATCTACTGACATAAGGCTTGAAACTGCGATTGTAAAAATTGCCAAGGTATAACCACTACACTACTGTTTTCCCAGAACATGGTTCCACAGAGCAATGTTATGCTAGGACTCTACCCACAGGGCAGGTTTCAGCAACATTGCTGTGGAATTAATATTAGGTTTTCCGTAATTTTGATGAAATGAACAGAATATCCATGCAACAATAAATGCACTCTAATGTTATAGATCATAGTAACTAATGTACTTTGCGGTAAGGCTAACTTTTAAATACTAAAATTGCATTGTAACATTGCTGCATGAACATTAAGCCTATTGCATTAACGTTACAGCACGCTCACACTCATTCAGTAAACAGAAATATTTTAAACATTTGTATTTTTTTGTCTGAATTTCAACCACTTAGGCAATAGTAAAAATAAGAGAGGTGACGATTATTTCTCTGATAATCCAAACTCACACATATTTACGATATTCAGTCGATATTTTCTTAGACAAACCCACGTTATCCATTGTACTGAAAACCCGTATGTAATAAATTTTCGTTTATAAGTAATAAAGCAATGTATTACATTAATGTAGCTGAAGGTCACACGACAACTGCTGGACTGGCGGAGAGAGAAATCACCATCTCTGCCCTAAAGATGAGAGAAGCGAAAGACCAGCTAAGGTTGGAAAGGAAATATAGTCCCACTTTTCCCAATAGGTAGAAGTTGACTTACCCCCAGAATCTCTAGTGTGCCACACAGACGGTTCTCGTGTAGCCGCCAGACTATTCTCCGGGGCGGGAATATATCTGCACAGGGGTGCAGGAGAGCTTTCCTTTAGGATCGTACACCCCACTCTTCCAGGAAGAGGTTTACGCCATCCTAGCAGTGGCAGGTAAGGATGAGGTGTGGAACAGATAGTATACATCTGCTCGGACAGCCATGCTACTCTAAAAGCGCTATGCTCCCCCAGGACGAGATGAGCTCTTGTTCAGGATTGAGGGGACGCCCTAGAAGAGCTTGCCAGGCACAGACCAGTAAGACTGGTGTGGGTCACGGGACATATTGGGGTTCCAGGCAACAAGAAGGCCAACGAATTGGCTAGACTTGGAGCGGAAGAGCCCTGAGCCTATATTGGGCATCACAAAAAGGTCATCACGGTCCTCAATGAGTGAACCTACGGAACATTAAGCAAGCATTGATGGACCAACAGGGCCTGTAGGAAACTCGAGATTTTGTTACAGGGCAAAAAAATTTGAGATAGATACTGGGCCGGAGTCAACAGAATGAATCTTTTAATCGGAGTTCTGACAGGCCACTGCAGACATAAGAGACATTTGTCATTGATAGGTGTTGTCGATGACCCTACATGCCCCGGATGTGGGAGTAATGAAGAAACGTCTTACCACATCTTTGGACAGTGTGAAGAAATCGGGCTGGGTGACATCCTGACCTTCATTAGAAGATCGGAAAGATTCGGCTAGGGAGCAAGGAAGTGTATGGCTGAAGGGGAGGATGGGGATGAGTAAAAAAAGCCTGTCTGCGGCCTACTTGTCAGGCGTCAGCCTCATCCACCATTACAACTACCATTACATTAATCTAATAAAAAAGACAGAAATACCACATAGCTTAAGGCCATGCCTTTGTCCATTAAAATTTATATTTCATGTGCAGAAGAAAAGAATAGATGGATAATCTAGTCAGCAAATCGATGCTGTTGTAATCCGATACGGATGAAGTGTGTTTCTATTTCTTAATATTTTTAGGTAGATAAGCATCATATTTCCAAAATAGTTTATCCACAATGTAAAATCGAGTCGAAGTTATGAATTTTAATTTTGTTGGGCATTAATATAAAACACCACTAA
Organism: Rhamnusium bicolor; assembly: GCA_029963845.1. Classification (NCBI taxonomy): domain Eukaryota; kingdom Metazoa; phylum Arthropoda; class Insecta; order Coleoptera; family Cerambycidae; genus Rhamnusium; species Rhamnusium bicolor. The sequence continues at coordinate 995,339 of JANEYF010000419.1, forward strand.
CACTATTACTCCCTAAACTTTGTGCCGTAGGAAGCTGCACAGACAACGGGCATATACCATAAAATCCCAGTTCTTTGGTCGTCGTAAATGAACTCGGGACCTCGGGGTGAGACAAACGCGCATATTCTAGACTTTGGATTACTGTTTCAATAAAAAAATAAGTGAAAATGCTTGCACATGTTAATACGGCATATACAACAATATATGCGATATACAAGTATTATTTTCAAACGCACAAGAAATTTTGCTTAAATATAAAAAACTTACCCGCCTTTCTCGTTCGATATGTTCTTTTTCATGGTCGTGGTTGTCCATTTTCTCTTCGTTAAAATGTCATGCTTTCGGTGTAATTTTGGATATCTGAAAAAAGAGATACATAAAATTTATTGTTTGCATAATAATCGTTAATAATTTTATGTGTTTGTTAGGTATGAATAATGATATTGAACATAGTAAACGTCACTCTAACTTAAATGATTTCAAATATAAATAGATGTAAATACTTCGTGTCATTCTGTCATTCTAATAACGGTATTAGATATAAATAATAAAAACATTAACAATAGCCGTTGCCGTTGCATTATTGATGCATTATTTATACAAAAAAATGGTATTATGTAAATTTTATATGAACACACACATTAAAAGATCTTCACGCTTGATCAACACATTTTTTTTACAAAGAGTACAGTTTACGTATTCCATGTTACTCTGCGCCATATTTAAATATGGATGTATCTACAGGATGTTGAAAGATTGACTCTCAAGCCTTTTTCTCAAGAGAGTGACTTTTTATATTTTTTAGCTGTTTATCTGTGTTATAAGTATCGTTAAAAAAGATGCACCTATAACGTCCATATAAGGCGTTGCGACGCTAACTACACAGAAAAATGTATGAGATTTTATCCGAGCTGTAAAAATTACACTCCAAATTGGACTTAAAAAAGTTACAGGAACAATTGGTGCAAATTAATACATTTTTAGAGTCATTATTATCTTGTACGTTGTGCTTTGAAATTTTACAATTGTTTAAAAAAATGCAATAAGACCTTATTCCACAACGTTGTGCAAAATTTGACAAAACAGTTTTTAACACGCTTTTATTAGCTTCACCTGTATGTTTGTTTGTTTGTTTGTTTGTTTGTAACCGACTCTTTGGACTCGATTTTGACCCACTTTAAACGGACAGATTTAATTGAAACTTTGTACACTTACGAAGAACCGGTAACAATGCAATAATTTGATAAGTTTATATCATTATCCTGATCAGGATCGCCAGTCCTTTCCTCACGTATCCTCTGCGAGAGAGCAAGAGGCTTAATATTGTAAGTATATTCCGTGATTCTCAGTTCGGTCGTTGGCCGAGCGGGCAAGTCTTAGTCGACGCGAAACGACGGACTCCTCGGGCGTGAGTTCAAATCCCATGGCTGAAATAAAAAAAATATTTTTTTTTTCAGAAATACCTGTTGGATCGTAATATGTTATAATATCAGCATCAATAAGCAATATAAATATAGTTTAAAAAAACTACAAAACACGCTTTCATAGCACATCAAACTAAAAAGTGAAAAATAAATATAGTTTAAAAAAACTAAAAAACACGCTTTTAAAGCACATCAAACTAAAAAGTGAAAAATAATTATTAATATAAACTGAAAACAATAATGAACGAAAAATACTAGTATTATTGTGAAAAAAGCGTGGGGCGCTTTGTGCCATATTTTTCGTATATCGAGCAACCCACGGTTTTTTCACAATAATACTAGTATTTTTCGTTTATTATTGTTTTCAGTTTATATTAATAATTATTTTTCACTTTTTAGTTTGATGTGCTTTAAAAGCGTGTTTTTTAGTTTTTTTAAACTATATTTTTCTCTCTGTAGTTACAAACCACTTGAAATGCATATACCTAAATAATGGCAATATCGTCAATTTCCCCAAGTCTTATCTTAACTTACTAATATCGTTTCCAATAAAAAAAAAGTTCCAAGCGGAAATATATCACCGATTAGAAAGTGTTAAACGTATATATTAGAGCAAATAAGAGTACTATAATTACACCACTAATTAATAATAATGACTATTACACAATGGTCATTAATAATTAAAAAATGCTAGAAGGAATATTTATAATTGGACGTATGTTACAAGGTGGAAATTTAATAGGTATATGATCTTATTGTTGTTATATTATAAAATCTTCCAATAAATTTCTGGTATTTTTAGTGATTCATCCATGTGAGTGGGTTGAAAACAATGCGATATATTAACCGGTCGAGAATGCAACTTGAAAAAAAAAAAATAAAGCCATAAAAACACGTTAGTTCAGGTTAACAAAAAATTCAATAGTTAATAACAACCAGTTTCAAGTATATTGCAATGCTGACCAATATCGGTAACAGCATAGAGCATCATCGCATCGCACAGTGGGCCAGAAGACAAATCTAACCGGACAGAAACCAAAAATTCGAAGTTCTCAATCATTTCTATATTACACGATTGATGTGAAGTTAGCGACGTTTTCCCAGCGACGAATTTTGACGTGTGGGAAATTTTATTTGAAATTCGTCGCTGGCAAATATAGTCTAGCAGCTGCACCATTGTAAGTCAAATTGAATTAAAATGGAAATTATTAATTATTCTACGATAGGAATTAAACATTTACGGTACAAAATATGATAAATAGAGAATTTACAAAAATCGTGAAATGTACCTAATGTAAAAATTAAATCGTACATAATATAATAAAACGTTAAAAAATATAGATGTTTGATTGATTGTGATTAGTAAATACTAAAAAAGTTTAATTAAAATTTTTTTGCAACCTTATAAAATATTCCTCTGAAGTTGTACGTTGAAGGGGGGATTAATATTGGGTGAGAACTACTTTGTTATATGGCTAATAAAAGGCAGTATTCAAAATTTCTTGCAAATGCAATATTTCAACACCAAAATTTCATGATCGAATAACTCTAAAATCGTGCATCAAAAGACATTAAAATTTGGATCAGGAGTACTCTGTTATATGTTTAATAGAACGACGCCAACAAAATTTCTTGCAAATATATACAAGGGAGATCAGTAATATTTCAACACCGAAATTTCATGATCGAATAACTCTAAAATCGTGCATCAAAAGACATTCAAATTTGGATCAGGAGTACTCTGTTATGTTTAATAGAACGACGCCAACAAAATTTCTAACAAATGTATACAAGGGAGGTCAGTAATATTTCAACACCGAAATTTCATGATCGAATAATTATGAAATCGTGCATCAAAGGGCATTTAAAACAAGAGTACTCTGTTATATGTTTAATAGAACAAGACGTTTTGTTTGCGTTGATCTATTAAACATATAACAGAGTACTCTTGATCCAAATTTGAATGCCTTTTAATTTACGACTTCAGAGTTCTTCGATCATGAACTCTTGGTGTTGAAATATTAATGACCTCCCTCGTATATATTTGCAAGAAATTTTGTTTACGTCGTTCTATTAAACATATAACATAGTACACTTGATCCAAATTTGAATGCCTTTTGATGGACGATTTCAGAGTTATTCGATCATGAAATTTTGGGAAGAGGAACTTAATTTGTTTTTAAATTATTTTATTCGACTATATAATTTCAATTATTCTGTTCTCTGAAGCCATTAATGTTTATTACATTAACTGGTGAGTACCTTGTGTTTTATTTATTTTTGGTTTTACTAGACAGAATAGTTGAAATTAAAAATAACATTATTGAGTCAGTTGTACTGAACATAATGTGCATATTATCTTTTTTTGTAATCCAACTTTCAGCGTTTTGGCAAATAGCCAGGAAAAAAATTGTTTAAAAAGATATATGTTATACTTATCTGTGATAAGATTTGTAAAAGTTAGTAAATAATAATTAGTAAATATCTTTGCTGTTAGCCACTTTAGAAAGTAAATAAATAATCATATTTTCGTTATTTTATAAGTTAATATAAAAAAAATATATTGCAGTCCAATTCTGTTCACTTACAATTAGGGTTGCAAACCGGCGTTCATTTGAAAGAACAGTCCTTCGTTTTATTAATATGCCTTTTGACCTTTCACATAACCTCAAAGGACGTTGGTCATTTGAATTTCGAAATCCCCACGTTCGACAATTTGATCACAATATTAATCCAGGCCTTACAAGGTCAATAATATTGATGGATATATTGATGATTTTTTCATTATAGGGACACCCGTAAAGTTTATTTCAAAGCTATTTGCAACATAAAAAACCTTGGTTTCTTTGGTGGTGGTAAAGGGATCAAAGAAACTGACGTTTTTTGTTGCAAATAAGTTTAACATAAATACGTACATAAACTTGCAAATGGTAGTTTGATCATATTTGCTAAGATCAAAAACGTGTTGTCCTTTATCGGAAACTTCCAATTATAATATGCTAATGAATGTTTTTAAAGATTTTTTTTGTTTAAAGTTATATTTTTTTACTTATTAAATAAAGTTAGCAAATTTTGTACATAATATAAAAAAATTTTAATTTAATAATATGCAACTAATTTTACATTTGTCTATTTTTACACACATTTGTATCTTGCGTGTTTCGTACGGGTTTTTGGAAAAAACTGGCAACACGGCTGAAAAGAACACCTTCTTTTTAGTATGATGTAGAGTGGCATGCTCTGTTGTTTTCGAGAAAATAATCATAACAGAATTTTCGATTTATCTATTCTTGCACACGAGGTTTTGGAAAAAACTCATAAACGGTTGAAAACAACACTTTTTTTTAGTATATTGCAGATAAATCCAAGTAACAACACTTTGTTGTTTTCGAGAAATGAATTTTAGTATCGAAATTTACATTTGTCTACACAAATTTGTCTAATGAACAAATATAAAACAAACATTTGGTTAGTTGTCCTTTATTTCAGCATTGTAAAGTTCTCAACCTACTTACAGTACAATAATAAATCCTCCCAGAAATGTCTGTCCTAAATTTGTTCTAGGTTTACCGTTATTTTGGCTAATTTACTAGCCTCTAAGCAAACTTTGGACTTTAATGAACTAATTCTACTTTTTACCACTCACTAGTACCCGCAATTCTTTACATACATATATCGTCTAATTTTGTCCCACAACAAGCATTTTACTTATGATTTATTGTGTAGAAATTCTTTTTCAATAACAGCATGTTGACAATAGGCCGACATAAAGAAATAATAAGTAAATTGTTATGCCCATTTAAACTTATCCCAACAGATGTGGCACCGTAATTTCCTATTTCTGGAACACGAAAGGACTATTCAGCTGTAAACATTTACCATAGCAGACTGCGTCTGTGAGACATATCTGCTGCTTTGTTTGTAAAACACTATTTGCTATATTATCCAAATGTTTGCGTTTATGCCTTAGAGAATTAGTAAACATAACGTACTGGAGATTTAAAAAACGTATTTTGAACATCTATCATCGATTATTATGGAACACATTAATTTTATTGATTCATATGACTTCGTGGTTAAGGACACTTGCCTGTCACCCTGGAGTCTCGGGTTCGATCCCCGGTCGAGGAGCTAGGATTTTTTCTGAACCAGAAATTAATCCTAGCATACATTGAGTGTGTGTCCATCGTCTCTAAATGTGTGCCCCCCCTCTGCACAAGCTACCTTGAGCACCATCAAGGATACATTAAATTATATTACCTGTGGTGTTTATCTATCCATCTATTTCAATTAATATACTACTCAAAATATAATGCGAGCGTAGTCGAGTGACAAGAACACTTGCCTCTCAACCCGGAATCCCAAGTTCAATCCCCGGTCGAGGAACTGGGGATTTTTTCTAAAACAAATAAATTCTAACATACTCGGGTACTGGGTGTGTGTCCGTTGTCTCTAACTGTTTAGCCCCCTACCGCACAACGCACCCCTAGGTATACAGGCAGTTGTAATTTGTAGTGTTTAATTAATAGGGAACTTGCCTATAATTTTAAAAAATAAAAATAATACTAAAAAACATAGCGTAACGTTGTAATAAAACGTGTACTTCACAAAAAAAATAAGATTTCTAATTCCACGCGATCAGTATGAAGGATCTAAACAGCGATAAAATTGAAGTGGCCCGAAACGAGCTACTATTGACTGTGACGTCACACCATACAATATTCGGTAGTCGTCGCGCCGGGAAGCAACACAATCAGATGTTTACCAATTCCAATTCCAATTTAAAATCTTTATTCACAATTAAGTAGATTATTTACAACTTGTATGGGGTACAGAGTAAGATTTATATTAATATATACATATATACAGAAAAAAAGAAAACTAAAAATCAATTCATTCATAAAATACTTAAAAATAATAATACAAACAAATTAACAAAGTATGATATTCTATATAAACATATGTACAATATGGTGTTATTAGACTGTGGTTGATTTGTTAGTGACTGTTCTGATATAAATATTTAATTGTGTTTTATAGTACCGCTTATTGTAGTTGTAGAGATTTTTTATAAATGACTGATCACTGGTTTTTCAAAGGGCCAATCTGATAATTTGCCTAAAGTGGATATGTTTATGGTGGCATCTTTTATACAAAATAGTGAAAGTTTTTCCCTTGGAGAGGTCCGCGGGGTCAAGGCAGAGAAGTATGTATTTTTTTAGCTTTTAGTAATAATTTATAAACATAAAATAGTTATGACTTGATCACGGAATAAAAAGAAATAACTACAAAATGCTTAGTAGCAACTAAGCATTTTTAGCAGACTTAGTCTTATGTTTGAAAGAATTTAGGGTAATTCTTTACAACAGCCACTTCTATATTTTTCGTGTTTTCTTTGTACACACGCGTAAAGTGTCTCTATAGAAGACATTTGCTGCAAAGGAAATGTTGCGCAAGTGTATAATTACCTATCGTAGGTATTTTCGTACTGTTTTGGGGCAAGGGAAATAAGTGACTGTGTCGTGTTATCATTCACATAATAGATAAATGTAAGATTTGAATAGAATAAATTAAAGCGCAAGGGAAAGGTATTTGCAATATACTATATATACTAGAGGTAAACATTTTACTCTTCGCAGACAGTAGTGTTATTGAACTTTTATATAATTGTTGCACATTCTGTAGGATACTCTTCACAGTTTTTTGAAAAGAATCTTGTGTTTGTCTTATAAACTTCATTCTTACAATATCTAATGTATTGACTACATATTTAATTTTCTCTCCCGATGATGCCGACTGTATTGGCGAAACGCGTGGCAGTATATTTTATAGTATAAACTAAGATTCATTCTTACAATACCTAATATATTGATCACATATTTAATTTTCAATTTTTTTTTCATCTCCCGATGATGCCGACTGCGTAGGCGAAATTTGTGGTAGTATATTTTACAGCATTTTGGTGTCTATAGTATATAGTAGCACATTGAAAATTGCAACCCTCTGTAGATTCATATTTTTAAATAAAATGTCCTATAACTTTTTTTATTTACTATTTGATTTTTTTCAAAAACAATGGATTTCTTCCTCTAGCTAACACTAACTTATAGCCCAAATTTCAATTCGATTGGACTTTTCTTTCTTTAGTTATCGTGCTTACAAGAAACGTGACGGACGGACAGACGGACGGACAGATGAACAGACGGACATTTTGAAAGTTGTTCAGAATTCGATGACGAACGAAATGATTTTTTCTCTGCGAGCGATATTAACGATTTTAGAAATGTCCCGATCAAATGCAATATACTCTACGTAATCGTATTTGCGAAGAGTATAATAATAAATAGCTGTTTACTTTCGCACCAGGAAATTACCTTTACTTAGTATCACTAAATTACATTCTATCTACTAATCTTATTTTCTAACATTGTATACACATTCTTTCTTTAATCCTACCCTAATTAAAATTCAATAATTCGGAATTTGGAATATTTTATTGCCCGCCTGCGAAAAACTAGTAGATAGACATATAGTATTTAATAATGTACTTACATTAAAATGATCTTCACACACATGTAGAGACCTACTGCTCTGTGAAATGTCTTTTTCATTTCTTCTACACGCTTTTAGCCATTTTGATCGACGAATCTTATCTTCTGGCAATATTATAAATATTTTATCTGCCACTTTTACTGTAGTATTCTTACACAACGGTACAATGCAATATTTAAAATAAGGAGTTTTTGTTTCCATTTTAAGTATACACTTAAAATTTATCTGAAATCAAGCGGTCGAGTGCTGGGATCTCTTTCGTCGCTTGTAAATTGTATGGTGTGATGTCACGACTACTCCCGCGCTTTTGAACCTGTTTGAAACGGTTCGCTCGCGCGCGAAACTTTAATAATTTATAACAAATTTATTATTGGGAATTAAGGCGTCATATTTTGCATATCTTATTTTTTAGTATTGTAGAACATTTTTATGAAGTAAAAAAAAATGTGCAAGTTCCCTATTATATTAGCAATATCCCAAATACAGCTAAAAAAAATTATTCTATCAAAATAATTATTATTTCCAGGACAAGAGGTACACAGGTATAAACAAATTGTTATAATAAAACATAAAAGATAATCTTTTATACGTATATATTGTGAATTAGTAGCATTCGGCACCGTCGCTTATGCTTCTTTCTGTATAATAATTAGACACATTAGGCATGAACTAGAAGTTGACCCACATCTTGTGGTCTCGAAATTGAGTAGTTTTTTCTCATCGCCTTCTACTTGGTATGATATGAACTTTTGTTCGGCACTTGCATTTAAAATGGGATGCAAGTCAAGATGCATTGAACAGTGTGATTGGCCGTAGAACTAAAAATAGAGTCGGTAGGCTGTTTGCCAACATATACTATCGTTATCAACCGATTAGTGATCTTGATTTGGTTGACATATAGATATTACACTACACCCATCACACATAGTGCATACCTTTTAAGAATAAATTTTGTGCTGGCTGTTATAAATATACAGAAACAAGTGCGCGTATTCCGAAGGAATTCTAATTATTCGCGATAGAGATGTGAGCGTTGTAGTGCAGTCACATATGTATAAAAATCACTGAACTGTGTTAAAACTTGCAATTGCATTTTCGAATTGTTAATATCAAAAGATAATGGCAGTAATCTATTAGGATAAGGTATTTCAGCAACAGTCCTCACTCTGGCTGCAGGGAGAGTGATACGGAACATCCGGATACACTAAAATTCTTTGCTTCGCTAATCCCATTTTTTTACTCAGTTGCTCTTTACTCTTGGTGCTTATTTGTAGGCTTGTTTCTCTCGTCTAAGTAGATGCAGACGGTGCAGGCAATATGTGCTTTCTCTCTGAGACCTCAGTTAATCTAAGTAGTTTTACAGTTATGGAGTCTACATTAAATAAGAGTATGCTTTTATTTATGCAGTGTAACCGTAAAACAACTTAGATTAGCTGATATCTCAGAAAGAACGCACCTAATTTTGCAGGTTCGGGCTTGATGGACCCTGCCGGCTGGGTCGCCTCTTCTGGTACGCTTCTGTCTTGATGTTCTTTCTTCGCCGGTATGTCATCCCCAGGGGTGTCGTCTGTCGCGGGCGCCGAGCTGCAAAAGCCGCACTCCGTCCTAGTGCTTTGGGAGAGTTGGGATCTGATTGCTAGTTTGTAGGGCGGCACTTGCCGTTATGATCCCCGGCTCATCTGGAAGGATGAACCATGGAGCTTGAGGAAGGGCACGGGCCGCAGCGGTATTTTGCACCGGCGGCGCTCGCAGGTTCGGGTAAAAGGGATGTTATGTCGTGCATTTTGGAGGATTCTCTGGTTCTTCTTAGCTGAAACAGATAAATTTGATTAGCACTGGATCACCTCCGTGGCCGGCGTGTATGTTGTATTTTTTTACAGCATGCATCTTTTCTAGGTCCGTTTTGGCGGCCTATCACCAAGCTACGAAGACGTACGTAAGCTTTGGCCGAAGGATGGTCCTGATAAGTGTAAGCTTTTTCTCAAGTTGAGCTGGGCTGGCTGTCTACCCACCATCACGAATCGGGTAGATTGTTGCTCGTGTCAACTTGGCTTTCTTGACAATGTATCTGACGTTCGCTTCCCATGTCAGAGCTTGATCCATAGTCAGCCCCCAAGTATCTGCTGCTTCCTGGGGGTAATCTTTCTTTCCAATGTGAGTCGGGGTTCACAGGAGATTAGTGAAGGAGTGTAAAACGAAACAAAAGGTAGAAGTTTACCTAATATTTACTGTTTGTACATATAGAAAAAAATTATTTGGTTGACTAATCTAAAATTATTGCAGAATTCTGATAAATTAATTAATTTCAACATCGGTAAAATGAATACATTAAATAAAACAAAACTTCATGTTTATGAAAATAATAAGACATTCTATTAATACAATGTTGTTAAATTGTATCTTTTACCAAGTCATAAACCTAAATTATTTTCGCATTTACACTGCACTAATGTCAAAATTGTTAATAAAATTAAAATATGAGCCCATTTAAATTATTTTTACTGCCACCTTGTCGTTATGTTTCATCTTTAGAATACATACTTCTGTCTTATTTACAACACTGTTGTTAATAATATCCAACGAGGTATAAAAAATCGAGGCTAAATTACAGCTTATTTCAACAAGATAAGGTGATGCAAACAGGAAAGGTCAATGAATGTATGAAAGTTTTACGTTTAATTCATTAATTTATATTATATAATAAGTTCGACCCTTTTTTAATCAACGTGTTATGAAAATAATGCCAAGAGAATTATTATTTGTATGACCTTATATACTTCCGATTTGCGTAAACAATTTATAGTTTGGTTTGGATAATAACAATATCTAATAACATAACTAATATCTGATTATAAACATGTTCTACATTTGTAAGAAAAAGTGTAAAGCAAGCATAACAAATATCAGGTAGGGTTCCTATAACAGTACAGCAGAGTCTGAATGCCTATAATAAATACGGTGTCATTGTTCGATTTCGTTATTTGACAGCTGTCAATTTTTAAAGAAGCTCGTTTTTTTATTGTCATTATTTTTTTAACAACCTAGGTGTTTAATTTAATTTAAATGTGTCTATTTTAAATTAAATAAAACCTCATCAAGTCCCAAGACAATAAGAAAATAAATATATTTTCATGAAAAATTCAAAATGGGCGTAATTTTGACATGATGTACTCATCATACAAGATTTAGTTCAGCTACTCGCAAACACTTTGCTTGAATGCAAGGAACTATTTCATCGTATTTGTGAACTGGTTCAGCATAAACTTGCTCTTTAATATGTCCACATAAAAATAAGTCAAGTAAGTTGAGATCGGGTGAGCGAGGAGGCCATGAAATTGGTTCACGTCTAACGGTCAGGGAAATTGGTTAAATCTTCCACCCTAAGATATGCCAATACTCCGTCTTGTTGGGGCTATAAATTCAGTCTTCTTGAGCGCTGCAACAATATCAATAAGGGTAAACGGTCTCTCATAAATACTAAATATTACACCAAAGTATTGCGAGTAGACATAACGTGTGGTAGACCAGTTACATCATTACTGAGTACTACCATGATACATGTATTCATTGTATCATGAGTACTACAGCCCAAATGTTTACAGACCCCGTCTCCGAAAGGCTGAATTTTGTGGCATTGAGCTTACTGGCTTAAAAACTATAATTGTAACAGTATATAGATCGTGTCCGGCAGATTTTAATATTTTTTTAATAAAATTTGAAGAATTGCTCATATACTTATCCAGTAAATACAAGAAGACTGTACTACTAAGTGATTTTAATATCCATTGTGAAGGCAATTCAGCACACTTCGCTGACTTCATCTGCCTAATTACGTCTTTTGGATTGGATATAACATCTCGGATTTTACTAGGCCAACAGGTTGTTTAGACAATATCTTAACAAACATTGACAGTAATTCTTTTAAAACAGGTATTCTGGACCCATGTCTATCAAATCACTATGGGCAATTTATAACAATAAAAGGCAATATTCAATATGCAAAAAGGACTATCTGGAGAAGAAATATAATTGAACACACTATTTACAAATTAAGAACATGTTTACTGGAAATAAACTGGGATATTTTTAGATATACAAACCATGATTTAACTTTTTTTATCTAATTTTTCAGTAAACATTTATAAATCTTTAATTCATAGGCATTTTCCTTAAAAAAATGTTTCTCTGGGGAGAAGCCTATACATTGATTCAAGGACAAGATGCTCTGGCAATTTTTTTTAAATATTGAAACAGCTAATTTACGGATTAGAGTTTGGTTCCAACAATACAGGGTCACTGTTCACACTGCCAGAACATCAATGAATGTTCTAACATGTTTTTTAACACGCAAATTTCCAAATATGGAGACATAAATTGGCCGGCTAGATTGTCCGTTGCGACTATTTCCTGTGGGGCTATCTCAAGTCCAAAGTTTACGAGAATCAGCCAGAAACACTCAACGACTTGAAAAACAACATCCGATAGCTTAAGCAGTTCTGGACATTTTTCATAGATACTTCATTTTGTCGGACCCTGTATAACATTTGGTGTATTAAACTGACAAAGATTTTGACAGTTTCTTCGTGCAACAATTTTTCTAAAATGATCTATAACTGATTGAAAACAAATGACACTAATTTATTACTTTTATTATCTAGTTATCTATAAACACATCGTATTTCATAAATATTTCGCTACTCTATTAAAAGCATAAAATTCTCTATTGAACTATTCCCATTTACAGTTTTCACTACTTTCAATTTATTGGCAAAGAAGTAAACAGAATGCTTTTTTTTCATTAAAAATGAATGTAGTGGTAAATATAAAATGAATGTGTGTTTTTTGAGGTGTTATTTGTGTTTTATTCCAACCTAAACCATTACTGAGGTTAAATCGTTATTAAACTTTATACAAAAAAATTGGTTATTTTCAAACTGCACCTGGCAATTTTTACACTATATTAAAATTTACTACAGGTATCTGTACCTGCCTACCAACCCAGATTTTATGCTATTTTTTTTTTCAAACTACCATTTCCTCTCTTCTGTATTGTAAAGGTTGTTCAGTAAAATTTCATCACAATGGGTGGCAATAATTTTTTAGATCAGATGTTTTTTTGAACCGTAGAACATGCTATTGAAAAAATTAATCTACAAATCCTTAGCCTAGACACAATATGGAAAGGCAATTGCGATACACCGTATATATGTTTAATTATGATAATAATTTCAATTTACATAATATATGCGTTACTTTGAAATTTCTTACATAAAGTTAAATATAATCTTGAGAAAACTATTGTTTTCATACATTTCAAAATGTATTGTTATTTATATAATAAACAGCGTGTGAAAATTTAATAGTACTGGAAAATACAAACAGTGCAAATCGCAATATAAATAAATAGGTTATTTGCCACTGTACCAAATAGTAATATATTTTTTGTAACATGTACCTGAATAGCATGTCCCACTGGAATATAGCCTTTTGATTACAGAAATGACAAGCGAAAAGTCGTAACACGTAACGTTTTCTTGTTACATTAATAAAACATGGGTAGGAATAACATTATTGTTAATTTTATTAATCTATTTATTGCTATACATATATCAATAATGTATGGCATGTATTAGGCTTACATAGATATATATACAAAGATAGAGATTAATTTTTGAAAAACATATGCTCAGATCATTTTTCCTTTTATGTAACAGTAATCAAATCACCCATCATGGCTGGATCATGGTCCTTGATAACCAATTTTCATTGTCCTGATATCTTGATGAAATCTTTCTACTTGCTTGTCGCTTACCGCACCCAAATTTTCAGGAAAAAAAATTAAATGCTGAAAGTGAATTTTTAAGGACAATGCAACCAAGCGTTTGGTAAGAATCTAAAAATTGTTTGTAGTTCTCATCCTTCTTGTTTCATAAAAATCCCCTGACTATGCTTACAAATGAGTTCCAAGCTCCGAGTTCCTGTCTGTTAAGCATTCCTCTAAAATCTGCATCGTCAAGCAATTTTCTAATTTGAGGACCAATAAAAATGCATTCTTTAAGTTTGGCGTCACTTAATTGGGGAAAAGTTCTCTAAAGTATTTAAACTCTTCTACCTCTTTATTCATAGCCTTCACAACATTTTTCGTTAGTCCAAGTTTAATATGGAGGTGGCAAAAGAAAATTTTTAGGGACTACAATTTACATTACTAGTTCCTGGTTCAAATTCTTTCCTCTCCGGCCAAATTCTTTTCACATAATGTTCTTTAATGCACGACTGTTCCCCGAACAAAGAAAACAGGAATATTTTGGAAAGCCTCCTTGAAGCCCTACTAAAATGGCTATTACTTTTAAATCCCCACATATTTGCCAATTGTATTCGTTGTAATTAATTTTATTTAAAATGGTGTTCATACTGCCATAATCCTCTTTCATTGTTACTGATGGATGGACAATTTACAATTTGTATAGATGGTTTTAAATTTCCATTATGTAATAATCCAGCTTTTAAACTGTATTTGGAGGAATCTATGAATAAGCGCCACTCAGAAGGGGAATGCTCGATATTAAGTTCCTGCATTAAGCGATCAATATCAATACGCATAGTGAATTTTCCATATTATAAAATGTGGAAAATGTTGCATTTCTTTTTCTAAAAGTTGTAATCTTTGTTTCTTTAGCCAGTAAGTTTCACTCCTCTAGTCGGGAATCAAGAAGTTCTGCTTGTTGTTTTGACAGCCCCAAGTCAAGTATGAAATCATTCAATTCGTTTTGAGCAATTAAGTGTGGGTCACTAAAACTTTCTGGAATATACAAAGAGTTGGCACACTGGTCTGGGCTGTCTGAAGAGTCGTTACTATTTCCATTACCTCCCAAAACAATATTTTGCCAATCTAAAAGCGCAGTTGGCACTGGTAAGTCTGATGCATTGTGAGGAACAGGATATATGCATCAACGTTGTAGAGATACCGCGGCTGTTTAAAGAACCATTGAACGTGAAGAACGCCTCTTACGAACTGCGGCTCTAAGGACCGTTTCCGTACAACCAGAAAATGAACAGTTAGCTGCTATGTATCAACAAATATCCATCAGTTCTTTTCGTCTTCGTAAATACCGACCTCGCCTAATTTTGACACTGACCCGGACGAACCAAGAAATAAGACTTGAGGGTGTCAGGAACGCGCCCAGTGGGATGAAGAAAGGAATCGGATAGTGTTCAGTGATGTAGCCCGAGTCTGTGAAGAAGGATCAGATCCAGTTTTGTGTGGAACGAGAGACAACACGTACACAAAGCGTTATAGTACAGCATGTGGAAGCAGGTTCCTTCCAGACTTCCTAAAAGGGAATGACTTACCATATCCCAGAGATTGGAAAAACCGACAAGATCGATTACCCCCATCGGTGGATCTTCAGCGCTTACGACAAGAGTTTCAGATAGTTTGTGACATATTACCTCAAGAAGACATCGACCACCTTAATTCGAAACATGTCTCGCAGAGTTGAGGAGTGTGTAAGATTCTCACCATAATTTTGAGCATTAAAACATTGCTACATATCAGTTAATTGAAAATTTTCAAATTAAATATTCTAGCTAGTCATAAATCAAAATTGTGTGTTGGATTTTTTGATCGGTGTTTCTGGTCGCCTTATACAGAGCCTTTATAAATGATCAACAACCAGAATTGGTACCTTTAACTGGTGATTTTATGTCTTTCATGTTACGGCAGTACCTGATGAGGATTTTTGCACATTAAGAAATAGTTTTCAACCGCCTTTTGCTGACGGCACGTCCCGATGAGGCTGTTAAATGGAACTAATTGGTCACGTGGTTTTCGATCATTTACGAGGGAAGACCCGTTATATGTGAACACCGAGGTTTTAGTAGGGGTTGTACATGGGAACCCGCCTTCTATCAACAAATAATTAAGAACGTGTACAATTGTTTAATAATTTAATTGAAACTTCCCATACGCATATGCAAAAATTGTTTGATAATTATTTTATATAATTAGTCAAAACAGTTACACTTTCCATATGTCACCTTGAAAAACTTTTTAAAAACATTTCAACACTATTAATTTAAAAACAAAAGTGCATTTGTTTTCTAACTTCCTTGAAATTATCAGGCTTCCTTTGAAATGATCTTACAGCTTTTTGCCATTGTTTTAAGCGAACCATGCTTAAATAGGATTTGGGTATTTTTAAGTGAATGTGGACTTTACGTAATATAGTAGTAATTTATTTTAGTCACAGCTAATGTCTTAATTTGTCTTTCTCTTTTATGTTGTGCTTTCTTAATTTTTATTCTGTTGCGAGCAGTAAGTTATAAAATTTATTGCCATTTTATTAAAAAAAAAAGTTACGCGAGGAATAATTTTCATAATTTAAATAAAAATATTTTATATTAAGTAGAGCAATGAAGCATGTAGGCTGGTTTAAAATAGTGAAGTGAAATGGTAAGACTTGTCGACAAAATACTGAAGAAACAAAAACGCAAAATAAAGTTAATTTTTATTTTTTGTTCATCAAGAAAGTATCGTAAGAAAATACACCGACAGTAAAGATGACTTTCTCATTAGACGTGTCTTACCAATAAATAAAAGTACAACGAGGAATACTGGTAACAGTAATATATATTTTTTCCAAAAATAAAAACACCTTCAGTAACTTTTTCAAAATTTGTATTTTGAAACTATTAATTCATGCAAACAAGCTCGAAGACAATTGTAATAACTGAACCGGCGTTAGAAAGTGATAATTATACCGAGTAATTTATGATTAATGTATTTATTTGTTTGCAAAATTATGTTTCCATAAATGTCTATTTGGCGTACAGTACTTTAAATTATTAACAAATAGTTAATTAGTTCATATCTAATTCTGTTCTGTTTTTATGTAAAACAAAATTTAATTATTTAGAGGAGTTGAGTTTCAGAACCACTGTATATAAAATTAGAACCGTCTTGACATGGATATTTAGATTAAAAACTAAACGCCTTGAGAAAAACAAATAAATAAGATATTTTCCATAATTAATTAAATTAATAACTAGAGTTGGCAGAAATGTGCGGCGGGACATAGGCGTACAATAAGCATAATAAAAGAAATGAACTAGTAACAAATGCAATAAACTGTTACAATTTATAACAATGCATGCAGAACTTACCCTCTTAACTAGTTTGATGAACAGCTTGGTTATCACAAACTGGAGATCTGTAAAAACTTTGCAACATCAGGTATGTTTCTATGGTTGTCTCCGTAAGTGATATTCACTGTGGTGAATCTATATGTTTATATTTTGCCCGTTCGACATCTATTGATGTAATACAGGAATACTTAAAATAGTCTTTGCATGCACTGGGGTTGCACCATCAGTACCACCACAAATTTGTCTTTATCTGGTAACACCAGTGTCCTGCTTTAACACACGTGCGAACTTTTCTGTAACGGGATCATTTTTTGTGTCACCTATAAAGTGTAGCAGTCGATTTACTTCGTCCACTATTTGCAGTGACTCGGCTAACGACAACACATTGTTTTGTAAGTTTTGTATGGCGTCATGTAGTCTCTCATAGTTCTTGTGAATAGTTTTTAAAGCTGTTCCAACAGAAATATCTTGGAATTTTGTCTAGCTCTCCTTAATAGCTGCAGCCTCGTCAGGATTGAATTATAGTATCACAGTTTTATTTGTAGTAAACATTCAGCATAATAAAATGCTGCCCTCAACCTTGTTCCCCAACGTGTACGAATCGGCTGTGGTGGTTCGGGAATACCGGGACACTTGCTGTGAAATGCGCGAAGACGTTCAGGAGATTTAAGGAACACTTCTTTTGTACTTGCTATTAATGCATCTACCTCTGGAAAACCTTGTCGAATAGTTTCTGCCACAAGATGTAAAACATGCACTTTACACGTAACATGTACCAACCTACAACCATGTTCTTGAGAGAACGGCCTACCAAACGCATTGTCGCGGCACCATCGGTCACAAACATCAACACTTGACTTGTTGACAGATTAAATTTTTCTAACGTCTCCAGCACCACCCGCGTAATTGTTTTGCCAGTACACTCAGTTAGTCTTTTGCTAGCTAGTAATAGTGGAAATGTCGGTTTAATTGGGTCCAGTACACGTACTATAACATTTACAATAGAATTTTTTTTACGATCTGTTGTCTCGTCAGCCATGTATTTTTTAATACACATTTGATATTATTTACAATGTCTTCGCGTACAGTTGGTACACAGTTACGCAACGTTGCGCGACTTGATAACGCCACCTGGGGATTGTATTTATTCCAGAACTTCCGAAATGGTTGTTTGTCGAGTATGTGCAGCGGTACATCATATGCAATCAGCAATGATAGTAAATCAAACAAACTGTGTTTTCGAAGGCACGCTATTTTTTTTTAATTTTATGCTGCACAGTATTTACGTGACGTCTACACTCATATTTATCCCAGCACATCAGGTCTGTCTCGCACACCTTACAAATTATTGTAGCACCATTATAGTATAAATCCGGAAATTCTCTGATAAATTTATTTACTTTATCAGCGTATGGCCGTTTTTTTACCCTTGCGCACCTTTGACCTTTTATTATTAAATTAATATCAACAATAAAATACAACAAATAAAATTATCAACAATACAACAACATAAAATACAACGGAGAGGAATAAATTAGCATGTAAACACTACGACATGCAATAATTGCTTTCAGCACGCTTCGATTTGTCCGCCAGTCTCACCAGATACCTATCTACCTGCTGTTGCGCCACTGAATAGCCGCACGACTTGCCAACAGATCATTGTTTTTTCTTCATTTATTATATCTACTAGATGGAATTAGTTTTTCTTTGTCATATGTTAGGTACTTGTATATGTAAAATTGCCACGTGTGGATAATATTCTCCTTATATAGAAAATAAAGTATCACAATACTAAATGTCATGAATACATTAAAAAAATAGTTTTTACTAAATAGCCGAGGGCATTGAATTTTTTCATTTATAATCATACGTATACTCTGATGAACGAAACAAAGAATAAAAAATAAATCTTGGCTTCACATTATAGATAATTAATCTGATGAAATGAGACAAAAAATTATATAATCCATAGGCGCCGACCACTAGGTGGCATCGATATTTTTGGATGGAATTAATTAAAACTCTCCTTAATGGTCAAATATATTAAACATAAATTACTTTGCTAAAAAGAAAATTGTATAACGTGATTTTCCATTGTTAGTACTACAAACTATAGTTGTGGCGTCTATGTTTCGATCACCTTATAAATACGAGCTTGTAAAAAAACTGACCCAATACTCAATATCCAGTTTTTTTACCGTTATTTATATCAAAATATCACCATTTCAATTTTAGGAAATTTTGCATAAAACTTACACATTACTACTTACTCTATCTTCTAATGATATGAATATAAAGCAGACTTACCTATAAAAAGTGAAAATTTAGATTAGTTTGTACATACATATATTATTTCATCAATGCCTATTACGAGACAACTGTGCATTATTTATTTTGTACCGTTAAGACAAAACAAGCTGAGAATATTTAATTAACTGATTAACATTGGCGTCTTTATTAGGAAATGTACACAACCATTTTTTTGTCAAATTTAATCGAAAGACTAACGAAAACATATATGTACGACAATAAACAAATCATTTATATATTTTGAAACGATTTACCAATAGGGGATTTACAATTGTTGCTGTTAAGAGGTGGAAATTATATAAAATACATCAGTCAACTTTAAATAATAATAATAATGGGCTTTTATTTGTATAGTTAAATTGAAATTGCTCATAATACCTATTACACTAAAACCTACCTAATATTATATTATTTACCTACATTTTAATTTGGCTTTTGAGTTTTTATGCTATATTTGTGTGCGTATACTCTTTTATGCAAATATTGTTTCGATTGACCTATATAAGTACCATTACAGTCGTTGCAGTCTATCTTGTATATAGTGTTAGTTTCGTCTTCGGTTGGTAGCGTGGGTTTAAGTTTTGCGAAAAATTTTTTTGTGGTATTGTATGGCTTATGGGCTATTGTTATATTGTATTGTTAAAAAACGTTTGCAATTTTTTCGGATACCGTTTCTATGTATGAGCATGGAGACATATTTATTATTACTATTACTGGGTTTGAGGTTTATTTTATCATATGTTTTGTGTATTCTTTTTTTTTATTATTGGTTAATAAAAATGTTTGGGGTAGGAGTTTGTTTCTAGAACTTTTTTTTAATATCCACGTCTTTTAATTAAGAAATACATGCATAAAGAATTCAGTAGGGACGAGGATAGATCTAACTTAACATACTCGTATTTCGATACAGAAGTTTCAACAACGGTAGTCGCAGTCAGTAATTTGGATGGAAACCCAAGCGAAACTCGGCGACCTCGTGTCCTTTTTTAGCGGTTTGTATATCAGCGTATACGCAGAAACTATGCACTCTTAGGCGGGGGTTATGTAGGTGATATAACATCCTTCGGAGAAGATGTAAAGCAGTCGGTTCCTTGTCTGTTTAATGCTAAGCAAGTAAAAATCCCTACTCTTCGGTACATAAGAGGTTTGGCAAAATTTCCAGGTTGGGTGTAGCTGGCGTCGGTGATTGGTCCTGGTAGAGGAAATAGGCCGATGTAAAATAAATAATAAAAAAAATAATGTAGTAACTACCGAATATGCAATGATTACTTTGAAAAAATACAATATTTAAGATGTTCTACAGCAAAAGAGAGCAAGTGTTGTCTTATGTCGTAGATGCTGCCTTTTACCTCCTTATAAAATATTCGTGCTGCATGGTTTTACAACGACTTTCCAGAAATTATAGAAAAATTTCTATTATAGTCGAAGTTTACCACCACCAATTAACGGATTTAAGTTTTCATTAATCGCTTTGACTGCAACGCAGCAAAAGATAAACTTTGTTTTATTTTCACCCTGCATCTGATAACAATCGACAAACTTAAAATGAAAGCAAGCAGACTTTTTCTTCAAAACAAATAAACATTAATGCCGCGATAACAATATGATTTAGATAAAACACAAATTTGGTTAAAAACCTTTATTTGTTAGTAGTAGGCATGTCCTATTACAGTGTTGTTGAGGGAATAATTGAAAGATAAAAATGAATATGATTTATTAGTCGTAGAAGTATTATATCATAAATTTCATTAATGTGTACACTCGCATGCAAAATGTCAGTCAAAGTAAATATTATATTTACGTCTTCTTATTTGAATGAAGTCATAACGTAAAATTAACTTGTTAACTTTCCACCTCCACGTCCAGTTAAATGTTTGATTGATTATAAATGTATCTTTCTCTAGTTTGCTACCATCGAAGGAAAAAGATCAGTTTCCTTATTAACAGATTTTAAATGTGCAAATTTTATTTTTACAAATTTTCCATCAATTTCTAATATGTCATCCATCATTACTAATTAACTTATTGGCTGCAAATAGTGGACTATATATTTAAATCAGTTCCGTTTTACTGATTTATACATAATTACTTATATAACTGCCCCAGTAATAAAACAGTCATTCAGGAAAAGGCAAATTGGTATGTAAATTAACTTTTTAGATTGTCGATAAGCATTTATCAACTGTTTTTGTATATCCATGTTTTTATTTTAAATTTGGTTTGACAAATAATTAAAAATACATGTTTTACACAAAAAAACCAAACCATTACTATTACCGGAGTTGTTAGTCATATAGTTTTCAGCAGAGCCCTTCCTAAGCACTGTGCTTAGTGCTTGTCTAAGCACTCTAAGCACTTTTGTGCTCAGGAGCACTGTGCTTAAGAGCATTTCTCAAAATCGGTCCTTCGGGCTTCGAGCAATTTGTGAGAGGGGTTAGTGCTCGCGAGCACTTGAAAAGGCTCGTAAGCACTTTAGTGCTCGGGAGCATTTGAAAGGGCTCGCAAGCAGTCGAAAAGGCTCGTAAGCACTTTACTGCTCGCAAGCACTCTAAAAAGCTCCCAAGCATTTTATGACTCGTGAGCACTTTAAAATTGCAAAGAATCATTTCTGCATAAAATTTGTGAATTCACACCCAATTTAGAAAAAAAATTTTTAGAGTAAAGAAAATTTCTTTTATGACGAAGAAAAAATATATAATTAATTACATCAAAATTTTATGTAATTATCACATCTCGTGCAAAAATAATAATTCTTAAGAAAATGCTTTATAATAAATTGTTTTCATTCATTACTTTTTTCAAAATAGTCTCAAATAAATGTTTCTAAATTGGGTGTGTGCCAAGCCAATGATGGTATCCTATTTCATTTTTTCTCTAAAACGGCTGGGATTATCAAATTCATTAATCAGTCATCATATCATGCTACATTTTACATTACAAGCACAATAAGCATACTTACCAAATTGGCATATTGGCATTTTCGTTAAAATTTAAAAAATATATAGTACATTCGGTAAATAATAGATATTCTTTTCCCACAATATCTTTCTAGGTTGTTTTTGTTGACCTTTTTTTTTATAAATACATATATTCAATGAAATTCTAGCCTCAATCAGCAGATACTCCATTATTTAAATTTTTAAGAAGTGCTTAGTGCTCCTGAATTTAAAGCACTTTTTCAGAGTGCTTAGTAATCGCAAGCACTCTACTATTAACAGTGCTAAGTGCTCGAAAAAATAAAGCACTTTTTTAAGTGCTTAGTGCTCGCGAGCACTTTTTAGCAGTGCTCGCCAAGCTCTGGTTTCAGTATCAGTCAACTATCATCGTGCCCTATATGTATGATGTTCTTAACCAATTTATTTTTATGTATATTAACATTGATTCGGGGTGGGGGAGGTACAGATCTCGCAAATTATGAAAAACCCGGGACGTGATTTCAATTTGTTTTTATTTGGCTTTAGGTCGTAGACCATGCAACCAGTCGCTATAAGGAGTAACTAAGCCTAAATTTGAAAAATGGGAACTGATATGAAGAAAAACGATAGGTTTAGACAGGGACACACTTCTCGTCCTGGGGTCGATCAAGACATTGTTATAACTCTGACAATACAGGGAAGACCGCGGTAGATAGGGAGAACTAACATAAGGAGAGACAATGTTTACAAAATTAACCTAGAGTTTAAATTTAGTTTCTCGAATGTTTTATTTTTCAGTTTTAGATTGTCCTTATTAAAAAAAATAATTAAATGCTTCCTCATTTTTTAAATATTTTAATAATTTTCAAAACAAATTAATTGAAATTGTAAAAAAGGAAAATTATTTTAAGTTAATTTCTGTTTTTTTAACAGTATTTTTACGTAACGCAAGTTATAAAAATAATAGAATAATACCTAGGATACCATGAATAGGAATTGCATTAATCCATAAATAAATCATGCTGTAAATAGAAATAAACACCCTGTAGGAAACAATTTGTCATGGTATTTGTAGACCTCACACCCATTGGGCATATCAAGTCATAAATGTTTCATTAGGGACAATAACAAACGACACGTTTCATAAATAACAAATTAATTCAAACAACGTTGGGTGAACGTGATTAACAGAATAAAAAATTATTTATTTTAATTACCATTAAATTATAAAAACGGATAAAATGGTCGCGTTGACAACTGCTCAAAAATTCAATTACAACAGTTACGCCAATGAAATTAAGCAGTTACTGCAGTACAGGGCCGTATTAAAAGTAAAAAAAAATCATTTTTTTTTTATTTTTTTTAAATAAACAACTATTTTGCAAATTATTTGACATTATTTTCTTTGAACCATCTATAAAATGAATCTTTATTGGAAATTTAAAAAATAGAAATTGTCTTCCTTCCAAAAGTACCAATTATTAGCATAATTTTTGTATAAAAACCCAGTAACAGTTTGTTATGTGAACTTTTCGAAAAGTAGTTTTAAGTTTACGGTGTGATAATACTCACAAGGTCTGAAAAATCGAATTGAACAAATCAAAAAACTATAAGAATTTGGGAATAACTTCCGCAGAACACTGAATTATAATGGAATTTTTTTCGTTCTTATTACTTTGAAATCTCGACTAACCACCTGGAACTCGATTCTTGAATCATGAGAACTTTTCTCTGCCTTCATTGTTCTTTATGTATATTTCCACCTCGACATGTTTGTAGTTGAGCGACTAGATTAAAATAATAAGAGAAATGGGGAATACACATTATTAGGGAGTGATTATTTTCATTTCGGTCCTGTGTTATGGAGAGAACGGCGTTAGTAAAACAATCTGCTCTGCTCCCAATGTCGCAACAACACTTTCACCTACTGCTATTCGTTTCGACTGTTATGCATTTGCGAATCTTTGTTTATAAACATTTAACTTTATTTGAATGTGGATGAAATTTTTATTAATCTACCTGCCACTGAATATCTCAAAATAACCAAACCGTAAACCGTATCTTATAGTACATACCATTATTTACTAAGTAAAAAAAAAATGTGGTTATTTATTTCTGTTTTTTTTTTTTTGAGTACAATTTAGTTTAACTCTTACGGAATAATCTGCTTTTAAATACAACTCTCGATCTTTTGAGGTTTTTTTTAAAAATGTTAAGTTTATATGCGTAATATGATAACGTTAACGTCCACACTTTTTTTATCACTGATTGTGAAATAGAAAAATTATCATCAGATCTATTGATTAAGAATTTTTGCAAATTATTTATGGTGACAATTAATTCATGAACAGTTACATTTATTAAGAAAATGTTTAAATTTTGGCAGATCCATAAAATACTTTGTTTTATCAGTAAGTTATTGTATTATGTCAATATTTTCACAATGTTAATTTATATTTAATAATGTAGTTAGACACACTTCATCCACCACAAACATATGAGCATAAAACCTAAAAGTAGATAACCCCTTTTGTGAATGCTCTTGTGCCAAAAATTTCAATGATAAAAACAACTCTTTTTGATTACTACCTCGTCAAATATGTCAAATAAAAATATAAACTCAAACATACTTTTTACTTCCCAATCTACAGTACAGTGTGTCCGGAAAGTATGGAATAAATTCATTATTTCTTAAACCAAAAATATTTAGAAAAAATCCTTGGACACGTCGATTTATAATTTCAATTACGCACTTTATTCTTTATTTTTTGGTTATGACGTCATCACTGACGGACACACTGTATGTAGTTTGGGAAATAATATTAGATGGAAAAGAGAAAACTGTTGTTACTTTCTGCACTAAATTTTATATTTTTGAATGCTTACGTCTTTCAGTAAGTGAAGCCCACTCTGAAAGGCAATATGTCAACACCATTTCAGTAGAATTAATATTTGGCTTGATGTATTACTCAGTTATCCTAGCTTGGCACTTAAGCTTGGATGCACAATGGTCTAAACCTCGCCCTTGCAATGTAAAGCGGTTTGGCTCGCCTCTGTCCCACACTAGCGATATTTGTCTCTCTCTGCGCCGCCAAAATGCCAAACTAGGATTGTTGACATGTAACTTTGAAGTAAAGGCCTTAATATCCATGCAGCAATATTGCAATACCATGTTACAAATCGTAAGTATTGGTAAAGTACATGAACCTTGCTGGCACTTTACATCTGTAACGTTACAATGCAACTTTGCATCAAAATTACAGCAAGCTAATATTAGTTCCACAGCAATGTTACTGAAATATAGCTCTGCTCGGTGAGGAGCATTCCAAAAACCATTTGTAGATATTCAAAAAAAATCCCACAACGGCGCCTCTGGGTAATTTGCATAAATGTTAGTATAATAGATTCTAAATAAAGGTTTCAGATATAATATTCCAAAATTAATAGCGTTTTTCTCTAGAGTTCACCTGGCCAATTACGTAAAAAATATTCACGAAACCGGTGTATTAATTTGACCACAATATATTTCTTATGAGCGCCGAACGCCTCAAAACATCGATTTATCTATGACTCTCCCATCTGCTTGACGCCTTTGGCTCCGATTTCATGATTATTCTTTTGATTTTTATTATATTTTAGTTACTTAACAGTATTCCGTTTTGACCGACTCCATTTGGTACTTATATTAATTTCCAATAGCATGAAAGCTTATTTTAAAAGTAGCGGTGCGTTGCAGAAATTTTAAAAATTTAAGAAATTTCTTGTCATGTGGAAAATATTTATTAAAAAATGCCGTAACTGGGTTGTCTTTTAAGTAAACATTATTAATCAATCATATGCATTTTTTTCTAAATTGTTTAATTTTAACATTGTCAACCTTGAATATGAATCAATTAATATTCATACTAGTGATTGCTTTTTAAATATGTGTAGGAAGAATGATCTAAGAAACGGTGTATTTATAAAAACGTAAAAAATAGATATTATACAATTCGTTTCTTGTATGCAATCAAGGTCAACTGTAGAACACAATGTAGGAGGACCATGTTTTTAAATTCGGTATATTATTGCAGTTGTAACATAACTCGGATAAGATCACTGAGAACGTCGTCTACGTAGTAAATCTATAAAAATATTTTAAAAACTACTGCTCCAAACAATATACAAAAAATTATTTTTGTTTCTTTTGTACATCTCTACTTATTTTTGGCAGTAAAGTTATTTTTATAAATTTACTACTTAGATTAAGTGATCACATAAGAACACAGTATTTTGACATAAATGCATGATATAAGGGAATAATAATAATAATAATAATAACTTTGAGGCTCTGTGTCACAGACATCTTGAAGAGCCAGAAGAAGTGTGCCCGGCAATCAGTACGGAGGAAGTCCAACAAGCACTTGTTGGTACCAAGAACTTCGCTGCCCCGGGCCAGACGGCATTAACAACTGGTGGTGGAAGAAATTTCCTTCCACTCACCGCCGTCTGGCGCGAGTTTTCAACTCATGGTTGAACGAGGGGCAGCAGATTCCGGACTGGTTCGTCGAGGGACGTACTGTGCTTATCCCCAAAAAGGGGGATCCTTCCGACCCGAGGAATTATAGGCCGATCACTTGCCTTAACTCCTGCTACAAGATATTTACACGTATCTTGTATGCTAGGACGCTGAGGTCTGTTGATCCGGTCTTCCAGCAGATACACGAACAGCGTGGTGCCAAGAAGGGCATGGCAGGTTGCAAGGACAGCCTGCTGATAGACAGCTGTATTACACAGGATTCTGTGCAATACAAGCGAAATCTATCGATGGCCTGGATTGATTACCGCAAGGCATTTGATACAACATCACATGAGCTATTGTTGTACTTGCTCGAATGTTTTGCGGTACCAGCACCACTAGTGAGATGCATAGAACAGCTGCTGCCGCTCTGGAAGACCCGCTTCACCATAACATCAGGTGCACAGCGGGTCACGACAGAGCAGGTGGCATTCAGGAGGGAGTTTTCCAGGGTGACTCCCTGAGTCCTCTCCTCTTCTGCATCTCACTGCTGCCGTTGTCTGTTGGGCTCCGCCCAATCCGCGGATATCAATGTGGGCCACCCAGCGACCGGAGGCATAAGGTCACCCATCTATTTTATATGGATGACCTTAAACTTTATGCCTCCGGAGAGCGCGAACTACAAAACGCTCTTAGGGTGGTCGAAGAATATACGCGGGCAATTGGTATGGAGTTCGGGTTGGACAAATGTGCAGTCGTCCACCTCAAGAGAGGACGATGCGGGGAATTTCCTGAAGATGCGCAGCTCGCAGACGGAAGCATCCTAAGACATCTGGATGCCGGAGAGACCTATACATATCTGGGTGTGCAACAAAGGCACATCCAGGATGTATTACAAATAAAAGATTCTCTCCGCGGCAAGTACATACACCGCCTCCGAAAGATTTGGTCTTCCGAACTTTCGGGGAAGAACAAGGTGTCTGCAACTAATATGCTTGCCGTTCCGATTCTGCTCTACTCCTTCGGAGTAGTAAAGTGGAGGGTAGATGAGCTGCGTCAATTAGACAGAGATACCCGCAAGATGATGAATATTCACAGAAGTATTCATCCTAGATCGTCCGCTCCTCGTGTGTACCTCCCAACGGGGGGCCGAGGACTCTTGAGCCTGGAGTGTACGCATGGCAGAGTAGTACTGAGTATGGCATGTAACATACTCAGGAGCTCAGATCCCCTCTTGCGGTTAGTAAACCATCACGAAACTGTAGGAGTGGGAGAAGGATTGTTCAAGGCAGCAAAAAGAGCCGCAGATGAACTCGGTCTCGCATTTGACATCAGGCGAGGAGGCCGGCGAGGTGCTGATGTTGAGTCAGTCACCGAACTTCAGCCAAATCGTCTGAAAGCCTGAATTAGAGCTGCCGAACAGGAAAATCTGCTACTAGATATCAACTGCAGGATTTGTTGTCTGGCATCGGAATCCTCATGGCTGGCAGGCAAAATACAGAAGACGGTAATTCTAGGTTTCCTCCATCTGCTTCGGGCACATGATTCTGGGATATATAACTATTAACCCGGCGGGATATGGGATGGAGAGTGGATGTAGTTAATTCGCCAGCGCTATTCCCGCAAGTTGTCGTAATCCACAGGAGGAGCGTTATGGTAAATTCATAAAGGGAATCATTCGTTCATTTTGAAAGACAAGTAATTGTTAAGATATTTAAACATGAGTACATAGATGTATGTTTGATATATTAAAAATTACATCATTGAGATGTTTTCCGTTGGTATGACTCCTCCAATCGGGCACTCACACTTTGTACCCCACACTGCCATATCGAGAGGAATGTGTTATTACTTTGACTCGTATTTGGTTACTTAACTCCTAGACATTTGCTGTCGATGATTAATATAAAATCTACTCCACAGATCCTCTCCATAAGAAAAATTCAAAAGGGGCAGGATTAGGTTTCCTTAGAGGCCATGTCACAAAATCCTGAGACTGATCAGAAAGTAACGCTTTGGCGGTGTTTTTAGATTCGCTCTATGTATCATGATCCCGTACTACTGAAACCAGGTGTCATCACGGTATCCAGGGAATTATTGAATATTAACCTCAAAAATGTTGCGAATCATCGCAATATACACACATATATTATTGTATCTCCCATATCACAGAATAAAATTTAACATGATTTGTTAAATAAGTTAAGTCAGTTTTCTTAATTACTTTAACTAGTAATATAATTAACGTGAATCATATTCATATTTTCATGATAAACTATGTTCAGTGTTCTCTCGTCATCTGGGGCACATAAGTTATGGCTCAGTGAATATTGCGGAAACCCAAACAAACGAAAAGAGACACTTCCTGTTATATCGTCATTCCATGAACCATGAGCGTCCCAGAGTAACTTGATTTACCTTGGCTGGATTTTGGGTTCAAATGACCGATTTCACGCATGATCTAATACTTGTTATAGTTTCTATAATAGTCTCAAAACTGGATATGCTGTAAAGCATAGTTTTAAAACATTTTGAGGTTGCCCAAATCTACTTAACTACGATTTCTATTCGGAAAAAAAATGTAAAACCAAGTTTTATATAGTGAAAGGTATTAAATTTCCGACCGTTCTCATCTTTATTGGATAGACCCCTACTCAATAATAGTTAATAACAATAATCCTGTTTATGCCAAAACTATTGTTTAACGAACGTATACAGTGTAGTTAAAATAGTAAAGAAAACCGTTTAGTGTATTCTATACTAAATTCGAAATACTTACTGTACAACTGCGTTAAAACTCAACCGCAGACGACACTGACATCAACTAGTACAGCAGAATAACTGTTGTCGTAAAACGTATATAGTTTTTAACTAGTTATTATCTACCTCAATCCTTTTAATGTGGACATGGATTACTGAATCGTAAACTAAACAACTATTAGGTACTAAATTTATTTTATTTACTTTTAACATTCAGTATATTTGATACTTATAATTAATATACAGTGGTGACAAAAAATGTTTCGAGGAATAAATAAAAGTAGGAAACATTAAAGTATGGAAATGAGTGGAGCAAGCGAATCTTTTCTACTGAAGAAGAATAAAAAAAGACTAGTACTTTGTTTTAAGCAAAGAAAACCATTTACCACGGCAACAAATTGTGAATATTTTGTTAACGAATATTCGGAAAATATTTTTAACGCCATTTGTTGCAGGTAACATGTATCTAATTGTCGGATTAGGGGAACGGTATATAATCGGTACTATTTCTGTCTCTTACATATCTCATCGGAAAGACTGAGATATCAACACATACCTGTATACACCGTTCTTACTTTCGTAACCATCTAATGTTACTACAACGTTTCCAGAAATTGTACAAAAGTCCTTAAAAATATATATTTAAAGATGGTTAAATACGTTTTTAAATGTATTTTTGTTCTAGGTAGAATATCTTTTTTTTATTTAGATTCGCGTATGACACTACTTTTTTACCAGAAACAAGAATCGATTCAGGTACAGATTGTTCTTTATAAAACAAAGAAGCATTCAGAATCGAAAATATGAAGAAACTAGTGGATATGTTTCTTCAATTAATTTGGAAATCAGCAGTACAAAAACTGGAGGAGCATTTTCTTCGATAACAGGCAAGAAAAGACCGTCTTCAGTGGTAACGCAGCAGTGTGAAATATTTCATGCCATGTAAAGGAAGAAAAGAAAGAAAATACAAATTACTTTCCAAAGTGCATTTAGAAATATTTCTATCTGATTTACTCAAGCGAACAAAATTTTTTATCGTACATTGTCAGTGTTCTACATCTGAATCAGTGGGAGGTATATCAGATAAATACTCAGCCAATTTATTATTTTTATCAGCAGTGAGGCAAAACTGATATGCATTTATTTAACGACCTATTGGTTATGTTATGCAGCTATAATTTGCAATTAAAACAAACTCACATTTTTCAAGGGATAAAATCATCTATAGGTAAAGTTTATTTCAAACTTATTTGCAACATTAAAGAGATCAAAGACGCTTTGTATGTTGTCAATGAGTTTGAAATAAACTTTATATATGTTTGATAATTTTAGTAACGTACATCGCAATTTGGAAAAGGTAACAAAATTAAAAGTGCTTGGAACAAGGCTCTAGTATTTACAGAAAGTTTACTTAATTGCTTTCAAAACAAAAAAAAAAAAGGAACAAAATTACATAAAGGAAATTTTACCAAAGAAAGTTTAACTGGCTGTTCTCTCACTATTCATAACGAGTGCTTGTTAGTAGACAGCAACGTATCATTGTAGTTAAACATTTCACTTCAATGTTATAAAACATATAATTCATAATAATGGGAATTGCAATCATTTATATATTATTACTACCACATAAAGTTTAACAAAGGATCTGTGGTAAAATCACAGTTTGGTCGAGTTCATTGATAACATTTTTTACACTTTCTAATGATTTCTACCTATTTCTAAGCTGGTAGTAGACAAGTGAGAGCTAATGTTCTTTTATCGATGACTTGGTAAATACGAATAACATATTACAATGTATACTCGTATTTATTTTATATACATACATAAGAAATGTTAATTTACTCATTCAAAACAAATATTTATAATACAAATATATTACAAATTAATAACTTTTAGGGTCAAGTATATTAACAGTATTCTTTACTAAGTTTTTCACTAAACGTTTTAATTTTTCGATTTTTCTTTTGCTCCTAGCTTGATATGTGGCCAGCGTCGAGGATCACAAATTTTTCCAAGCGGTATGCTATTGTTGCGACCGTTTTAACTGATTGTATATTAAACAATTTTCTGATTGCTAGGTAGTCATGATTCCATAATTCTTCTCCTTTGTTTCTTACTGTGTTCGTCAATCGGAAAGGACAATTTTTGATTATCATGAGTTGTCCAACCTCCATTGACTCCTCCAGCAGGGCCGAACCGAAGGTGGGTTGAAGCAGTGGCAGAGCTAAGATATTTCTGACTTTCTCCTTCAGGATTTTCCTTCAATTGAAAGGTTTTTGTTTGTGTTTTCTTCAGTTTATCTGCATTTTCCGTGGTTCTCTTTCCTAGGTAAGTCTACTTGACTCCATCGTTTCCCAGCCAGTGGACTACATTACTATCCAAGAGGTACATGTGATATGCTTTCCTAGACAGAACTACATTTTTGAGAGCACCTGTCAGTTATTAAATTCTTCTGTGGTTTTGCCACATATCCTTTGGTTCCCCTTTGTTTACTTCCTTCTCCCCATTCATCCGTTGCTACACGATTACAGACTGTTGCTTCCACAATCAAATTTATTCACCTTTACACATCAGAATGTGACAAGAAATTATGGCAAATTTAGTTTCCAAATCTATCTCTATCTCATTTTTGAGATATCTATATGTTTAGAAGTAGTTCAGTTATTTTGGACTGATCAAGTTCAATAAACAGCTGGTAAAAGAACGGATTACTACCCAACTTCTTGCTTTCATTATTCGTCGTAAATCACTTTTATGTTTTCATTCACCAGTGATGATGATGAATGACGCAGAGATTTTTCTGATGACAATTTTTTTGTCTAAGAAGCAACAGATCTTGAGTATTTAGAACAATCTCTGCGAGATGATTTTAAGCATTGTAGATTACTGCAAACGTGGTTATTCCTTTCAAAATCCTACAGTAGGCAAATAATTTTCGAGCGTGATTTCCATATTAGCGGGAGGTAAAGTTCCCCACAAGTGAATTTATTTTCGGGAAAAGACGAGCGAGTTTCAAACGTGTTAATATAATAATCATAAAACAAATTAATAGTATATCATGTACCTATCTTTTAGTTTTTATTTTACTAGGTCTACCTTATTTCTGAAGCAACGCCTATTGCAACAAAATTAATCCGGTGATTTAACATGTTATCGATCATAATCAGTCGATAATTGATCAAAAAACTGTTGGGGAGCTTAATGCAGTTTAACGATGCAATAAGATTAATCCGAGGACTTTAGTTCTAATTAATTTATAGGATGACGTCGTAAAATACTATTATTTAACGATTTAAATAGTAGTTAACATTCTCTTACACAAAAAAAGAGAATTTATTATCACGCTGGACTTTGCCACCTACTACACACAATAAAACTTGGTTCCGCCATTATATTACGGTGAGGAAACTGTAATTTGACAGTATTAGTAGTTATTGCGTGGCTGAAGGAAATATATAAAAACAATTTTAACCCATGAAGGAGAACAGTATTTCCGATAGAAAATAAATCGGGTGAATGGCCCATGAACTTCCCGGTCAGAGTTTATTGGTATAATTAAACAATAGGATAATAACACTGATGTAGTTTTCTACGAAACACCAGAACAATATATACTATACTCGACGTGCGTTTCGCCAACCAAGTTGGCAATCATCTGGAGATGATTAAAACTAACCTTATGCTAACAATGTACCCTATTTATACCTAAATTATTGTCACGGTTTGGTGAACCGTGACCCACTAAGTAATAAAGCGGGCTACCTGGAACTGGCTCTTTGTCACTATTCATACTATTTTTACCCCTTGTGATCTCCAAGCTTTCAAACGCATCCAGCTGTCTAGTATTTGTTACATTACTAATTAATCTTAAATTGGTAATATCTATTTTATGGTTTTTCTCAAACTAATGTTGGGCAACACTAAACTTATCTGTTCTACCATATTTGAGATGGGCCGTATTCTCTTTAAATCTTGTTTGACTTGTTCGTCTAGTTTGTCCAACATACTTTTGATTACAGTCCTTACAGCTAATTTCGTAAATACCCGACTTTTCTTTGTTTGAATTTTGTCTTTTGGATTGCCCAAAAGTTGTTGCAGTTTATTTCCCCATGAATGAACCACTGTCATATCTATATCTTTAAAAATCTTACCAATACCACGGGTGATTCGAGGATCAAATGGAATTGATAAAAATTTCGGATTTTCTCTTTTACTTTGAAAGGTCGAGGAATTTCGAAGTGCCTCTTTAAATTTTCGTTTCGTAATTATTTTATCAATTAAATTTACAGAATATCCATTACTCGCAGTTATATCCTTAATCAATGCCTTTCTTTTTCAAACCTCTGTTTATTGAGGGGGAAGCTAGACGATGGACTAGAAAATTAAAACTCGCCATTTTGTGTTGAGCACAATGGTGAGTGTCCTTAGGGATATATCTTAGAATACTGGTATCTTTTCTGTATATGTCAAATTCTACTTATTATCACTATTTCTAATTATTAATACATCTAAAAATGGTAGTTGTCCAGAGTTTTCAATTTCATATGTAAATTTAACTGACGCGAAACGACTGTTTAATTTTGAAACAAAGTTGTCAATATCAGCGACTTTTGTATCAAACACTTCAAAAATATCATCCACATACCTAAGCCAAACCCTGGGGAAATACTCGAATTCTTCTTTTGCTTCTGTCTCGAATCTGTCCATGAAGAGACTAACAATGAATGGTGACATAGAGTTACCCATCGCTGTTCCTTCATGTTGTTGCAATTTTGTTTCATGCAAAGTTTAGTGAGTTAAAGATATTCTTTTACTACATCTTGACTGAGATTGTTTAATTCGAGTAAATCCTTAGGGTAGTCCAAAGTCTGTGGTATCGGAACACTTGGAAACAATTAACAAACGTCAAAAGAAGATCAAAATTTCACCTTCTTCCAACTGAACATTTTTCACCTTATTAACCCTTTCGCTCCGGGAAACGGACGAATCCGCAAAAATTTTTCGCGATGTGTATCCGGGAACCGGATATCTACGCACGACAAGAGGTGCACTTAACTACTCGAAACATACATATCCGTCCATTAAACAATATTGGTTCAACCTTTTTTCTTACTCCTCCACCGTTAGTTCTAATTGATTGTCATCTCCCACTTCCTGAAATAACATTTAATTCCAAGTCGTTCGGGCCTTTTCTTTTACGCGTTTAGTACGTATTTGCAAGTGTGTGTGTGTGATATGTTTTTATTTGCAATGACATCACAGCGACGGCGGAAATATCAGAAACCTTTAACAGACCAAGAACTGCAGGATATTCTCATGGTTGACGTCGAGGGCCGTACGTATCCGCAAGCGAAGTCCGCTGCCGTCTGTGCAGCGTGGCGTGCTAAAACCTTTGCCGTTCTGAAAGGGTTAATGAAATCATTGGAATAAATCACAGAGAAACTAGGTGGTACGGTAGGTACATTTTCGAACCCCTCCGTTCACCATTTTGATAGGTGGTAAGTCGGAGATCCGATTGCTGAAACAATAGGACGTACCGACTTCCCTGGTTTATGTATCTTAGGCAAGCAGTACAATCTAGGCACATTTGGGTGTTAGATACATGTAACCTCCTATTTAAAGCTGGAGTAATAAAGTCGTTGCAGGATTTAAGTACATTTCTTATTTCAGTAATCATTTTTGGTAATGGATTTCTAGAAAGTTTTTTATAAGGACCATTACTAATCAGATTGTCTACCCTTTCATAATAGTCCTCTTTATCTAAAATAACAACCTTATTGCCTTTATCATCTTTTAAGTAAAAACAATCTTCTTCACGCAACTGTTTGATAATTTTTCTGTCTTTTGTAGATGTTGACTTTCTATTTACATTAGTAACAATATTTGTCGAGATTTGATTTCTGCAAGCTTCTCTGATAAATCTTTTAGAGGAATCAGGAGAGTATTAAATTGAACTTGCAATACTTGCAACGATCTCATCTAAAATGCCTTCAAAAGCAGGTAAAGCAAAATTTAATCCCTTGTTAAGGAGACCAATTTCTGAGTTTTAATTTTCTAGTCCATCGGCTATTAAGCTTCTTCCTCAATAGGGAGAGGTTTGAAAAAGAAAAGGCATTGATTAAGGATATAGCTGCGAGTATTGGATATTCTGTAAATTTAATTGATAAAATGATTAGGAAACGAAAATTTAAAGTCACTTCGAAATTCCTCGACCTTTCAAAATGAAAGGGAAAATCCGAAATTTGTATCGATTCCATTCGATCCTTGATTCACCCGTGGTATTGGTAAGATTTTGAAAGATATAGGTATGACAGTGGTTCATTCATCAGGAAATAAACTACAACAACTTTTTGTCAATGCAGAAGACAAATTTCAAACAAACGAAAAGTCGGGGATTTACGAAATTAGCTGTAAGGACTGTAATCAAAAGTATATTGGACAAACTAGACGATCAATTCAAACTAGATTTAAAGAGCACATGGCCCATCTCAAATATGGTAGAACAGATAAGTCTAGTGTTGCCAAACATGTGTTTGGGAAAAACCATAAAATAGATATTAGCAATTTAAAATTAATTAGGAATGTAACAAATACTGGATGCTGGATGCATTTGAAAGTTTGGAAATCACAAAGTGAAAAAATAGTATGAATAGTGACAGAGGGTCAATCCCAGGTAGCCCGCTTTATTTGTTAGTGGGTTACGGTTCACCGAACCGTGACAATAATTTAGGTATAAATAGGGTACATTGTTATCATAAGGTTAGTTTTAATTTTCTCCAGATGATGCCTACTTGATTGGCGAAACGCGCATCGAGTGCAGCATATAGTGTTTTGGTGTTTCGTGGAGAACTACGTCAGTGTTATCTTCGCATTAAAGGTTCCAACCCATTCCAAGAATAGGACAATAAGTTAATGAATGAGATATAATATGCGGAATAACCTAAAACTGAACAGAATATTGTTAGCTTGTTAGATTCGCGATGGTGATGACACGGATGAAAGAAATTTACAGCTAAACATCAATAATTTGCGTACTTTATTTTGTTAATATTTAAACAAATATAATAAATACGGCATAAATCATATGTCTGTGTATACATATAAGGCACAACAAAAAAATATGTGGCAAAATGTGACGAAATTGTTAAATACTAAGTTTAAAACAAGGGCAAGTTCATATGATTATATTTTTGATAGATCCCTCCATAAGATACAGTCAAAAAAACAAAATAATTTTGAGTGTTTGAGACTAAACTTGTAACAATACTTACCCGATTTAATTCCTGTGAATAAAGTATTATTTTATCACATCATCATCAAGATGTGGACATCAATATCGGGGGCCTACATAGCGTGAATAGTGTTTTGATGAGTTCTGGTTTTTTACCTGTTGGAGGGTTCTTATAATAATTACAATCATCATGAATTCAGCAGGTATGTGGAATGCGACCTTGAAAGGTTATATAGTTTCTTGATCTATCTAAAGTACGGTTATGCCTTATTGCCTTAGCAGCTAAGAACCGTGTGCGCTGCTAGCTGCTGTTATGGATATATAAAGGAGGCCTCTTATGTCCTGCCGTCTCTTTTTCAACCCTGATGCATGTTGCCAAATCGATCTTTTTGCCCCAATATAAGGATATTTAGAAATATTGCTACATTGTTACCTAATTAAATAAATATACGGTTTGTCCATGGATTGAGTTGACGGTAGGTTACTTTGATTAAACATTTTTAGATATCACAATGTGCTCTTTCGGAAACAGCACTTTAAACAAACTTGAACTTTGCACGGCTACTAGCTCCCTCTATATGCGAAAAAATTCAAAGATTTCAAAATAATCTGATATCTCCTTCACTCAATTTCACATATATCGTTAACTCAATTTATGCACACTGTATATCTTCTGCTAATCAACATTTTCTGAAAATTTCGT
The DNA here is from genome assembly GCA_029963845.1 of Rhamnusium bicolor. Lineage (NCBI taxonomy): Eukaryota > Metazoa > Arthropoda > Insecta > Coleoptera > Cerambycidae > Rhamnusium > Rhamnusium bicolor. Next base: position 1,032,879 of record JANEYF010000419.1, read on the forward strand.
TAATTATTATAACTTTGACTCGATATTATTTCATATTGGTAAAATATCGACAAGTTTTTAAAGGACCGTTAACAATATTTAAAAAAAGTTTACTAGAAATGTCTTGTAAAATTGTAGTTTTTATACATGGCAACGCTGACCTGAACCATCAGGTCTTCACAGAGTAACTTCGCTTCAGTTTCATAGTTGCTACTGTTTTTCCAAATATTGTGCTAATTGTCTAATACTACTAGTATTATAGTTACCGTTATGACGATGTACTTAATTTATTTTAACATAATCACTCACAAAATTACACTTCGATAAGATTAATTAATTACAACTAGATAGGTACTAGTGGAAGACGAAAGTACAATAATAAATATAGTTTAAAAAAACTAAAAAACACGCTTTTAAAGCACATCAAACTAAAAAAGTGAAAAATAATTATTAATATAAACTGAAAACAATAATGAACGAAAAATACTAGTATTATTGTGAAAAAAGCGTGGGTTGCTCGATATACGAAAAATATGGCACAAAGCGCCCCACGCTTTTTTCACAATAATACTAGTATTTTTCGTTCATTATTGTTTTCAGTTTATATTAATAATTATTTTTCACTTTTTAGTTTGATGTGCTTTAAAAGCGTGTTTTTTAGTTTTTTTTAAACTATATTTATTTTTCACTTTTTAGTTTGATGTGCTATGAAAGCGTGTTTTGTAGTTTTTTTAAACTATATTTATATTGCTTATTGATGCTGATATTATAACATATTACGATCCAACAGATATTTCTGAAAAAAAAATATATTTTTTTTCGTTTGGCGTCGACTAAGACTTGCCCGCTCTGCCAACGACCGACCTGACAATCACGGAATATACTTACAATATTAGGCCTCTTGCTCTCACGCAGAGAATACGTGAGGAAAGGACTGGCGATCCTGATCAGGATAATGATATAAACTTATCAAATTATTGTATTGTTACCGGTTCTTCGTAAGTGTACAAAGTTTCAATTAAATCTGTCCGTTTAAAGTGGGTCAAAATCGAGTCCAAAGAGTCGGTTACAAACAAACAAGCAAACAAACAAACAAGCAAGCAAACAAACAAACAAACAAGTGAAGCTAATAAAAGCGTGTTAAAAATTGAAGCAATAATTACACCATCTCGTTTTTAACGACTCAATCTATAGAATTCATCAAATTAGTTTAAAAAATGTGTTTCATTCAATAGTCAATAGTAACTTCAAGTATTAACAGGTCAACTTATTTTTTGAGTTGGAAAAATTAAATTTCACAATTTGAAAATTTTACATTATGAATTAAAAAAAATATATTATATCTATTTGTTGTTTTGTTCATATCATAGGCAAACACAAAAATTTTCAATTTTTTATTCCACGTGTTCCCTTGATAAACATTTTGATATATAAATTATCCGAAAAATTTGGGGGATATGATTAAATGTAAGAACTCGTAATGAAAAAATATTAAGTTACCGTTCCAGACTAGGAAGTGGTAGGCTAGGTTGAGTTTTTTTGCTCTAGTATAGTTCAAATAGATGTTATTTTATATTCTTAAACCGGATTATTTTTTATTAACGACCAAACATATTATATTCCTACCTAGATACATATCAAAGTCACATTTACTATTCCAAATGTTTTTTCCAACTGGGTTATTTATTTATATTCTGGTAAATAATTTTCGTATAATTGCTTGTTTATAAAAGCCGGGAAATTTAAGTCAAACAAACTAATAAAAATATTTTTAAAAGAGCATAATGCAACTTATTTTATGAAAACAATTAATGTTACCACTGCTTCTAAGAAGGTAATGTGGGTATATATAAGGGCCAAATAAATGTAAAATAGTTTGGAGCTGTTGTATCTTTATCAAATAATTGCTTTAAGTGTTTATTTAACGAATTATTACAGTTTTCTATGAAATTCTGCGCTTGAGGCAAATATGACAAACATTTAGATAAAGAACCGTGAGAATTTTTATAATTATATAGAAAAGAAAGCTGAACAGGAAAAAAAACATATTTTTCGACGTTCAACTGACGTGGAGAAGTTGGACGTTACTCAAATAAAATAAATATAGTTTAAAAAAACTAAAAAACACGCTTTTAAAGCACATCAAACTAAAAAGTGAAAAATAATTATTAACATAAACTGAAAACAATAATGAACGAAAAGTACTAGTATTATTGTGAAAAAAGCGTGGGGCGCCATATTTTTCGTATATCGAGCAACCCACGCTTTTTTCACAATAATACTAGTATTTTTCGTTCATTATTGTTTTAAGTTTATATTAATAATTATTTTTCACTTTTTAGTTTGATGTGCTTTAAAAGCGTGTTTTTTAGTTTTTTTAAACTATATTTATTTTTCACTTTTTAGTTTGATGTGCTATGAAAGCGTGTTTTGTAGTTTTTTTAAACTATATTTATATTGCTTATTGATGCTGATATTATAACATATTACGATCTAACAGATATTTCTAAAAAAAAAAATATTTTTATTTCAGCCATGGGATTTGAACTCACGCCCGAGGAGTCCGTCGTTTCGCGTCGACTAAGACAGGCCCGCTCGGCCAACGACCGAACTGAGAATCACGGAATATACTTACAATATTAAGCCTCTTGATCTCACGCAGAGGATACGTGAGGAAAGGACTGGCGATCCTGATCAGGATAATGATATAAACTTATCAAATTATTGTATTGTTACCGGTTCTTCGTAAGTGTACAAAGTTTCAATTAAATCTGTTCGTTTAAAGTGGGTCAAAATCGAGTCCAAAGCGTCGGTTGCAAACAAACAAACAAACAAACAAACATACAAGTGAAGCTAATAAAAGCGTGTTAAAAAAGTGCTAAGATATGGATCCGTAATCCTACGGTTTCTTTTGTGGTTTCAACTAATAATTGTTCTTGTGTAAGCATTTGTTTTACTCCTAAATGTATTTTTTCCAAAATTCCGAGGGATAAATTCAAATTGTTAACAAAAAAAAACGTGAAAAAATAGACGTGGGCAATCAAATCAGAATTAATATGCCTAACACCTAAATTAAAAATTGTACGTTACTACCCAGGAATGTTACAGGTAACTTGTAATAAGGATATTATAAAAAAGGAACATACATAAAAGTTTGTTTGGACTTTGTTTGGATGTTATAAAATATGCCGTCGTAGTTCTTCGTAGTTTACGATGGCGTTTCGAGTTTGTAGCAATACACGGGTAAATATCATCTTTTCATTTTTATTATAATAACATGATTTAAATTCCTATGATTTTTATAAAAAAGCTGTTTCACATCATCTTCTCTTTCTGTGCTGCAAAGTTGTCTCATTTCTTTATGTGTGAATACCTTCAAGCTGGTTTTTTCGAGTAAAAATACACATACTTACTTCATATCATATCATAGAACAAAATAATTGAAAATATAGAAATTACAAAGTAAATACATATCAGTAATTACTACAGAGAAGGCTTTTACAATATTTTGTAAGCGAGAAATTAATTAAAAGTATTTAAAGCGGTTGTGGTTCAAGAGTAATTAAAATTTTTGGTCAAAAACTCCATAATAATCAAAACCGTATTCTTACATAATTTGTTTATAATAACAAAATAATACCCTGCTCTGCCGCTATATATGTAAGTCGTGTATCTTTGGCATCAAATTAATGGTAAATATTTTTTAATCGAGTCAAACCAATAAAACCCAAATTAAAGAGGAATTTTGTACAGTTAAAATACTTCTGTAGGTCACTGCAAGGTCATATAAAAAAGCTATCATTGTCTACACGTCGTTTTTTTTATTAGTAATTTGGATAATAAATTAGCACTTATAGATTTATGTGCATCGCAATCTTCTCACATATTCCTGAGTCACATATAGGAATGTAAAACCAAAAAAGCATAAATATTCCGCTTCACTATTATTCTGTATAATGTCACGGTCATTTATCAAGTAATAGTTGTCGAATTGTCAAAAACTAATTAAAAATAGTCTAATTATTAGAACTGCATTTTTTTTGGTACTCAAAAAACCCAAGGGGATATAAACAGGTCGCAAATAAAAGTAGAGAAACAACTTATTATAATTATTCATAATTATGTCAGGTGTTCCAAATTAAACGCAGAACTAAGTCAACAATTTTTTATCAATGGCAACAAAAAATTTTGGAAATGTCTGTGTTATAAAATGTAAGCAATCACATTTTTTTAATAACCATCTTAACATTCTACAACAGCGATCCACAAAAACCCGGAAAGGACTGCGAAAAAAGGTTTTAAATTGTTAAATAATGAACTAAACGAACATTTCCCTGCAAAATAGAATGGTAGGAATATTTCAATAATCCAGTGGCTGACTAGATCGCCCGATTTGACTCCTTCTTGACAAATTTATTCTCTTAGGAGGACTGATTGAGAAAGATTAAATATGAGGCAGTTCAAGATGTTTTTCTGTTGATCACGTATTAATATTTTTTTTAATGTTTTTAATCAATTTTTCAATACATTTTGAAGAAATTCTCCATAAACGAAATTCTTTGGCATTATGATTCTGAAATCATTTGAACCGTATCTCTATTGCTGATATGGAATTGGCGAAAATTGTGTTTATTAACACGCTTTTATTATTAGCTTCACTTGTATGTTTGTTTGTTTGTTTGTTTGTAACCGACTCTTTGGACTCGATTTTGACCCACTTTAAACGGACAGATTTAATTGAAACTTGGTACATTTACGAAGAACCGGTAACAGTACAATAATTTGATAAGTTTATATCATTATCCTGATCAGGATCGCCAGTCCTTTCCTCACGTATCCTCTGCGTGAGAGCAAGAGGCTTAATATTGTAAGTATATACCGTGATTCTCAGTTCGGTCGTTGGCCGAGCTGGCAAGGCTTAGTCGACGCGAAACGACGGACTCCTCGGGCGTGAGTTCAAATCCCATGGCTGAAATAAAAAAATATTTTTTTTTTCAGAAATATCTGTTGGATCGTAATATGTTATAATATCAGCATCAATAAGCAATATAAATATAGTTTAAAAAAACTACAAAACACGCTTTCATAGCACATCAAACTAAAAAGTGAAAAATAAATATAGTTTAAAAAAACTAAAAACACGCTTTTAAAGCACATCAAACTAAAAAAGTGAAAAATAATTATTAATATAAACTGAAAACAATAATGAACGAAAAAATACTAGTATTATTGTGAAAAAAGCGTGGGGCGCTTTGTGCCATATTTTTCGTATATCGAGCAACCCACGCTTTTTTCACAATAATACTAGTATTTTTCGTTCATTATTGTTTTCAGTTTATATTAATAATTATTTTTTACTTTTTAGTTTGATGTGCTTTAAAAGCGTGTTTTTTAGTTTTTTTAAACTATATTTATTTTGGATATAACTCTTCTGGACAAATCGTCACCTTGTAAAGCTTTTCAATTATATCATACCGGCATTATTTGAAATGAACACCACAGCCCTTTTTTGCTCAGTTACCTATGAATTATTTTTGTCTAAAATCTGTTTTAATTGCTTTCCGTTTTCACACATTGGACATTTACGAATACAATGGCTTTGAATGCTCTGGTCATATTTCCGCCTTGTTTCAAAACGTTAAGAAGAACGAGGATAGAGGTAGTTCGCAGGTTATTACGTGAGAATTTTCGTAAATACCTATTATTATCATTTTTACGTAAAAAGGCATCCACCTAAATTCCTAAGACTTGTTTATTGGTTACGTAACTTTTACTTAAGTAATTGCTTTGCCTTGCCTTGGCGCTGATGTCTATAAAATTAACATTTGATCTTTTGACCAATTATTTCTGCACTCGCAGGTGAAATCAGGTTATTAAGAATTTAAAACATTTTTAATTAATGCTATAAATTCATCAAGTAAAAGTGTATTCTTTACTAAAATTGATATCATTATACAATACCTATTTATTTGAGTTACAAAATATATTTTCAGTGTGGCCTAGTTTGTAATTAGACGAGAGTTTATTAGGGGGCGTTTTCAAATACGAGTTCTGTCCAGAATGCTTGTTTTTTTTATTATTTTTTTTGTAAAAAAATGTTTTCCAAAATCACACCACTAAATTTTCACGACAAATACGTAGATTTATAAAAACTCGTACTAAAATAAACATTAAATAATGTAAAATTTATTTCAAACTAATTTGCAACGTAAAAAACGTCGTCTTCTTTTCTTTTCCTTAAAATTTGATAGATATATAAAATGCAATGGCAGAATTTTATAAAAACCTAATTGTAATTGTTGAGGTTGAGGAAATAAAATTATATGCAATTTTAATACATTACGTTCTTTACAATACACACAGTTATAAGTGTGTAACCATAATCCGACAGTACTGATAATAAGTCTGATACTAATTATAGAAAAGTTATTGTTATAAGATTGTTTATAGAGTAAACATATTTTTGCCTTATATCAACATGTTGAATCGGAACAAACTTCGGAAAATTATTTGATATGCACAATATGCAGTGATAATTCATTGAAACTTGTTAAAATCCATTCACACCTGTTTGAACTGTTTGGTTGGGTAGTTAAGATTTATTTTTTCTATAATTGTCAATATATCAAAATAAAAGTTTGTTGATACACCGATCGAAGGAAGTATACAAGTCAATTAATAGATGATTCCATGTTAAAATATTGAGACTGAAATAAAAAATAAGTGAAAAATAAAATATCAGTAAATATACAATATTTCAAACAAAGAATGTTGGTATGAATGTACATAGTTACATACATATGCCAAGTTCGTTGCATTGCACGACGTATTATTCTTCAAAAACAAAGACAAAATACGTATGTTTTTAAGGTTTTTGAACTAAATCTAGCTCAGGTTTTACTTTTACATATAACGGCTAGGCACTGTGACCGAAATTACAACTTTATGTGAATAAAATAATTACATTAACTGCGGAACATTTTTTATGCCAATAAATAAACTCACGAAAACTAGTTGGATATTTGTGTTTATAGTTTGTAGTTCGTACGGAGGTCTAGCTCAACATTATTATAACGGTTTTGAAGAAGCTACAAAATATGTATGTATTTATTAAATCGTCACGCTTCAAGAAAACAAACATATAATTTATTATAAACGTTGTAATAACTTAACGATTATAGCTGCAATAATATTATTAAATACGTTTAACAAATTTGACATTGACACTTCAACGTCAAGAATACGACACTTGAAATGTTTATGTCTGATACATGTTAAACGATCCGGAGAGTCACAAAACTTGAAAACTGAAAATTCAAAATAACCTACTTTTGAACTGTCTAATACTTAGCAGTACCATTTAACATACGTACCTACCACAAAAGCTCCTCACTCTCAATTTCACTAATAAGTAGTTATCATAATCAATCAGTGAAATTTCTTTTCCTTGTTTGGTCTTCGTTTGAGCTTATTTCCAACAGGAGTAAATTTATTTTGTGCGATGGTGGTAGTGGCGACCAATTGTTTTCGACACAGAAATTATAGAACTTTGCTTTAAAGTCTACCGTCTACCACAAGTAATACAACATTATGTATCCCTAAACTAATCTTGTAAGGATGAGATTTACACAGATAACGGGCACCCGGAATTAATTTGTTTTCGAAAACCCCCCCAGCTCCTCCGCCAGAAATTGAATCCGGAAATCTCTATTGCTACCGAACATATAAGCAGTGTTGAATCGGCTGATTGCATTCAATGTCTGTGCGACTGCATTACATTATCGACAACCTAATCTTAGGATACCACATTGTAGCAGTAATATATCTTGACATGCTGGAAACTAAGATTGTTCCACTGATAACCGAAATTACTGAAATCGATGGAAATCATTCAGAAGACGACCTGACCTGTTTTCCTCTGCACTTTGCAGCTCATTTAAGAGGATTCTTAAGTGAACCTTTCGCCGGTGTAACAGAAGAGGTGCTTAAGTGACCAGCAAGATCACCCGATCTTACTCCATTAGATGATTTTCTATGGGACATTTACAAAGCAATTTGTTTGCTATCAAGCCAAACTCTTAGAAGATTTACGCCAAAGAATAATAGAAGAATGATGTAAGAGAACCCCTGAAATCCTACAAAATGTTCGTAACGCTTTTCAACAAGGGTTGTATTATTGTATGGCGGTTGGTTGTTGAGGGCATTTCGAACATTTAATTAAATGATATATTCTTGGTGAATTTTAATTTCTTAGATCATAGCATTCCCAAATGCAATATCACAAAAAAGTATTCACTTAAATTTAAAAAGCTTTACAAAGGTGTAAAGAGAATTAACAGACCTTCAAAACGAGGTATCTACTGGGAAAATCAAATTTATACAGCCAGTATAATAAGGTTACCTATTTTCGTCCTCCGTTTACAGTCAAGTTATAACGTCTTCACTCGCATTAGTCATATTACAAACAATTCTAATGTCACTATTTACTATCATTCTCTGTTCTTTTCTGTGTGAATGATTCTGTCTTTGTTGTACACATTTGATTTTTTCATTTACCATGTCTTAAGGTCCTCATACTATACATATGCATCCCACTCTAAAGATAAAGAAAAGATATTAATATTAGTTAGTAATAAATAATACTAATATGACTATGGCTGTACGTATACGAATCATCCATAAAAGAATATCAGCACTGGACACTTACGAATAGTCGCTCTTGAAAAAGTTTAGAACAACGAGGACAGATGTAGGTAGTTCTCAGGTTATCGGTTATCCCAGGAGATTTTTCGTAAATACTTACTGTGTCACGGTAGTTTTATTTTCGTGATTGATAGATATAAAGTTAAATTGAAAATACAAAAAAGATAATAACGTAATTTTAGAAGTCGTTAAAGAATGACTAATGAGCAACGAATGACGATGTATGAAACGTTTGAGATTACAGGACTGAAAAAATCTGCAATTTGCTTTTAAATTCTAAAATACCTCTAAACATTTATAAACAGGAAATACTTATGTGTTCTTTTTATATACACAGCATTGAACATTTTATATATATTTAGCTTAGTATTCTAATAATATAAACATGAGTAACGAAAACATATATATTTGCTAAATGACACAGCTACCTACTTGGTTCTTACTAAATAATCATAGCAGAAATAAACCAGCTCTTAAATACATGCATCATATGCATATTACCTATCTACAAAAATATTGTTCTACAATAGTATACAAAGAACATAAAAATGTAACATTTTTACTATCAAAAATATAATGAAAAATAATTTGATACACTATACATTTCCAGGAATTAATTTCATAATTTCATATTCATGACTTTATAGTCGGGAGGTAAAGGCAATTGTCTCTCGGGTTCGATTCTCGACCAAAGAGCTGGGGGTTTTTTGGAAGCAAAAATTAATCCCAACGTATATTGGATGTGTTTGATGTATTTTATTTTTTATTACTAAGTATTGTCATTTTTGTAAGTTAGACAAAGAAATTTCACACTTTTTATCAAGTCTTTGTTAAGGTCTACTAATCAGTAATCGGCATCTAAATTGGTATCTTAAATACTTATTTCTTCATCTGAACCAAAATTTAATTTACTAAGAATAATGCCCATTAAGTAAAAATAATTTAGGAATTTAGGACATATTTATTTATTTATAGTTACAACTATCCAACTGATGAATCCAATTATAGGGCAAGAAATTATATGACATAATCGATACTAATTAAATAAGTTAAATATTAACATAGTCCACAGAAAGAACATAATTTTTGAAAAATATTACAATTAAAGATATCAATGTTTTCTTGAACCGACGTATATTCTGGAAACTGGCAAATAGAATAAACTACTAGAACCGGTTTGAAAAGCTGAAACATGGAGAGGGGAAGCAACTAAGTACTTCTAGACAGTCAATTTGGTTATTCAAAATTTTACATTAGGTTACTATTAAATAATATTTTCGTCGAGTATTCAAGTCATTCACGAGAAATCTTTGTAATAACATATTGTTGAAAATGTCTTGAGGGGGATAAACACCATTCGACTTATACCATTGTATTTTCTTAATATGAAATTTATGAACTTCGTATCCCGGATTCCAGACTAGGCAAGCATATTCCAATTTAGATCTAACGAAGGCATTAAATAGCAACTCCAGTGTAGTAGTTGCCACAAGCTGCTTGCTGTTTCTTATTATAAAACCAAGATTTCTATAAGCACCCATTGATGTCGTCAGTAAAAGTTGCAGTCAAACATTACTCCCAAATCTTTAAACTTATAACATCTAGTTACATTAGCCTCGTTAATTGAATATGTGAATTCAATTGGCTGCAGTTTTTTCGTAAAACTCAGGCAATTGCACTTACTAATATTGAGAGGTAATAAATTTCTTTCACACCAAAGATTCAATTTATCTTAATCTTACTGTAAACTAATACAGTCCTCAAAGTTGGAAATCGAGGAATATAATATAATAGAGCATTACAACTAAGTTCACAGACGATGTCATTTATGAAACTAATGAACAAAAGAAGCCCTAGAACGGATCCTTGCTGAACTTCTGAAGTTGCTGTCATTTCAACAGACTTAAAACCCTGGTACTGCTCGTATAGGCTTCTGTTGTTTAAATAGGAATAAAAAAACTTGAGGAATTCATCACTAAGTCCTATAAATCTGCTTATAAACTTTTTTCCCGACTTTTGTTGTAATGAATAGTAACTATTTTCATCGTAACATGATAATAAAGTATCGAAAATATTGTTTTCATTTTATCCGATTTTATTTTTAGAATCAATTTATGCCTTTTACAAATGTACTTATAAAATGTTTTTGTTACAATAAATGATAAAAAATATCTGTTCATTTCCGTCTGAGAAAAATACATATATCTTTGGAATTCCTTGGAATTCCGTGGATTTCTTTGGAATTCCCTGGAATTCCTAACCAAAATATGGAATTCCGTAGAAGTACTTCGGAAGTAGAAGTCTTCTTTCTTGTAAGAATTTTATGGAATTTGAGTTACTTAAGACAAGAGACACACCACGCGTCGTATAGAAAATATGTGCACTACAACACTGCAAACTTTTTTATGTACATATGTATGTATTTTATATAGAAAGCCATGTTTTATAATAAAAATAACAAAAGCATTAAGAAAACGAAAGTAATTCTATAAGATAATTTCACAATTTTTTCTAGACAATTTACAAAGGTATTGCACTGGGCGCCATAAAAAAATTTTTCAGATATATTTGTGTTAAGTGCGCAATAAAATACAGTTGCAGCAAACATGCTCTTTGTTTTGTTTGTTTGTTTAAACTGTATAGTAATAAACGATTTATAAAAATATATATCATTCTGTAGTTTTACAAATATTTACATTTAAAATTTCTACACAAAACGGTAATGGACTTCATCACAAAAAAGTAGTGATTTTATTACAACATTGTGCAAGAATAACAAACATTATCATGTTTTATCTAATCGCATTTACAAAATCTTTAATAGCTTCAAACACAAACCTACAATGTCAGTAATGTTAGAATATTAGGTACATGTCATTTTCATTATACTTTTACACACATACACATTACACCTTTTTAATTAATATGTGAGTACTCTAGTTACTCGTTGGTATTCCATAGTTGCGCTCTGTAACTTTCTTATATTTTTGTTGTAGTAAGTAATTGCAAAAAACAACACATATTAAGCAATTATTTAACAATGCATTTAATACGAGAATAATTTAGAAAGCTTATTAGGGTTTGAATAATTTATTAGACATTTAAAATATTTATATACATAGGTCACGAATTACAGCATACATTTAATTTTCTAAGGGTTTTGATTACTATTATCTCTTCTATGTGTAAACATCCGACTTTTTCCAGATTTACATGGAACATAAAACATATGGTTCATTGAAGACATAAGAACTATAAAAAAATCTGTAAAAATCACCCAGCGGCATCTTTGTCGGTGTTTTATGACATTTCTTATATTTCTTATTCATACTCAGCAATGAACTGTATACTCTTTACTCTTTATACAGATTGATTCTATTATTTACCGAATTTTTTATTTCATAATTTAAATTTCTAGAAATTGATATTTCGTCAAATCCAAATTCAATAAAAATAACTGACTTGCCGAAATAGTTTTCAAATTTTTTCTCTAGGGTCAAGGGTAAGCCAGTAATTTTTTTCTAAAAAAAAAAAAATACTGCAACTGTAATCATATTTTTCAAGTAAATCAATATATTTTTTGTGTATCCTCGAGTGCATCTCTATATTGCTATAATACTAAACATAGAAACTTTTCATATTAAGTAGCGATTCAAATTAATGATTATTACGAATACACTTGCGATTACGGTAAAACAAATAATCAAAATAAAATCATATCAGCCCAGACATCTACTTATTTCTTCCCAAATATAATCAATTAACACGTACAGCTTCGTCGCTTTTAAATGACCTGAGGCCGCTGATATCTATATGTTACTTGTGGCGATGTGAAACTAAGTTCATTACTGAAACAGGATAGCTCTATGAATGGTATTAAAATGATATATCACTATTACTCTTGGAACTATCCTGTTTCAGTAATAAGCTTGCTCCGTTATCGAAAACAGACAGTGCCATCCGGTCATTTAAAGACAACAAAGATGTACCTACTTTCACAATTCATCCACCATACTGAGAATACAAATCAGTACAATATTAAAGGAAAGTAATATAACGTAAACGTATACATGGTATTTAAAAATTTGATTGTCAAACCGTTAATTGATTCCGGTACCGAGACCAATCACCGACACCAGGACATACAATCATCACTCAGCAGTGTTTGTACAGGGCCCGGCCGGACGATAGGCCCTATTTAAAATACGAATAACTTCTTTAAATTGAATATTTTTTTAAATTATTTTTGAAACGTAAAATAAAAATATGCCAGTTTTTGATACAAAAGAAATCATTCACTAAGAAAATTAAGTTTTAAAGATAACGTCTCTCAAATGTTGGCCCCAATTTTCAGTACATGAAGCGAGGCGTCTCTGGAAATTTTGCAAAAATTAACAATTCGATTGGTATTGCGCAATCTCTGCTCGTATGTTGTCTTTAAATTCATTTATCGTTCAGGGGCGGTTTACGTATACCATGGACTTCAGGAACCTCAAAAAAAAAGTCGCAAGCAGACAAACCGTGAAATTACATTCTTCGCATAATTTACATCGACACTCTAGACGTGTGCGAAGTGCCACCATCCTCCTGGAACCATATATTATCAAGTTACGTATTACATTCTTGAGCAAGGAAGTTTTGCACCATCTAGATGTTATTGTAACTGCTGTTCCGTGAACGTCTTCAAAGAAATATGAACCAATGATTGCTGACGATGAAATTCCACACTAAACAGTGACTTTTGTACTATGTGCATAAAAAAGCATTCGCATTTTCAATACGGTCACTATCCTACTACCAAGCTCGGTAGCGCAGTGGGCTAGTGACGAACGTAGTTGGTTTTACTGTCAGCCGACTCCCGGGTTCAAATCCCGGCTTCGACCTTGACAAAGTCGAAGGAAGTGGTTGTATGTCCACGTTTTTCAACAGTGTAGCCCTCGCCCGTGCAGCTTTGACTCTGCATTTAGGGGTTGTCTAATTTATGTGTTATTTTGGTTTTTTTTATTCTGCCAGACACTGTATACGCACTGGTCTCCTTAACTTGGAAATTTTTCTGAATATTTTGTCGTGTTCACATCGCAACCCACAGCTATACATCCCTTTCGAAAGATTGCCGTGAGCAGGTCTGCTCAACGACTTGGATTTGAACCCATGTCGCGTGGGTAGAAGGACAGTTTTCCATCCGCCCATTTTAAAGCAGTATCTCCTTAACTGGGCATTTTCTTAATTTGATGCGACGGTTCTACCCTAGAATATTTTCCATTTTTTTTTTCACCCTTTAAAAACGCGGAAATCTGCTACTTCATATCCACCATGATAAATATTTTTTTAATGATGTATTAACAAAGCTAATTTAAGCCTTATCGAATCCGATATCTTCAAGTGGTTAATATCTCCAGAATTTCCTTAAGCCTACTTAAGATCAGCATTATCTTACAGAATGATTGATTATCTGTTATTCACAACAAACCGTAATATTTTGAGAAACAGTTTAGTAATAAAAATTGGTGTCAATATTTTACACGTATTTTATTTTAGTTAAATAAACAAAAACCATCATTATAAAAAATTATAAAAATAAAACAGAGGTCAGAGTTATATTTAAGTCTTTTAGTCATGCTTTGCGGATGGAAAAGAATATGACTAGACTGTATCACACTTAAAAGTTATTTTCAACACACTTACAGATTTTTATATTTAGTTTTGCACATATTATGAATTATGATAACTGATGAACTTATATACCTATATATAGTTTTATCATAATGATTCTTTTCTTGTTTTCAGATATAACATTTCCCAAAAAAAATCTCCAACTGCTGTTCAGGAAATATGCACAAAATGATTTGATATTTTATTGTACATTTTTACAGGATGCCATAACAAATTTCGGTTTCCATATTCCCTTATTTTTCCAGGTAATAGTAAATTCTGAGATAAATACATATGTTTCCAGGCTGGAAACCAGTACTCCAGGAAAATCTACAAGAACGTCCGACGCTGATCTATTGCTGCGATTCTTACATCGACCATTTAGACCATTGATACCTAAAGTGGTCTATATCGACCCCCCTGCAAGGGGTCCATGTCAGCGAAAAAAAAATTGTGGGTCCATGAGATGTAAATGGGGGTCCACGATAGTGGTTCTTATTTAAGCAGGTCGTGACTTTAATTTTGGCTTTCCATGAATGAAATAATCCACATACACAGATATTACCTATTTACTTACATAATACTTTCTTATAATATAAACACATATTATATCTATCTATATAAATTATAAAACTACCTATGAAGTAAAAATTTGTAAAACATAAATGATGAAACGTGATGAAGAATTATATTAAAATTTAAGTTATTAGGTATATTTTCTGATATATGAAACTGTTTAATAATTATTATAAACTAGCAGTTGCCCGCAGCTCCGCCCGCGTGTGTTTTTTTAAGTTTTTCACACTACAATTAGAAATTTAAATCTTTCAAAGTGAGTAGCACTATGGCAGCTGTCAAAAACACATTTGAAGTTGATGAATTTGCAAAAATTCAATATTAGGTAAGCAGGGGGATCTACCCAAAACCGAAAAACATGGCAAGTGGTCTACGAGACAAAAAAGTTTGGGAACCTCTGATTTAGACCAATAAGGAATTTTTAAATTATGTGCACTATAATCGAAAATATTTAGAAATTATCTTTGCTTGGTCTGGTTTACTGTTTATTTCAGTAGAAAAAAATATTCATTCTATTTAATCATTAAAATAAGCAGTTATTAAAGACACCTCAAAATATTTTAAAAAAATTAATAGAAACAGAAATGTAGGAAACCTAATTGTTTAAATCCATTTCCAACCCAGTTATGTCTAGGGTTGCCAACCGTTCTTTATTTGAAATGACAGTCCTTTATTTTATTAATATGTCCTTTGACCTGTCACATGATGTTGTATGTCCTTTGAATTTCAAAATAATCATTATTTGGAATTTCCCATTTATCTTTAACAATTCTTGCACATATTTACATACCGCGTCTTGTACGAGTTTTTGTAAAAAACTGGTAGCTGAAAAGAACAACTTCTTTTTGAAATAATGTAGCACACTATTGTATTCGAGAAAATAATCATATCTTTGATTTTCCCATTTATCTATTCAAGCACATATTTGCATATTGTGTGCCTTATACGGGTTTTTGGAAAAAACTGATAGTTATATCTATGAAAACGCTAATTAAATAAATTAAACATGTACTGGTAATGCTTTGAACGAAAAATTTGTGTTAAAATGTTGCATCAATACAACATATTGTTCAACACAACAACTGTAATATATGTTGGAACTGATTAGTATGTTGTAAATAATTTTAATAATAACACGAGGCAGGCAGGCCGTTCTTAGAGAATACGGAGTTCAACGTACTTTTCTTACCTTTTAAATATCGACAAGCAATTCATATTTTGCACAACAGAAATCATTACTTTATTACTCGAATTGTAATAGATCATTTACCTCTCAGAATGGATTTATTTTGCTTTAATCTCTAGACACAATTATCACTACCGAAATTAATAGCGACAAAAAAATGAATCGTAAATTTGTTGACAAAGTTGTGGTTATCTTTTAACTAACCAATAGAGTTTTGGATTTTTGGATGGCTGTGTTTTATCAATTTGCTATAATATATTTTGTCCCAGAATTTTTCTCCCGTAACTCATGAGCCTTCTATATACTGCACGCATTTCATTTTATTTTGATATTTATACTAGCATTTCTTTTTAAATAGCAGTTTTTTTAATATTCTTTTAAAGTTTTCGCTTCGGTTTTGTATACAGGGTGGGGCAATAGTGTGTCGGACTTCGATATCTCGAGTTCTACGATAGTTAGAAATTAAAAAAAAAAATACAAGTAATCTAGATAAAAAATATATAGGGCGAGCCAAGTACTGCTAGTTCCCCAGATCTTACAAAAATGGATTTCTTTTTATGGGGATACGTGAAGGAAATTGTTTATAAAGACACACCAACAACAGTACAAAATATGAAGAAAAGGATAACAACTGCTTTTAGATCTATCACACCGGCAAGTTTAGGAACAGTATAAACCTCATTTCAAAAGCGCATAGAGACGTGTGTCAATCAAAATTGGCAACACGTGGAGCACTTATTATAATTTTTTTCTAATGAATTATTCGAAAAACCCTCTATTTTTTAACACGCTTTTTAACACGCTTTTATTATTAGCTTCACTTGTATGTTTGCTTGTTTGTTTGTTTGTTTGCTTGTTTGTTTGTAACCGACTCTTTGGACTCGATTTTAACCCACTTTAAACGGACAGATTTAATTGAAACTTTGTACACTTATTAAGAACCGGTAACAATACAATAATTTGATAAGTTTATATCATTATCCTGTTCAGGATAGCCAATCCTTTCCTCACGTATCCCTGCGTGAAAGCAAAGGCTTAATATGTCAGTAGATTCCATAATTGTTAATTAGCCCGGTGGTCGAGTGGGTTAAGGCAGTCGACGCGAAACGACAGACTCCTCCGGCGTGAGTTCGAACCTCACGGCTGAAATAAAATTTTTTTTTTTTTTTCAGAAATATCTGTTGGATCGTAATATGTTATAATATCAGCATCAATAAGCAATATAAATATAGTTTAAAACAACTAAAAAACACGCTTTCATAGCACATCAAACTAAAAAGTTAAAAATAAATATAGTTTAAAAAAACTAAAAAACACGCTTTTAAAGCACATCAAACTAAAAAAGTGAAAAATAATTATTAATATAAACTGAAAATAATAATGAACGAAAAATGCTAGTATTATTGTGAAAAAAGCGTGGGGTGCTCGATATACGAAAAATATTGCACAAAGCACCCCACGCTTTTTTCACAATAATACTAGTATTTTTCGTTCATTATTATTTTCAGTTTATATTAATAATTATTTTTCACTTTTTAGTTTGATGTGCTTTAAAAGCGTGTTTTTTAGTTTTTTTAAACTATATTTATTAAGTTTATTCTTGAATTTTGTACTTATTGCTCAATAAAACGAATATGGTTGCAAATAGCCATAGGGAAGTACTTACAAAAAATGTTCGTTTTTCATTTCTACATCACATCGTTGAAAAATATACAGGGTGTTCCATTTGAAAAAATTGAGAAAATTCAATTTAAAATGTGCTTAATTGAAAAATAATTTTTTGGCCGCCCTGTACATTTTTAGGAAGTAAAAATGATTCAAAAACATTAATTAGATGTCTCGTAACTAGTATTCACATAAGTTTTCCTTAAAACCCATAATTGTGACTTTGGTGATTTTTTTTATATGCATCTGCAGATGGCATTATTTCAGCAAAAAAAATTCATTACATCCAAGTGGTTGGGAGATTGTCAATAATAACATAGGAATGAATAGAGTCTAGAAAGAGGCTTCAACAAATTTACTGATATACATGGCATTCCATTTAAGAAAAAGGCACTTGATCCTGTAAGTTCGTCTTGGCTCGCCGTGTATATTCGAAAATAATTTCCGGTTATAGACTTACGACTACGAGTAGTTGTATTTTTTTTTTTAAATTTCTAGCTATCGTAGAACTCGATATATCGAAGTCCGACGCACTATTGCCCCACCCTGTACATCTCTTACTGCTGGTTGCCTTTCTTTTCATGCCGCTTGTGTTTGCCATAAATGCAAGTAGTGTTAGTAGGTATCGAGGTAGGTATATATGGGCATTGGGCATATCTAAAAGAAGCAAAATGTCACTTGAAGTAGGATTTGATGAAAACCACCTTGTAACTTGTTACCTATTATCTATTAGCAGTTCTTAGATACTGTGGGAATAATCTTGTCTAGGCGTTTCACAGAATAATATGTTCTATTTTATTTTCAGATGATATTAAAAAAAAACTGATAAATAATAATAACCTCGATAACAAAAATGTTGCGCGAGGTAAATTTCAAATATATATTGGAGTTAGGATTACTGCTTTAAAGTCTAAGAAATAAAATCTAATGTTTGTATGTGTGATTGTACAGATCTGTAATTTTGTTACTAGACGCGGGATGACAATTAAAAATATGAAATAAATATATTTAACCCACTTAGAAAAGTTACCCTAGAAATGATGCCGATCGACTTTTTGAACCCAGAAGCAGTGTCCTACACTGCTTTATAAGGTGCATTCTCCAAAATAATAAATCCCCAAAATCCCGATGGCGTATATACCTACTTAAAAACGAACTAGAATGAATCAAATACAAACAAAATTTTCCATAAAAGGGATAATTTTGCAGTTTATTTTCTATATCATTTCAGTTTAAAACTGTTTAAAATATCTGAACTAAAACGACAAAAATACACATTTTGGAGAACCTGCCACAAGGAACAGGCTTCGGTCCCAATTTATTTATTCTATATATAAATGATATAACAAAACATTTAAAATACAGTCATTTGAATGTCGTGTTTCAAGAATTGTTCCAATGCTGTGAGTATCGTTGAGTAATAGTGTAATGTTTTTTGAGTAGATATCCAACACCTTTATTTATAAAATAGTACATTATTTACGGCTGTTGGCACATGCATGGGTATGGATAAAATAACTTATTTCGTAAGGGACTAAAGAAACATAATGCTTTACTGAATAAAGGACAAACCAAAATTTGTGGTCAATGTAGGGATTACCTAAAAATGGTAGCTACAAAAACCTAGTTTAGTTTTTTTTTTTGTATATTTTGTAGGTATATATTCTATGCATTAAGTATATATACAAATACTTATGTAACATTTTATATTCTCTATTTTTCTATAGTTTTAAATTCTCAATCAGTCAGTGATTTAAATATGTAAAGTACACTATTTATGTACTCGGTTTGATCCTTGGTTTACTTACTAGTTTATATTCTTATTTCCAGGGTAAAAATAGCTAGGACTCGTATAACATTGCACCAAAAATAACCACTGGTCCTCTATAATTACAATTTCGACACCTTTTGCCTTTTATACCGATTATACTTATAAAAAATAGTTTTAAATTTTTCGGGATGAAAATGAGGCTTTCGTTTATGTAAAAATTATTAGAATAAATAAAAAAAATTATTAAATTACAATTTATTCTGTAGTTAATTCGAATTATGCCATGTGTCGACCAATCGACGAATGACGAAATTAAATACCTACGTGAATCAACAAATTAACAAAAATGATTGTCAAAAAAATATAGATGGGTATGGCAAAAGGCAAAATATATCTAAACATTTACGTAACGATAATTGACTCAACTTAGACCTATTGCAAAACTAGATAATTTCCTGTATTTTGTATTTCTGACATTCTGCAATAGCAAAATGTTATATGACCTTGATGTCCTGCACGATTACATGTACCTACATTATTTATTACATAAATAAATACCTACCACCTACCAATTCTTTATTACTACTATTACAAACAGGTACATTTTCAAAATACCTACATATAATGTCAACAATTAACTCAAATCAAATCTGTCAGGTCGGGAAACAAACACAAGGTATCCGGTAGTTCAGTCGTTCAGTTGTCAAAAGTTGAGAACATACCAGTAAAACAAAATAAACATAATTTACATACCTTTTCAGGTAGAAATCACCTACAAAAATCCCTTTAGCACTTTTAACACTTTCACAAATTTAATCTGATAACTTCCTTCAGTGTTTTCGCACTTTGTCTAATTAGGCATTAGGCACTTGGGTTCATAGTGTTAATGATCAACCAGATCAACGTAAGAATTCCTATACCGAGCTGCCATCGGTAACTACCACTAAATAACGAACCGATACTAGTACTAGTAAACCCGCTACTCGAACTCAACTCAAATCCAACTAGTTCAACTCGTCCAATCAGAGTTGCCAGATTGTTTTCATCCAATGTCCTAAAAAATGTAAGCCAAATGTAACCAATAATAATCATTACAATCAGTATCTATAAAGAGCCGGCAAAAATCATTTTATTTTTCTTTTCTTGACCGTTATCAAAATATTTTTTTTTAAATTATTCCTTTTGTTCCTTTATATTCCCTTTTTATTTTTCTTTTCATCGATAAATAGTTTATTTTCTATCTATAGATAGTTCAAATATGTAGTTATTTAATACAATAAATAATATCAATATGTTTTCTGACGATGGTTGCATATATCGAAACATAAAAAATAAAAGGGTGTTATTTATTTATCGCTGAACGAATTAAAAAAGGAAATACTGTCAAAATTTATTTGTCAATGATCACGTCACATCATAGTATATACTTATTCATTTTAACCAAGAGATTGTTAGCTATATAATTAACATGGGGGCTGACTTCTCATTACATTAGTTAAATTTTTATATTTTAGTTTTCAAATTTCTTTCATTTTTTATATAAAGGTGGCGTTACAAATACTAAAATTAATTTAGTTATTGTAGCGTTTCTTTGTCAGTATTTGCAGTACAAAAAAAGTATTTTAGTGTTTTTTTTTTTGGGAAAACTATTTAAATGAATTAAAAATTTAATTCTCCAATTCTCACTGCCTCCCTAAAAAGAAGAACATCGACATCTTTTTCATGATAAAATAAATTTGAAAAGATATCTTTAGTGATCTTATAAAGAAGGTAACAACATCACAAGTTGATTTTAATAGCCAATCGGCAGATTACAATTTTCATCGCCAAATGTTTAAATTATAGTCAATTTGGTGCGATGTAGACAAGTCTGGCAACAATACGTCCAACAAGGGAAACACATTGCTACACGCAGGCGCTCCTTAAAACTAAAACTTCTATAATACCAATTTAATACCTATACTGGACAACATTAAACATGGAAAGCTAGGTCCAAAATGATTAAATTTTCTCCTAATGTTAAGCTTTTCTAAAAGAATTCAGCGTAATCCCATATCAGTATGAACTGAGCGGTTTCAAATATTGCAATACAATTATTATTCAGTACTCTAGTGCATATTCCACATACTAATATTATAATATTATATGTCTTAGATATGTAAAAGTACATATTAATTTTCAGATTTTGACTTTATAGTCCCGAAAATTTTAAGTAATTTGAACATTGGACGAAATAATTTACAAGGTTGGCAGACTTTCAGATTTAGACGAAAGTATATTTTGAGTTTTTCAGTTTCGTGTTCAACTTTGACCATAGGCGGAAAGAGAACATTTTTCTATAGAATTCTCAATTTAAAATCGTACTGAGGATTGTGATTTTTTTATTTTACATGGCTTTTTTAGTGTTTATTTAGTAAATGTTACGAAATTCCCATCTCCGTCGTCAAGGTGGTGGAAGCGAAAAACCAGTCAGTTAGAGGACATAAATTCTCACTATCCCGAATAGAGCAGAGTGGAAGAAAAAGAAAATAAATTTCCCCCGGTTCTTTGATGTGCTACATAGATAGTTCTCGTGTGGCCGACGGACCGTCCTCAGTGGTAGGAATATACCTGGAAAGCAGATGAGTGCAATAAAGCTATGCGCTAGGATCGTGTACAACACGGTCTTTCAGGCAGGGGTAATTGCTATTCTAGCAGTGGCACAAAAGGAAAAAGTAAGCAAATGGTGTATGTACCGACAGCCAGGCAGCTCTGAAAGCGATCTGCTTCCCTAGGGCAGGGTTAACCCTTGTTCAGGAATATGAGGACATCTTGGAAGAGCCTGCCATGTACAAAGTGTGTGGATTTCGAGACATACGAGGATTCCTTGGAACAAGAAGGCAGATAAATTCGCTATATTTGGAACCGAGGAGCTCGGTCTCGGAACTACCTATTTGGATATCATTACAGCCTTGAAGTGGGTTTACGAGACAATAAAAGCGCACTGAAGGTGAAGTAGCAACTGGAGCTTGGAACTTTGTAACAAGGCCGAACAAATTACGATCGGCCTAGTCACTCGGTTGGAGTCGAAAAACTCTCTGAATCATCTGATGGGAGTTCTGACAGAACACTGCGCAAACTTGGAAGACACTTACACTTATAGATCTTGAATCCCTGCATGCCCAAGATGCGGAAAGGACGAAGAAACTTCCTAGCATTTTTTGGCGCAGTGTGGGGCGCCCAGGCGACTGACGCGAAATATCTTCTGCACCTATGCGTTTCTAAGGGAAGAAGTGAGCTCGCTCACATGGAACGACATCTTAACTTTCATCAGAAGATCGAGGAGGTTTGAAGAGGGTGCAACTGGGGTATATGGTTGAAGGGACGGTAGGGAGTTGGCAAAAAGGACCTATTTGTGCCTATTTGCAGTTTGGTCCTGCCAGGTTTTGAACCCGGACGGTTTAATGTAAGCACGTGCCACTATTGGTGACACCAACGAACCGGTAGTCCATGGTAGTGCGATGTAAAGCCAGGCTTGTATCCTCTACTTCAATCAATACTCAGCACAGTAATAAAAGTGTTGGTGTGTTTAATACAAATATTGTTGAGGTAAACAATTCACATATGGAATCAAAAACTGAAACCAACCAACCAGTCCAGGCGCAAAATTGGTTCCTCGCGCGTAATTCTGTACGTCGAATAATGATTCGACGTACAGAATTACGCGCGAGGAACCAATTTTGCGCCTGGACTGGTCTGAACAATTTTAGATAAGGACACATTTTGCTCCAAAATTTGATCGAGCTAGCTACTAACGTACTTGCTGTTCTCGACCAGTTCACACGGATGGTCCATGCCTTACGGTCCCCATACTGTGTAATTCGGCAACAGCAATATTTGTACCAACTGTCTACACAACTTTCTTATGTTATGCGTACATACGGACAAATATTAAGAAACGCCGTTTGCACTCCCTCGTCAATTCGTGTTCTGAAACCGAACTAATGCAATCGTTCGTCATACCTGAAGAGCAGCAACTGAGTAAGGCGTTGTTCTCACCAATATAGTTTTAAAAACCAACGAGGACAAAACGAATATTCAGTATCGCGCTGTCAGTGACCGCTCTTATTTCAGGCCTCAATAATGTCCTTATGTATATACACCATTGGATTCGATTTCATACAAAATCTGCGTTAAGGTCAGCCGGACTTAAGTCAGAGGCCGAGGGATTCATTATGACCTGCCAAGATGGTGTTATCAACACCTTGGTCTACCGTAGCCGCGTGTGGCGTGTAAAGTTTCCTGACATTAACTGCATGACCTGCCGTCAATCGCCGGAATCGCACATGCACATACTATCTGCATGCCCCGTATATGCGATTTCGACCTATATCCACCGACATAACGCGGCATTACGTGTGCTATACTACCATCTACGACACTCGTACGGGGTATACTAGACACCAGTGCTGCCTTACGTCCCCGGAGATATTGAGTCCGTTGTCGAAAACGAGAAATGTCGGATTTACTGGAACTACTCGTTCCCGACGGTTAGGCTAACCCAAGCCAACAACCCTGACATAGTCCTCCTCTACCATCAACTCAAGGTGATTTATGTCATCGAGTTCTCGGCACCTGCGGAGAAAAACATCACCTTGAAGGAGGAGGAGAAACGGACCAAATACCGCTATCTCCGGTACAAGCTCCAAGTGCTGTACCCAGGCGACTCGGTCAAAATGGTCGTCCTAATTATCGGTGTATTCGGCGGGATAAAGCCTACGCTGCTCTCGGAACTGAAGACCATGCTGGCCTACCAAAAATCAGCTGAGAGGCTGCCAGGCCAAATGCAGAAGGCCGTCATTATGGGCTTAGGGCACACGATTCTGGAATCTACAGTCACTAACCTTGCGGGATGTGGGGAGTGGCTGTGGTTAATGTGCTGGCGCGACTCCCGTGAGGCGTCGGAGGCCACGAGATGACTGTCCAGCGTCTGGAAACCGGAAAAATAATTCTGAACATTTGGTGTAACTGATATCTATCTGTATAACTGTATAACTGACAAAATTATGCCTAATGTTCTTCCTTCCGTTGTGATTTTGTTCATGTGCTATTTTATAATTTAAAATGGAGTTTACTTTATTTAAATGGTCATTTTGGCAATTGTTTTTAAAATCTATGTTTTTGTGCAATCTTTAATAGTTTTGTGGTGGTATGATGTAAATGGGTTAGAAGATTGATTTTGCAAATTATTCTTCCAAACTACGGAACTATTCATTATACAATGCTAAATGCAGGTAGGCTGATATTCGGGTCTCTGATGTATGTTCTTACGTTATCATAACAGGGCTGTTAAGAGTACTAAGTAGCATTTAGTTGTAATTTGGTCACGCCAACGTTGTGACCGCTGTCACAACGTTGGCAAGACTAAATTACAACTCGAAATACTACTTGGGAGCAAATTAGACAAAGATTTTTCATAAAGTCGGTTTCTGATTGATTAAGAGTTTTAACAGTCCTGTTTAATATCATAAGTTAATACACCGTAGGCCTGATTATGATTAATTCTGTCGACATTTTGTGCAGTTTGGGGCCATTACGCCCCTGATAGGCTTGACTTTTCAATTCGTGGTATACAACAAGCAATTCCGCTTTCCTGTATTTCTGGCTGCATAAGTTTCAAATAAATCTAGGGGGGATTATTTCCGAATGAATTTTTGGATAATTTTTTTTATTTGTATGCTATTTTCCTAACACTGTCATTATGTACATAGAAATAGATCTTGAAATTTCTACCGGGAGACGCAGAAAAGTTTTTTTTTTTTTTTTGGTAAGGCTCGTTGAGGCTGCTGTGCAAGCAAAAGAAGTTTGCTTTGTACGTTTATTGATGTTTCAGACGGTTTCAGAAGTCGACAAAGGATGTCAGGGTTAAGTTTGGCAATACATCAATGAAAGCGACTTTCCAGAAGTGGCAGAGCGCAGTGCGCAAGCACCGTCCGCAGCTGTTTGTAGTCTATTGTCGAGTTACGTTGCAAAATGTTTTATTTATGTCTCTCCCATAACAGAATAATTTTTTAGTAATGGCTTTAAAATACATAGATTACAGAACTAAATCAATACATTATCGCGAAATAAAATTGTGTCGTTGCCGAAGTATTGTGTGAATGAGTGCTGGAGTGTTTTATGAGTTTAATATTTGATTTGGGTGGTGATAGATGGAGGACAACAACGGGGTTAAACCGCGGGCTCGTTCGAATTCCGCCAGAGTGCTGGTTTTTGACGAACCAAAGTCGGCTCCTGGTTTAGAACAAAGACCAAGATGCCCAGCAGTTCCTGCTCCTGTTGCAGAGTCCTCGAACACACAGAAACAGCCCCAATCAGGTTATAAACTTTCTTTGTTTACACAAATATAGCTTACATTTGTGGTTATGAGTTATGACTCACTCATTCTACTGAGAGAATGTTTGGTTTATTACAAATTTACCGAGTAATTTGCATAGGTACCTACCGATTTATTTACATGTTTCCTTCGTTAACATTAAATATATAAAGTGCAGTTCAAACTTATTTGCAACATAAAAAACATCGGCGACTGATTCCTTTACCGCTGTCAAAAGTGCCGACGTTTTTTTATATTGCAAATAAGTTTGAAATAAACTATATCTTTTATTTGCCAAACTATTTATATTTATACCCTGTCATACATGCATTTGTGTTTTATGTTTTATGACTATGACAAGAATTAATGTTTCATTTAAAACAGTGTCCATGTGTGTGTATACCTACCTAGCTGCATGTAGGTATATTCCAATTTACATTCAGTTTTTTTATTTATTTTATGTAAAATCCATTCCGATTTTAAATTGTATTGTTAAAAATTTAATGTACCTATAGCTAGCTATACTTGGTTTTAAAGCAATATAATCTAGTATTGCACCCGAGCGTTGCCGAATGCGAATGCTTATTTAATATATTTTTTTTATGATATGCTTATTAACAAAATATATTTTTTTACTTCTAAAGGTGTTATAAAAGGTGAACCTTTGCTAACGTTTTATAAACGCATATACAGTGTATCCGTAAAGTATGGAAAAAATTCATTATTTCTTAAACCAAAAATATTTAGAAAAAATCCTCAGACACATCGACTTTTAATTTCAATTGTGCACCCTAAACTTTATTTATTTTTTTTGGTTATGACTACTGTTTCCGTTCTGACGTCATCGATATATTTTTTAATGGCACACCCTGTATATTTCTCCATTTTTGGATTCTGCTTAAACAGCTGTTTCCAAATATGGATCACACTTATGGTCTAAAATTGATGTTGGATGATACGGCCATTAAAAAAAAAAAAAAGTAAATAAAAAGTAAATTAAACACGTTTTTTATTAAATTTTTGAAGTAGGCTAGTTTCATAATACAAAGAGTTTCAATTATTATTTTTGAATTTCGTAAAAATTTGAAATAAGTCCGCTATATTTGAGGGTAATGTCAAAAATTTTAATTTATTAAGTATATAGAAAATTTCATGCATAATCAGAATATGTTAAAATACAGTGTTCCATTTATCAAAATTGATGACACATCCTGTGAAACCGGAAATAGTATTAATAATAATTATATGTTCAAAATAAGCCCACTTGCTTCTCATACGAGATTTTTAAATTTGTAAATTTTATCAAATTTATAATCCAGCAGCCAAACTGCGAAACAAATCATTTAAAATTTTAGATTGGAAACCTTTATGTTGCGGCAGCAGTACGGCCCATCAAAATTTTACTGCCGATTTTAAAGTAAGGTGGAGTGGGGTAAGTGAGAATTTGGGGCAAGTGGGACTCGGATACATACAGTGCGTAATAAAGCAGTTTCAAACTTTCAACCAGGAATTATGTACTAAAAGAAGAATCTTCTAGTGCCCTATGTCATAAAAAATGTTAATAATTGATTTTGAGCTAGGTTATTTAAAAACATCTAAATAGGTTACAATTTAATTACTGATCGAAAGTGTAAAGAAATGTTTAGCATTTTTTCTGGACTTGATATTGTAAATGTAAAAATGCGACAAGAGATATATGGGGACTATTTTATACGAATTTTTAAAAAAAAAAATGTAAAATTACAAAAATATCAACAATAAGTGCAATGGCGCCTAGGTCCCTCTTACCCCAGTTTTCTATGTCAGAGGGGCAAGAGAGACCTTCTTAGGTCTCTCTTGCCCCTTTGACTTTAATTTTTTTTTCAGGTTGGTTCTGCTGAGTACTGAATAATTTCAAGTCATTTGAACTTTATATATTATTACATGTGAGATTTTTTGAACATTAAGTGTGCAAATTCAGGTAAAAATGGTACGAAAGTACATACGAAAAAACAAATAGAGCCTCTTATCCGCAGGAAAGGCTTGAAGAAGCTTTACAAAAAATTCGCTCTGGTGAGCTGACGATACATCGCGCAATTCAAGTGTATGGAATTCCAAAAACAACGCTGTTCAATCGTATTAAAGGAAACAGGGGACAAAAAAAGTTCAACTTTAGGCAGATGTACTGCTATTCCTCTAAATCAAGAAAACGAGCTGGCCACCAATATTAAAATAATGGAAAAATGGGGATTTGGCCTCACTAGAAAAGAAATTTTCGAAATTGTAACCGAATATGTGGAAACTAATCATTTGCAAACACCCTTTAAAAATGGTGTGCCAGGTGAGGACTGGTTTCTGAGGTTCAAAAAAAGACATAGGTTATCCCTTAAAAAACCCCAATCAGTCGAATTAGCGAGAAAAAATGCGTCAGACCCTTTTATCATCAATCATTACTTTGATATTCTTGAAGAAGCCTTTAGACAACACAAATTAGAAGATTGTCCTAGTCAAATTTACAATCTAGACGAAACTTATTTCTGTCTGGACCCTTCAAAATTAAAAGTAGTAGGGGCCATTAATTGTCCTTCTACTAGAACCACAAGTGGGCCAGGCAAGGAGAACATAACTGTTCTTATAGCCGCTAGCGCTTCTGGCCAAAAACTTCCACCTATGATCGTCTTTAAAGGAAAGTTTTTATGGGACGCTTGGATGGCACCAGAGGAACAGTCATTTCCCAACCTAACTTACGCCTGTTCTAAGAAGGGATGGATGGAAGGCGATATTTTTTATAAATATATGAAACATACATTTATTCCAAACATTGGAAATGCCCGACCTGTTTTGCTTATTTTCGACGGCCATTCAACACATATTGATACGAGAACATTAAAACTTGCCATCGAAAATGATATAACTATCGTAAAACTTCCTCCACACACAAGCCATCTTCTGCAGCCGTTGGACTTGTGTGTCTTTCGTTCAATGAAAAATGATTGGGAAGCAAAATTGGTTACCTGGCAAAGAACTCACGTAGGGCAAAAAATTAATAAACGGAATTTCTCTATTTTTGTGAGCCAGGTATGGAGAAGTGCACCAGAACAAAATATAATCAGCGGATTTAAAAAAGGAGGAATTTTTCCATTTGACCGAGGCGTTGTCAAACCTGAGCAATACGATCCGGCAGCTCTAAGACGTTGGGAGAGTCATATCCGCGAACAAAATCCCCCGAATGTGGTAATTGAGGCAACTTTGCCAGAAGGCGATAATATGGAAAATCCAGTAATCCCAGAAGTGGAAGAAAGTTTAAATAATGAAAATACCGAAATTAATTTGAATATTCCTGCCACTCTCGCTCCCATCCCCTCAACTTCACAGGTCCAAAATTTCCCAGCAGTAAGAAAGGCTCTGCACACTATTGACGATACTGACCCTGTACCATCCCCTACGAGCAGTAGTGTAAGTTTCGAAGAAATTCTCTTGCGTCAAGTTAAACAACGACATAACGAAGGTAAAATTAAGAAAAGGAGGGTTGGAACTGGAGCGGAGATTTTAACCAGTAAAGAGGCCATAGAAAGACTAGAAGAAGCTGAAAAACGTAAGAAAAATAAGTCGGCAACGAAAGGAAAAAAACTCGTAAAAAATACAATAAAAAAAGGGAAAAAGAAAAATATACAGACACCCAGATTAGATGATTCTTCTAGTGAGGCGAGTGAAATGTTATCTCTTCATGATTCGAACAGTGACCTCGGAACTATGGAAGATTTAATGCGTGAATTAGAAGAGGAACAAAAGGAAGACGATCAGGATGACAATATAAAAGTTGGGCATTGGGTACTGGTGGAGTTTGCTACTAAAAAAAACCAAAAAACATTATGTGGGTCAAATACTAAAAATAACGAATGATGAAGTAAGTGTTAAATTTACAAAAAAAAAAGAAGGCGACAAACAAAACACTTTTATTTGGCCAGAAAAAGACGATGAATGCTGTGTTTCTGAGGAAGATATTGTAATGGTTTTACCTGAACCAAACCTGGGAAGGAGAGGTGAACTCATTTTTAGCGTAAGATTCAGCAATAATTACAATGTGCAGTAATGTTACTTATTTTTTACTTTAGGAAAAATACTATTATTTCGGTTTATTAATGTTAAAAACCATGTTATTTTTAAGTTTATTATATCTTATTGTATTATAACATCAGTCTGATATAAGCTTAAAGATTATTTTCTGTTTATTTGTTAAATAAATTAAAATGGCAAAGTATAATTTCATTTTTCTTTAGTATAATCTTTAAAAATCATCTTGTAACTCGAAAACTAAAGGAGATAAATTAATTTTGAAAATTGTCCTGAAAAGTTCGCCACTTATAGAATGATCTCTCTTGCCCCACACATACATACAAAGCATGCTGAACGTTTTACAGCACTAAGTCCCACTTGCCCCATTTTATGGGGCAAGTGAGACTTAGTGTCATATTTATTTAGATTTTTTTTTTTAATCGGTTAAAAAAATAAAATTTCCTTTTACAACTACTATGATATATGGTAAACATTGCCGAGTACCTGGGGTAAAAATTTCAATTTTCCAACGTTATTTTTGTGGCCGATATAACAATTTAAAGTTGACCTTTTAAAATTCTAAGTCCCACTTACCCCACTTCACCTTAACAAAGTTGTTTTGCATGAAAACAGACATAAATACACCCAAGCATGTACATGAATTTTTCCATATTAGATTTAATGTTACTCCAGATTTCAGTGCGAAATTATTTTAGTTTATTTATTAAATAACTAAATTTTGATAGAAAAATAATCAATATTTATTAAAAAAATAATAAATATTTATTAACATAGGCGTCCGATGTCTTAATAAATACGCGAAAATTAATCATTTTGAAATTGAAAAAAATTTTTATTTATTTTTTTAATTTCAATGCGTTGTTGCGACGGGGGGCAGATAGTCCCCAAAAAACTTTTCAGTGAACACGAACGGAACATTTGGTATAAATAGTATAAAGTATTATCTACCTATTCTATTTGAACTAATAATAGCAAAATTTAAATTATGACATGACCAATCAATACATCCTTGTAGGCATTTAAACATATTTATTTGATTGAGGTTTATTAAAGAGGAGACCTCGGGGGAGACCATTTATATGCAGAATATTGTTAGCATATACCGCACCTGACACCAAGGATGTTTGCATGTTTTTGCAAATTCCTACATTCATAAGGAATGCAATTTCTTTTCAGAAAATATCTGCTGTTATATAAATAGTATGTTGTATTTTATTCCTAGAAAAAATTGCAGAAGAATTGAAACGCGTACAGACGTTATGTCTTATTTAAAAGCATAGAGGGTTTTTGGGGAGGTAGTAAATTTATATTTTGGGTTGAACTTTTATTATTTTAACAGCAATAAGTTTACTAAACTAAATTTAATAACGAGGAATTATTTAAGTCTCTCTGGTCGTTTAATATGTTAAAATTTTTATTTTTGTTTAACTTATTTATTTCCAAATCTTCTAGTAAGTCAAGTTTTTTACTTTTCTTCACAAATATGTAATATTTTTGGCATATGATTATTCGTTATAATATGGCCTGAATCTGAACTAAACATTTAACAGGCCGGCGAAGCTAAATCAGAATTAATTTTCTTTAGTTCATTTACCAATAGACATATGTTACTGGTAGCATTCTAGTAATTTTTGGAAAGTGGTATCGCATTACAAATGAAAAAATATATAATCGCAAATCTTCCCAATCGAATAATTGTAAACCGTGCAAAGAAGGTGAATCCCAAGTTCCTTATTTGGGGTGCTCCAATTACAAATAAAAGTAATATAATCGTAAGCACTATAATAAACGAACCCAAGCAGTTGCACACATTTTTATTTCGAACTTTTAATATTAGGATGCAACCATTTAATTTATTTTTCCTTATATTTTACTGCCTATTTAATTCTAAAACCAAAAAAATGTGCTAAACAAGTAATAATTTATAATATCATATAATAAAAATCAATAAAAATAAATCTATATGAAAGTTTCAAAAACATACCTACTTTTGAGTGTTGCACTTCACCTTGAAATAATTTATTTTCATTGAACTTTTTTAAGAATGTGAAAGATTTAAATGACTAGAATAAAAATAATGCACATATGTATGTTTTATTGAAATGTTATTGGCAAAATATCAAAAAGTTGAGGAGTTATTTATTATATGATGCCTTTTTTTTATGTAGTGTTATATTTGTGGCTTTAATATTTAATTAAATACAAAGTTAAATATTGTCTGAACGTTATTGTGGCATTCTCTAAATTTTTCATTGTCGTTCTTGGGACTTCCTACCACATGAATAATTCTTCGTTATCTAAAAAATATAGTTAGTTACCCAGTATTTTACTGGAAAAATAAACCTCTGCGCTTGTGATTTACGTCAAAAGATTAGTCAGGGGGTGTTTTTTTTGACAACTAATGAGACAAAAATAATAATATATTTCCCTAACGTTTCGGAAAACGAATCTGTTTCGTTTTTCAAGGTTACTTATTTTTAGAATATGTCAAGCGTGTCAAGTTTCACGCTTGACATATTCTAAAAATAAGTAACCTTGAAAAAGGAAACAGATTCGTTTTCCGAAACGTTAAGGAAATATTATTATTTTTGTGTCATATTAGTTGTCAAAAAACACCTTCTGACTAATCTTTTGACGTAAAGTCACAAGCGCAGCGGTTTAATTTTCCAGTAACATACTAGGTAACTAACCATATTTTTTAGATAACGAAGAATTATTTATGTGGTAGTAAGTCCCAAGAAAGATTCTAAAAAAGTTTACGGGTTTGCCAGTTTTCTACTGCTATTAACATAATTAAATTAGGTAGGTCGTCCATTACCAGTTATATCATACACTGTTTTTATCATCATTAATTTATTAGGCACATTTTTTTCAATTTTAAATGTACCCAACAAACAGTATATTTTTACTATGTTGTCTATAATTATTTATTTGTGGCATCCTACAATGTTTTCTCACACCTGCTTTGTGTATGAAGCCATTTTCTATAAATTATTCAATATTTATTAAATACAAACCTCTGCGCCAAAAGGATGTCCCTTTTTTTTTAACAATTGTTTTTGGCCTGCCAAAAAATGGCACACCTAAAGAAATATTACCTGAAGATCGTCGGTTCAGTAGCTCGGTGCTATACGTTAGGTTTGAGACCGAAGGGCCCCGGTTCGAATCCTAGCTAAGGCATGGATGTATTGGCGTTTTTAAAATACCGAGACGGTAACGCAGTTGGGTAGAGCGTTGTTGTAGGGCACAAGACGGTTAATCACTGTCTATCTCTCCTGAGTTCGAGTCTCAGCTGCGGCATCTGGCAAATGTTGGAGGGAATAGTTGTTGTGTATATGTCATCCTGGCTGATTGGTGGAATAGTAATGTGCCAAATTCCACTAGGACATTAATATAAATAAGACGTTAAAAAAAAACAATCAAAGGTAAGAACATTTTTTCAAAAACCAATCCTTTTAACACAGAGGTTTATTTAATAAACATTTTGAATAATTTATAGGAAGTGGCTTAATACCTACATATATAAAGTGCGAGGAAAAATAGTTTTACTATATCTTCTCTGTATTAGTTATAATTTCAGATCAACAGAATGCATCATCCAACTTGGTTAAATTCAGAAATTCTGCCTTAGGAAAGTCAGCACCATCTTTATCAATTAACATGGTAAATTATTTTAATATGCAAAATAAAGTCAGTTAAAAATTATGTTAATTTTCGGTAATTGTAAAACGAAAATGGAAATGACACTGAGTACATACGTAGTGAACTAGGCAGAATAAAACCTACCCAGCCATGAAAATGGCCGAGTTGTCTTGCAAGTCGCTTTTTTTAAGACAGCTCTAGGCTGATAAGAGAT
Organism: Rhamnusium bicolor; assembly: GCA_029963845.1. Lineage (NCBI taxonomy): Eukaryota > Metazoa > Arthropoda > Insecta > Coleoptera > Cerambycidae > Rhamnusium > Rhamnusium bicolor. The sequence goes on from JANEYF010000419.1 coordinate 1,066,678, forward strand.
TTTAAACATTAGCGCAGCGTCGCTTTGCGGTTGAGTTATCATCCCATTGCTAGTTGCCTTTGGTGAGAGCAACGCCCAAGAGTTGTAATAAAATAATATGCCTACGTATTATTGAATGCTACAGTCCTTAATATTTCAGTAAGGCGTGTTAGAGGTTATAGTATGAGAAATCGCTTTAGTGACGGGACGTGCGGGGTAAGACGCGTCATGAGGTCGGGAAATGTCTAATACACGACATCATCCGTCTTTTACACCGCTTAAGTTAAAGCGAGAACAATGATTGTTGTTTTTTACAACAAGAAGGTTTGTGGGTAATTTGGACATAAGATAACAACTATTGTTGTTTTTGTTGACACGCGTCCGAGGCGTAGTTTAGCTTACATGCTGTAATACTTCAGGTCCGCACTTAGTTTTAAGAAGAAATCGGCTACATTTGAACGAGCAAAGAAACAATTTTGCCTTTATATTTACAATAATCTTTTGAAGCGACGATCTACTGACCCTAATTTGTATGATTTAGATGTACTAGGTGAAACAGCATCTCTAACTGACGTTCCCCGTCCCATAATACACAACCTGGTGAAAGAAGGTGTCCTCCCAAGAAAACAACGATCCGACGCCGGTCAATCGATAACTCTGGATCCATCGGTAGCAAAACTTTTAAGAACTTTAGCGTAATCAGAAAAATGAAATATCAACTATTGACGTGGTAGACAGAAAACTAAAAGATATGGATTATCATCTAAAACATACCAAAAGAACTTTAGGAACTTGGCTGAGAAAAATCGGATTTAAATATCAAACTATTAATAAACGCATGGCGATTATGGAAAGCAAACGAATAGTGGATTGGCGACATTCATATCTAGAAAAGATAAAAGAACTCAGAAGGGAAAATAGACAAATTTATTATTTAGATGAAACTTGGTATGATACTCATGACACCCGTAAAAAAGGATGGACTGATGGATCTAGGAAATGTCAACCAATCTCATTGCCCCTAATGAAGGGACTTGGTTGATTATATTACACTGTGGATCAGTTGATGGATGTGTTGATAATGCATTGAAACTGTGCGGAAAAAACATGGAAGACTGTAACGTGGATTACCACAAGAACATGAAGGGACAAATATTTGAGGAATGGTTTGAAAATACTCTAATTCCAAAATTAAAACCGAATAGCATTATTGTTCTTGACAATGTGAAGTACCATTCGAGACAACTGTATAAAATTCCTAACAAGAGTTCTACTAAGTTGGAATTACATTTTTTTTAATGGAACATGATCTCTATTATGAGAAAAATTATAATAAAGCATAACTCTTGGAAGTCCTGCAAACGAAAAATTATGAGAAGTATATTATAGACACTGTAGCGGAGAGATATGGTCACAAAGTGTTGAGATTACCGCCATATTTCTGTATTTTCAACCCGATTGAATTAATTTGGTGTAAATTGAAGAAAAATGTCAGAAAAGGAAATACTTTTACTAATTTCGATAAAAAAATCGTAGAGTTAATTCAAAATGAATTGTAGAAAATTAACAAGGAAGATAGGGAAAAAAGAATTAGGAAAGTAATTACAATTGAGGATGACTATTTAAAAATTGCCAAATTTCATATAAATGGTGGAAATAGATTTGTTATAAATTTGAACGAGGACAGTAGTTCATATCAAAATGAAGAAGAGGGTGAGAAGGGCGAGAATTCAGAGGAAGAAGCGATGCGAGGTGAGATATAATGAAGTCTCGTCTTACACGGCACGTCCCGTCACTTAAGCAACATCTCACACTATCGCTAACCCTGTTATACCGATTGGTGTACGTCCTGCGGATACACGAACACTGTTAAGAAAGGACTCGTATAGGGTGACAGTACGCACTCTATCGCGTAGATGCATACTAGTCTACGATTCTAGCTTAGCACTTGAGTTTTTATGCGCAGTGATCTAAACCCCGCCTTTTCTGCGCAAAGCGGTTTGTTGGTTCGTCTCTGTCCCATACCAGCCATATTTCTTCTCTTTCTGCATCGCCCAAGTGCCAAACTAGAAATGTAGAGTAGTACCGATATAAGTACATCAAACTGTATAGTTTTGTTTTTAAAATATATTGCGCTCGTATTATATTGTCATATTTCTTTCTCTTCCTGAATGAATAATTTTATTACTAGCATTAAATAATCGTAATCTGAATTTATAATTTCCTCAAAATAATTACTAAAATGAAAGATTATTTTATTTCCCAAAACAAGCTGATTATTGATTACTTTGATTGGCAGACTTTTTTTTTCGTAGAGAATAAATTTAATTTGTTTGCATGTATGTGACAAACATTTATTTAAATTAAATGTATTTTATTTCATTTAAAATATAAAATATAATACCGTGGTCCCCACACATCTGTTGAAAAACAATGAACCAAATATTTTTTCTTGAAAGAAGTCCTTTCTTTCGTGGCTTGGTGGATTATTATTCTGGTTCAGCCTGCTCAGTTATTTCTGTCGGTGAATTAACCCATTGTTTTAGGAAGAAATGCAGTTTTGAGTTAATACAAATAATTGTTTTTTAGAAAGATGCCAGTTGTGTTAGTCGGAGGAACAGCCGGCCTGCTGCAATTCATAGGTTAAGTTTTATTGCTAATACTTCTCCTATACTCCAAAGATCTCATTCTCCTATATGTGGTAGCCCAATTGATAGTCCAAGAACCCACACAAGTTTCATAAATTTCTCATTTGCACCTATAAAAAGGTAAATACCCAAAGCCAATTAGTAATCGACCACTGAGCATGAATCATTACACAATAATCCAGTAATCTGTAATTAGACTTCGTGAAAAGCATTTAGCCACATAATTGTGATTAAAGTAACACACATTTTTATAATGAAATTTCATTTATCACGACCACCGTATCCGACGCATTTTGTCATTTTGTGATAAAATATGTACCCGTGTAGTTAGTCATCTTGAATTTTCAAACTAAATGTTGCCAGATATCGTGTAGATATACCACATTATTATCTTGCTAAAAATGTTAAGTTTTAAGAAGTTAAGTAAACATTTTTATCAATATAGAATTGTCGCTGGTTATCGTGGAGACGGTAGAAGATGGTCGGTAGCGTCTTTACCTTCCTCTGGTTATGGAACTACTCCAGGCAGTTCGAATATGTCAGTAAGTATGATAATTTTGTTAAAAGTATAGAGGTTTACCATACCAATTGTAACACTGATTTTTAGTCTAAATGCTCTAGTCAGGAAAGATTGCATCAGTTACCACATATTCCTACTTCTGATGACATCAGAATGTTAACACATCATTTCTCTAGTAATGAAAGTAATGCTTCATTACCTGGGGTTAGTTATGAAGAAAACCCCATTAGCCATCGCTCACCGTTGCATCGACCAAGATCAAGGAGTCTTAGGTATGGACAAATAGAAGTACTAAGTAACGTTTTATTAATATCCTGTTTTTTATATAGTAGCCCCAGTAGGTCTCCAATAATAGACAACGAAATTTGTATGATGAATGTTTTATATAAAGAACGTTTTCCAAAGGCCACTCAGCAAATGGAAGAAAGATTAACAAATTTTATCGAGGAAAATAAAATTTTTGATTTCGGAGAAGACTGTGACTACTTGCCAATTGTTCGTTTTGTTCATCATCAAGTCTTGGAAATGGCCAGGGATTGTTTACATAAATCACAGAGTAAGCTCATTACTAGCCGATATTTTTATGAGATGTCGGAAAATTTGGAAAGGCTGCTGACGGAAGTAAGTAGTGTATTTTGAAAATTGGCTTAAAAGACAGTTTTTATGTTATTGCATTTTTAGACGAAAGAAAAATCAGAAGATGCAGCAAATTTGGTGACAAGTTTTATAAAGAAATTATTGTTAATAATATCTCGCCCTGCCAGGTTGTTGGAATGTTTGGAATTTGACCCGGAAGAATTTTACCACTTTTTAGAAGCAGCAGAAGGTCAGGTAAAAGGAGTGCAGGGTATCAAAGCGGACATTCCTCAGTATATAATTCAGAAATTGGGCTTAAATAGGGACCCTATAGCTGAGTTACAGCAGGAGCTGAGAGACTGTAATTGGTCGAATAATTCTTCAAGATCATCTCTTTGTCTCACCTCGACACCTACTGTGAAAAAATCGTTATCAAATCCGAACGAACAAGATTTTGAGGTTGTGAAACTGATATCTAATGGTGCTTATGGAGCTGTTTATTTAGTTAAACATAAACAAACGCGACAACGATTTGCAATGAAGAAAATAAATAAAAATAACCTTATGTTACGAAACCAGGTGGAGCAGGTATTTGCTGAAAGAGACATATTAAGTTTTGCTGATAATCCATTTGTTGTTAGCATGTATTGCAGTTTTGAAACTAAAAAGCACTTGTGCTTGGTCATGGAATATGTCGAGGGAGGAGACTGTGCTAGTTTGTTAAAAAATATCGGACCCTTACCTGCGGATATGGCAAGATTTTATTTTGCCGAAACTGTCTTGGCCGTGGAATATTTGCACTCTTATGGAATTGTCCATAGGGATATGAAACCTGACAAGTAATACTTTAAATAATTTTACATAGAAATGATTAATGGCAAATGGGAATATTTCCAGGAAGAAACAAACCCCCCAGTTAGGGAAACTTCCTTGGAATATTTCTAGCAATTTTTCGGAAATATTTTTAAAATCGTTTCGCCACCTTGAAAATCATCGTCTGGTCTTTTTGGAGAATTATAGACTATTTTGCCCAAAACGCAATGGCTAGTTAGGCTCTGCATACAAATTTCTTGGATTTTTTTTATAATAACTCAAGTAGTAGAATTAATTAAAAATAAATAATATTGATCTATTTGGACAAGTAAATGGGATTTTTTCATTTCTAATTTAATAACAGACCAGCGTCATGTCAGATTAAAAAAAAAATAATAATAATTTCAAATAAACAGTTTGACACCATTTCTTTTTTTTATGAGCTATCCTATCAGGGTACAAAGTAAGTACCAAAATCACGTTTTTTTCACTGTCGTAAATGTTGTTTATGAACATTCCAAAACCCACACTTTTACACATTTATATTTGCTTACTGTTCTTTAAAAAATTAAAAATAGGACTTGGATTTTCATAACTTTTAACAAGACCATGTAGATTTGTTCTTTCTATTATTTTAAACAGGAATCATGTTGCTTGATATCCTGGCTGCACGACAAGGAGTATTTTTTATTTGTCATAATTGTTTGATATATACAGGGTGGTCCGATACCTGGCAAACTTCGGAAAGTGATAGAGGGGCTTAAAATAAGTAGAAAATTCCTGTCAACCTATGTTTTTGGGTAATATCTAACAAAGATACTGTATGTTCAGGTTTTGTGAAAAAAATTAACTCGGAAATTACGAAAGCTATTGACTTGAAGTTTTAGGACAAAAAATGTTTTTTTTTTCACAAAACCAACATCCTGTATCTTTATTAGCAATCACTAGAGTCCGGATTAGAGGGGTATATTGAGAATATTGTCGTGGAACATTTTAGAAATGTCGCGTTCACTTCCCTCTCAAAATGTTGTAGAACGATAGATAAATGGGTTCCCGGCGGCGACATTAGAGTTTAATGATAAGAACTCTTCTACTTATTTTAATCTCCTCTATTACCTCCTGAAGTTTCTCAGCTAAACTTCGGACTGCCCTGTATACAAATAAAGTGTAGGTGTTGAAATGTTAGTTACAAATGTTCAAACAATCATTAATGGCAGTAGAAAATGGAGATTTGGAGCATTTTGTACCAGTATCTGGGAAAGTAGAGATGGCCTCGATTTTTCTTGCCGAGTAAAAATAATGTTATACATGTAAAAAAATGCGTGCAATTTTTTAATTCCTTTATTTCCTATTTCAGCCTTCTTATTACCGCCTTAGGCCATATTAAGTTAACGGATTTTGGTTTAAGTAAAATGGGACTTATGTCACGTAAGTATTTTGTAAGTAGGTATTTCCTTTTATTATTAACGGTTTTTCTAGTGGCGACAAACTTGTATGAGGGTTACATAGATACTGAATCTCGTCAATTTTCTGATAAGCAAGTATTTGGTACTCCAGAATACATTGCCCCTGAAGTAATTTTAAGGCAAGGCTATGGCAAGCCTGTGGACTGGTGGTCAATGGGAATAATTCTTTATGAATTTCTTATCGGCTGTGTTCCCTTTTTTGGTGATACTCCTGAAGAGCTGTTTGCACATACCGTCCAAGGTAGATTTCCCCCGTTTTTATTTTAATTCACTAATTTCTGGGATGTTTTAAACTCCATAAATGGGAAGATATTTTATCAAGTTTACGGTCGTACATTTTATAGTACGTACAAAAATGGCGCATAATTGTTTTTTTATTGGTGGTTTAATTAAGATACGGCATTTCTGAATTATTTGGAAATTCGTTAATAGCAAAAAAGTTTCAAATAGCAACCAGCTTTCACTAGTGGAACGTTCCGGTAGTTCGTAAAATATGTCTAATTTTAGATGACATCGAATGGCCAGAAAATGAGGACTGGCCTGTGCAGGAGGAAGCGAAAGATCTTATAACAGTCCTCTTACAACATTCTCCCAGAGACAGGTTGGGTACTGGAGGAGCACATGAGGTAAAAGATCATATTTATTTTTATGGGCTGGATTGGAACTCTTTACTTAGGCAGAAAGCGGAGTTCGTCCCTCAACTTGAGCATGATGAAGATACAAGCTATTTTGACAGTAAGTCAATTGAAATTAAGATGAATAAAAAATACAACATATTAAATATGTAACGCTAGTTTTTATTTTTAGGTCGGGTTGATCGTTACACACATGAATTAGAGGATGATACAGATGACACTGACGATTCTCCCGTTTTTGGATTATTTTCGTCCTGTTCGCCACAATATAGGAAAGTATCTAAGCTGAGTTCTACTAGTACTGACACTGAAACTGGAAGTGCTGTGAAACCACTAAAACCGCTGAAACTTACTTCAATCATTTCAACTCCTGATACTCCTGAAAGTGGTGGTTTTAAACCTAAGCTTAAAGCTTGTAGTAGTTTACAGCTACAAACACCCGAGAGAGAAAAGGAAAAATCAGCACTGGCAGAACACAGAAAGGTGAGTAATTACACATTTTAAAAACTAATATACAAGTTCTACAGAGACCAGTTCCGTGACCAGTTCATTGTACTCTCGGAATTGAAGGCCAAGCCGGCCTGCCAAAAATCGGCCGAGTGGCTGTTCTCTCCATCTGCTTAGAGCACATGATTCCGGTATCTACAGCTACTAACCTTGCGGGATGTGGAAAGTGACTACTAATTTGCTTGGAGACCATGGTAGGACTGTCCAGCGTCGAATAAAGCAGAAAAAAGTGATTTATTTCATCCCGTTTTTATATTGCGTATATTTTCCTTGTATCAACCATTATCATTCAGTTTAGATTTCTTTGGATGTCCTTATTTTAGATTTCTTTGGATTTGTCCTTGTGTGCAATAAGTACCCCCGAATCTTCCCAAACAGACAGTGATGAGGTGTCCCCACAAATAAATAGAAGAAGAAAAACTGCTCATTCTCGTGACATCTTGCCAAAATTCTCAATTTCTGTGGAGGATGACCATAGCAGTTTAGAAACAGGGACTTCTTCTTCAGAAAATAGAGAACTGTCACCATTGGGTCGTATTCAAACCAATAACTTACCTGCAGTGAAGCACAAATCCAGGTCTGTGGTTAAAAGTGCATCTGCATCTGGATTGTCTCTGATGATACCATCAGGTAAACAATATTTATTAAAATTTCTGTAAATTATTGCATGTATTGTAATTAATTCTAGATGATTTTCAAACAACAGCTCATGGAATTCATTCTCCTGGTGGTGGAGGAGGTTCCAGTACAGCTAGTTCACGTGACACATCACCTTGTCGTGAACTGTCACCATTGGTGACTAGTTTAAAACCTCCCATAATCATTCGAAGAGGACCAAAGGGCTTTGGGTTTACTGTACACACAATTCGTGTATACTATGGTGACACCGATGTTTATACAATGCATCATTTAGTGATGGTAATGCGACTAGCGTTATTTTGAAACAAGTAGAAGTTCCTTTTTTTTTTTTTTTCTAGGCAGTTGATGAAGGTAGTCCAGCTTTTGAGGCCGGGCTAAGGCCTGCTGATTTAATAACACATATCAATGGAGAGACAGTGCAAGGCCTCTATCATACTCAGGTATTGCAGCTATTGTTAGGTGGGGCTGAACATGTTAGTTTACGAGCTACGCCACTGGAGCAAACTTCAATAAAAACCGGAGGGCGTAAAAGAGAACCGGGTCAAAGTAAATTAGCTAAACGAAGCTTAAACAGACAGAAGAAACAAAAGAGGGAAAGTGATAAGAGAAGAAAATCATCATTATTTAGAAGAATAAGTAGCAAAAGAGCCACTGCTGAGATGCAACAGGTTAGGTATTTACTATTTAGGGGTCCCGTCCAAAAAATTCGTTGGTAAAATACATGAAAAATAAAAGGCAGCTATAAACTGCCTAATCGTTATTCTAGAGTAACTTTGTGTTTGTTAAAGTTTTATTTGTTTATTTATTTAATTTATGTTTATTAAGTATGTTTTTTATACTTTATCTCCACTTATTTTTATTTAAATTAGGTTACAGCATATTATTTTTAGATAAATAAAATTATCACAAAACATCGTAAATAGTAGACAGCACTAATGAATATATGAGAATGAAACTTGAGGTCACAATAATATTATTTCTCATTTACAGAGTTTGTCTTGATACAAGTTTATAATTAGCCCTAGTTAAGACTGAAAGAAGACTGGAAATTTTTGAAAAATTTTAGCAAGTTTGAACATTTTTGTAGTTATATTCTGTAGTTTTAGAAAAAGCTTTATTTTAGTTCATACACATATCTGTGATTAGTGATAAAAAGAATTAATAAAATTAGCATGTGTCTAAATTTTGTGAAGAAGTAAATATATTTTAAGAAGAAACATCTTTAACAGAAAACCTTAAGAATTTTGGGATGGGATCCCTAAGATTGCCTCTATGGGCAAAGTTAAGAAAGTTGTTTTCCAGATGGCTGCAAGTATACAATCTCCAGTAAGTGTAACTCCTAGTAGAAGTTTTCAATCATTTCCAAGAAGTGGGGATAGTAGCTTTTCTGCTTCTACTGTCAGAGGTTGTGGAACAAATAGATCTAGTTTGTCTCCATCAGACTCTTTTACGCAGCATTCAAACAATTCCTCATCGCAGAGTGCATCTTCAGGAACCCCATCACCTACCACCGCACCAAACAGTCGTAACAATAAACAGCATTACCAACGTCCATCGACTTTGCATGGATTAAAACATAAACTTCACTCTACAGGTTGTCCCAAAGCTCTGCACGCCACAGGTCCTTCATGTTCTGCTGCTGTTCCTAACAGAAGAAAATCTGTTGGACATATTCCTCTCTCCCCATTGGCTCGTACCCCATCACCATCTCCCCTTCCTGCTTCCCCAACCAGATCTCCAAGCCCTCTTGCCTTTCCCATTGGACACCAACCAGGAAGTTCCAATACTACACAATCATATAGTCCTAGTGCTGGTTCGGCCCCGATAGCCGTAACAGCTCAATCTAAAAAGGGTTTTGCCCGTCCAAAGGGCGCAGAACCTGGTTCACCTTTATTAAGAAGAGCTTTGTCACCAGATCGTCTTCATCCACGTAGTGCAGAAAATAAATGTTCAATTTCACCATTATGTTCATCGGGCACCGCTGCTATACCAACCGTTAAATCCAGTAGAGTAGGAGGCGCTTCTTCAGTCTGGCGACCAATTGCTCAACCAGAAAGGGACAAAGATTCAGATAGTGATATCTCCCAGTCAAACGATTTAGGTATGTATACAGTTTTTTTCTTTTTTTTGAGGGGGTACCATTATGTACTTTGGTATAAATTTTGTTTCCATTGGCCAGTCTCTTTAGGGTACAGAATGTACAGTAAAGAATACAATCCCGAAATATGTTTTTCAAAAATATATCTATGTAAGCCTTATATAAATGTCATATATATCATTGATATATGTATAGCAACAAATAGATTAGTAAAGTTAACAATAATGTTATTCCTGCCCATAATGTTTTATTAATGTAAGAAGAAAACGTTATGTGTTACGACTTTTGCTTGTCATTTCTGTAATCAGAAGGTTCTATTCCAGTAGGATATGCTATTCAGGTACATGTTACAAAAAAATATATATTTTTGTCCGCCAGTGTATTAGTGATTGTTATTTATTATTCCAATAATTTGTAATTAATCAAAATATTCATGTATATAACAAAAATTTTAAAAGAGTGCTGCTTTGAACCTTCCCAAAAGCACTAAAAAATAATTTTTTGTTTGCTCTCACAAGTTGAAGAAGAGTGCAGTTGTGATGGTATGAATAATTATTTGTTGAAATGTTGATGTTTTGCATGAGTGTTTCCAATGCCATGTCTAGGGACGGTGAGCCCTGAGGCGGGACTGCTTTTTGGTACATAGAGTAGTTGTTGAAAGCCAGTTATTTGACGCCTCTAATCATCTATACCTTGAGGTGGTTGCCTCGTCCCGTCATGCCCAAACACGTCCCTAATGTTGCCTAGAAGTTTTAAGCACAACGTTTTTTATACTGCAAATTTTAAATCAATTGTACATAAGTTTCAGATTGAATGCCTAAAATGCTTTTTTTATAGTGTCTGTACAAATTAGAACAAATTCAGTGTTTTCTAATAATCTTTTTTCCCAAAAAATTTCTTACCGTTTTTAGTACTTGTTTATTTTTTGCTTTCTACATTTGCGAACAAAATTTTTAAATATATTTCAAATTTATTCAATATTTTTTCTGCGCTATATAATTGCGTAAATTTGTAAAGGATGTAGCTGTTACTTATCTGTGCCTAGAAAATATGTAAATTTTTTGTATTGTGTTTTTTGTTCCAACATTGATTCTACTATTGCTATTGCCTGATTTTATTAATTGTTCCCGTATTTGGATACATTAGTAAATAATGATCCACCGAAAACATTCCCCTATACCACTTATTGCGTAATTCATTAGCGTTTACTCCTTTATCAAATTTTTATAGGTACGGTGAGATAGCGTCATTGATCAAATTGTCTTATCGATTGCTTAATATTTTGTTTGTGTGCTAATAGTAGAGTACTCGGCTCCCAATTATACACACATAAAAGTAAATTCTCTGGGGGTTTCGTTATTACAAGCAAAATTTTATATAAAATTAACGCTAAATGATGTTTAAAAATTCCGAGGCGTCAAAAATCGTTGTGTGCAAAAGGGCACTAAAGTTAAAAACCAGTTAAGCATGTAGTGGCAAAAAAGAAACAAATTGTGATTTTTTTATACAGGGTGGGGCAATAGTGCGTTCGACTTCGATATGTCGAGTTCTAGGATAGCTAGAAACTTCATTTAAAAACATAACAGCTTGTTTCACTTCCTGGTAAACGAAACCATGTTACATTTACTGATATTTAGAGACAATCAATATTTGCTGCACCAGTTATTGAGCGTGTTTAAATCTGCCTGTAATTTATTAGTCGGATATAATATCAATTTTATAGTAAATTTTCAAGTCATCAGCATATAAGAGAGATAGACATTGGAGGTCAAGTACAATATCATTTATGAATATGATAAACAATAAGGGGCCCAATACCTAATACCCTGTGGAATGCCTGATTGAGATATAAGTTCCACCGTCACTAAATGCTTAACACGTTTTTTAACTTTACTGCCTTTTTGCACATGACGGCTTTTGACGGCCTCGAGATTTTGAAACATCAGTACATGAGCATTGATTTTATATGAAATTCAGCTTGTAACAACGAAACCCTCACAGAAGGCATAATAAGCGTATTGATGTACTTAACTATAGAACTGTTTCTTGTATATATATTATATAAACTTTAGAGTATTTTCCCCATTTTAAAAGGTGTAGAAATTTAAATTCAGTTGTATTTTAAGGTTTAAATTCGTCCACATCGGAGAACCGATTATCGCTTAATCTATCTGGTCCAGGTGAATTTCTGCCTAGAATAGCTGAAGAGAAAGATTCTCCTACGAATGGTCAAGAAGTAAAACAAGAGAAATGTGATAAAAATTTAGAAATTAGCAAAACAAAAACAGTGCAAGAAAATCCTAAACGTGAACTGAAAGTAAGTTCCGATGCACCATTACAAGGTAATGATAAACAGAAAACAAATATTTGTGATAAAAGCCAGAGTGAAACAGAAAAAGATAAAAAAGATAATACCAGTAAAATATCACAAAAAGATAATAAAGCGCAATTTGGCGAAACTGCCTCAAATAAAACAAAATCTGAATTTAAAGTGAAAGAGAATAAAAGAGAAGATAAAGTCAGTGGTAAACCACCACCAAAATAGAACAAAATATAATTGAATGTTGCATATTTTTTGTTGAATTTCTATGGTTTTTAAAATAAAAATATGATTTAATCGATAATATTTCTCACCTTTTTCAAGACCAAATTAAGACATAAATTTTATGTATCTGTTTAGTCCGCGAATGTTAAAATACTTGTAAAGTGCTAGTATTTTTAACTTTGTTTTAAGGAGTATTTCATTATCGTACGTAATTACATTGTTAAAGACTGAACATGTTTATTCGCCATTCTAGGCCATTGAGGTGGTGGTATGCTTTCAGCCGTTATCATTTAATATTGCTTTGTTGAATGTAATGTTGCTTTTTTATTTCTTATAATAGATTTGTTTATTTATCAAGCTTATAGCACTTAAAGAGTAGATAGAAGATACCATGGACGTAACTCAATATAAGTTAAAGAAAGATTGACTTGTTTTAATTAGTGATGAACGGTCACTAACACTGAAGTACTTTTCACAAACACCAAAACACTTGGTACTCCACTCTATGTATATTTTGGTAACTAAGTTGAAGATTTGCCTTAATCATCTCCAGATGATGCTAACTTAGTTGGCGAATCGCGAGTGTTTTGGTGTTTGTGTCATCACATCAAAGATTCCAGCATACAGCAGGGTCAGTTAAATATAAATTTGGTCTATGTACATTGTACACGTTAAGGTGAATACAAACCTATAGAATTTTTATTTTTTGAGATAATCAAATACATTTTTTTTTGTTGTGAAGAGCATCGATATCTGCATTTCTTTGGAAAAGCAAATAAAGAAAACTTTTTGCTTTTAAATGTTTTATTAAAACTCTACGCGTGTTTCGGCTTTTTAGGCCTTTCTCAAGAGTACAGATGATACTTGACTCTAAATCTTACTTATATTATCACATCTGAGCAGTAGAATAATTGTATTAAAAGTATTAAATTTATGAAGGGTAAAATATTAGATTTGTTATAGATATTAGAAATTCAAAAACAGTTAAAAGGTGTCTTTATTTTTAACAATTTTAACAATGTTTGGCAAACAGCAAACCGGCAGAATCAGTTCAGTAAATTATTTTTAGAAAAAAAAATTCAAAATTCAGTCAATTCCCGATTTATTTTTGAATAAGCAGACCTATTTTCTCTATTCTATAATGAATTGTTTCTTTCCACGACCTACAGACCTACTTAGCTTCTTTTATTACATAATTTGATGGTGATTTTACCAACTTTGCCCCGTAAAAATATTAATATTGTTCTGATGAAATTTGGTGCAAAGGAATTTTTGTACAAAAATAATAATAATATTGTCTTTATTAAGTAACAAGCAACCATTACAGTAAATAACAAATACTGTTACTAACAAGTTCACTTAAAAAGGCGAAGTTCAGTTGTTTGCACATTTATATTTTGCAAAGTCCTGCTCTTCCACTTAACCTGGTAGTAGGTTGTGCACGTGTACCTAGTGGATGGCAATATGATAAAAAAATGCAAATGTTGATGCTCTTCACGACAAAAATACGTTCATTCAATTATCCAGCGTGCAATAGCAAATGTGACTACATAACCTCTCTATGATAGCTGCGGGTTCGAATCCCGCCACCGTCGCTGACAATGTCGGTGGAAATGGTCGTGTCCACGTTTTTTTCTTCAATGTAACCCTCGGCTAAGCAGCTTAAGCTTTAGATTCGGGGGTTGTTTTTATTTTGAAAGAATGGTCAGCATGCCAGAAAATCCCTGCAGCCAAATTTCATTTTTAAAAAATACCAACTCGGAAACAAGTTATTACCAAATAATATGGTATAATTTGTGTTAATTACCAGACTAAATAATTCTTACAATTTTTTTTTGTTTTCAAACAATTGAATAATGTACTTATTTTTATTTTGGAAGAGTGACCTTATTTTTTTATTATAATTTTCGTCGTATAGGAGGCATGTTTTAAATAAAAAAAAATAGATTTATTAATACAATACGAATACATCAAATTTAATTAAAAATCGATAATCATTATATAGCAACTGCAAATTTGCATATACATAGCAGCAACACAACCAGACAGAAAAATGATATTTATACAATTATAATATTTTTAAATTCATATTTATATAGAATATAATTTATTCAATTATGACAATGTTTTTTAATAAATGTATGAAATTTTATCTATTTCATTGTGTAGCTGCAGTTATTAGTGAGAAGTGGTCAAGTACGTCATGGAGCTGAAGAAATTTGTACAAGTTCTTATTGGAATTAGCGAGTATTTGTAAATATAATAAACCTTATTTTTTGACTAAATCAGAAAAATGCCATATATTTTATTTGAAACATCAAAATGTTTGTCAGAGTGTGACAGTGTCATTATTAATCAAATAATTGACTAATGATTAGGATCATTCAATAATAGTGGTCACTTAACAAAAAATAATAAGTCATCATCAATACTGCTATGAGCTGGATAATTAACAAAACTACTGTGCTAATTGATTGTTTTTGGACTATTCTAAATCATGTCTTGTAAAGATTGCTCAAAATATAGGTAAATTCGGAGGCAACATTCCGTCCGACATATCAGTTACAGTTATATTGTGTTTTTAAGCTATTGATGGAAATTCCTGGCAGGAAAGAATTTAAAAACCTGCTTAGAATAACCGTATTTTAAATACTCCATTAAGATTATAAAATGTGATGTTAGATGTACCTTTATATTAAAAATTTAAACACTACTTTCATGTTGAAGAGAAAGGCTGTTTTAACATTTTATTATTATTATTTTTTAATTATGATCATTTTCATTGTTGCAATAGGTCCAGTTGGTTTTCAGCTAAATTTTTTGTAAAGTAACAGTAGCCTTTATTTTGTCATTGTTAGGAGCAATCAATATATCCAAGTATTTCAGAGGTTGAGAATCGTAAAGTATATGAGAACATGATATATTCAAACTGTAAACATACATAGTAAATGTGATTATACCGCTTTTTCTAGTTTTTTTTTTTCTTTTTCGATCTCAGTTTCATTATGTAGGGCACTTTGCAATATGATCATAAGGCAACTTTTTTACTTTTTCGTATTTATAATAAATTTAAGTATACCTATCTTTTATGAAGTAATTGCAGACCTGTATTGATATGCATACAATTGTAATTATTATTATTATATATTATTTTGTTGATTCTATTT
Source organism: Rhamnusium bicolor (assembly GCA_029963845.1). Classification (NCBI taxonomy): domain Eukaryota; kingdom Metazoa; phylum Arthropoda; class Insecta; order Coleoptera; family Cerambycidae; genus Rhamnusium; species Rhamnusium bicolor. Next base: position 1,082,271 of record JANEYF010000419.1, read on the forward strand.
GATGTACTTAACAAAATCTGTTTTAATAAACGATTTTTTTAATTTACATTCTTTAAAATTGTGATTCTGATATTTGTAATTTAAAATGTTATACATGTGTTAAATTGATTGAAAATATATAAATGATATAGACTTTTATTTGTTAATGTTAACCCCGCACCTACTTTTATAAATGCGTGTAATAAAATAGCCATAAATTTTTACACAAATAATTACTTCGAGAGGGGCTGATTTGTCCACTGGGTGTCCTTCATATTCATAGAATATCCATCGGTTATGGGATGAGGGTTATCCTTGTTGGCTACAATGATCTAAAAAGCCGATTTCCTTTTCTTTGATGATATAAAGTATGATATAAAAGAAAGAAAGGCTTATTTTTCTATTGTAAAAAGGATACCGTCGTCTAGTAATAAGTATATGTTAGGTTTTTGTGAGTTGGTCCTTATGGGCCCTCCATTGCTGCCAGCAGCAGGCTTATCACCTAATTAGTTCAGTCTCTTAATGAAACTGATAACTTTATTGGGTGAGAGTGTGCAGTAGCAGCAGTTACCCTTTGCCACATATTGAGATTTGGATCCTGTCCACAGTGGGATAGGTGCATAAGACGTGATCTGTCCCTTATTATCTTCCAGGCATAGGCAACACTCGACGTTTTCCGCCAGGCCCAGTTTTTGCAGATGATACTTTAGTGGATAGTGCTCAGTATATAGGCCTTTTAGTGTTTTCAGGTTTACCATGTTTAATTTTAAAGGTTTCTTGGCTCTTGATTTCAAATGATATTTTATAAACGCCTTTGAATGAACTAATCCTGGTAACTTGCCAATGCTGGAGAGTTTTCCTTTCAGCCCAGGTTAAGATAGCCATTTTAGCAGTACTTGACGATATATCAAGTATTGGTTCAGATCTTTCTCCAGTTCTGGGTCGGGTATTTCATTACCTTCCTGACCAGAGTGGCCAGGTATCCAGACCAGTCACTTTATAATTTTTGCTCAAATTACTTAGAGCCTTCTGACAGTCCCATACCATTTTGAAGTTACACCGGTAGGAGACAAGAGCTTTTAGAGCTGCTTGGCTATCTGAGAAAATTTTTGCTGATCTGTGTGTAGGATGCATATATTCCAGCCTCCGCACACATAGTTCCATGACATGAACCTTCGTAGTTAGACTGCTAAAGTTTTTTGCCCGTTTTGAATTAGTATTTAACAAATTTATACAAAGTAGTTCCAAAATTTTCCAGCAGCTGTAATAAATTTTAGATTGTATATAAACGTATCCTTAAACAGTTCCATCAGTTGATGCAGTGGCCAGTGGTAATTTTAAAAGTGGCTGCATTTATAACGAAAGTAAAATAAATTTTATTGACGATTACACATGGACAACCTATATCGATGGGAACATGAAACAAATGTGTGGTGGGGTTTCACCAAGTGGTGACCTCAAAGTAAATAGATGAGTCGCTATTAACATTTTAACTCATTTTCTCAAAAATTAAGCAATAGGCATAGATACGCAATAATGGAAAAGTAGTCGAAATTTTATAAAAATTCTCATTAGTTATGTATAACTTGTAAAAAATTACTTTAAAAAATAGGTTAAACAAATATATATCTACAGTGGGTATTACAACGTCCAGGAAAAAACCATTTCTTATCCCACCAGCTTATAATTTCCACATCACAATACAATTTCGACTAGCATTGGCCAAGAAGACTCAGTCATAATCCATTACAGTACCATATTTCACAGTTGTCTACACAGCATTGCATTCTCTAGTCCATTTCGTAAAGTTATGTTATAATGGAAGTAGTGATGGGCTGGGAGATACATATGTATATATTTCACTACTTGTAACGTTTTCACTGATATCAGAAAATCACGGATTGCGGCTAAAATTATCACAATAATCCCAGTAGACATTAAAGTATGGACCTTTACTGAGCTTTCATTGGGCCAGCATTTTCAATAAAGGCCCGGTAAAAGCCCAGTAAAGTGCGTACCTATACAAATATTAACAATAACTGTGAAATGCCATCTATGATTTCTGCCCTTTCTAATTATGAATTTGCTGCATGTATGATTACGGTCGATCATATTTTACAATTAGGGATGTTAAAATTGTTATTTTACTGGTAATTTTTGTTTTCCTTTTAAATATAATAGTACGTAATGTATCATAATCATTTATAAAAAAATATATTTTTCCAACAGTGACATTTGATGATATTGGCATTGTATAAGTTGGCACTATTGCACGGTAGATCATTTGATCGTGAGTTGTTTCTAACTTGTTTCAACATTTGAAAAACGGTTCGGTGACATTGTGACAAGATTTTCTGTTATTGAGTACGTTATTTATTTAGTGACATTTCTCTACAAATATTAAGGATCGAAAAAATTAATTGTGAATATGGGTAATCTTTACGGTCAGTATATTAACGTCCAAGAGAGAATATTTGGCATTCCTCCGGCCAGAATTCCAGCTCATAGCCTGCCAGTCACAATACTACATCATAGAAGCTCCTATGTGAGAAGGCCACTTCTTAATCTCCAACAAAGTAAGTTAAGTAATAGGTGCATCGCGACACTATATATTTTAGTTGAGCGTGTTGGCTTCTTATTTTCCGTTAAATATAATAGTTCGTAATTAATCAAGCTCTTTAGAATGGTATGTAAAAATCAAGATCTCGTGAAATATTGACGGTTGGACTCGTGGCTGGTGGTGGTCTATTTTTTCGCATTGTACGTGTTTGATTTTTATAAGTTTTATCGTGTTTTGCCAATTTAATTCCTAAAATGAATGTTATGTATTTATTTATAACAGTTTTTTTGTGTACGTTATTTAGTATCATGCTAAATTAAGAAAACGGTAAAATAGGTAATTTTTTCCTTGAGCAGTAGATGACCCTGACCATGACTGGGAAAATAAGCGATTCCATTCGTTTTATAAGGATTACCCCTACTCAGGAATACTTGTTTTATCATAAAGTGCGCATAAAAATATGAACATAAATTGTGAAATGGCATCGATGATTTATGCCCTTCCTAATTATGAATTTTTTTATTGCATATGATTTACGGTCTATCATAATTTGCACGATTGGGGATGTTAAAATTATTATTTTACTACAAACCAATTTTTGTCTCTAAAAATGGCGTTTGCACTCCCTCGTCGCCAAGATAGCTTTAAATCGCTATTAAAATTGTTCTGTTAGTAACAACGAAAACGAAAACATTAGGTTCATTCTAAATACCATATACATTTAATGTATAAAATTACAGGCAATACTGATGTGAATTTTTTTAAACCAAGAAAATACGAATATTTTTGGTCATTTTATGAAACTAAATAATCGTATTTTCTAGGTTTAAAAAAATTACTCAACAGTATTGCCTTTAATTTTATACATTAAATGTATATTTAGAATGAATCTAATGTTTTCGTTTTTCGATGTTACTAACAGAAAAATTTGAACAGCGATTTACAAATTTAAGTTGGATAGCCGGTGAAAATGCAACCTTGTAGTTTATTTCAAACTTACATATTTGCAACATAAGAAACCTCGGCTTCTTTGAGCCCTAAACGAAGCTGACTTTTTCTATATTGTAAATAGGTTTGAAATAAACTATACGTAGTCAATATAATTTTTTACAAAACAAATATATTCCAGTGACATTTGGTGATATTTTATAATTATAAGTTGGCACTATTTTGCGCACGGCAGAGTAGATCATAAGTTTCTAACTTGTAGTTCATAAGTTTCTAACTTGCATCGACATGTGGAAAGCGGTTGGGTGACATTTGTGTGTTACAGTGTACATTATTTAGTGACTTTTTATGTATAAATATTAAGGATCGCAACAATTAAGAGTGAATATGGATGGTCAATATGTCAACGTCCAAGAGGGAACATTTGATATTCCTCCCAAAACTCGATCTCATAGCTTATCACTTGCTATACATCGTAGAAGCCCTTATGCAAGGTCACTTATTACCCAACAAAGTAAGTTAAAATATCTACATATTTATTTCCATTCAGTGTTAATTCATCAAGCTCTCTAGAATGGTGCATAAAACTCAAGTATCTCGTGAAATAATGGTTGTACTCGTGGTTGATAATCTCTAAGGCGATGTATTTTTTTACATTGTGTCGGGAATACTTGGATATGGGATAATAAATACTCTGAAAAATTAATAAAACTATAGTATATGTACATTTTCTTTAGGATATGGATTGAGTTAGGAATCATCCTCTATCCCTCTATCCAGGATAAGTGCATGTTTTCTCGTCATATCCTAATATTACTTCTATAATACTCGGGAAACCCTGAAAACTAAGAAATCGTGAATAAGTGTTCATTTTGTTTGAAAAGTGGTTAGCCTCTCCAGTTTAGCTTAAAGTAAGTATAGTTTTAAATATTAATAAATAAGATATCCAGTTACTTATTCATGGTTATAAAGAATTTTAATAAACGCAGGTATTGACCTATATAAATTGTAAACGATCAAAATTATATAAAATGTTCTGCAATAAACATTTTGCATTTCCTTTGCACTATGAGAATATGTATTTATAGGCAGGTTTTTATTTTATTTCAGGATTTAGTCATCAATATTTTTATTATGTAGTTTTACTTATTTCTAATATTAAGTAGATACCTACCTAAAATACTAGATCCCAGTGCGAGGTTACAAGCATTCCAGAGAGTTCTAAAATAGATAGGCATAAGAACTATTTATGTAAACGTACATAAATTCTCTTCAAGACGTTATTTTCCTATGTCAGATGTAGTTTACAAAAGACGTTACGTAGAGGTTTATAAAACTAATATAACTTGCATAAATGAGAGTACCTACTTATGAAAAATTTTATCAAATACTGACAGAATTTGAAAAAAGAGGGTTTATTGTTTCTAAAAAATTTAATAATTTTTTGTTCAATCTAATTATGCTACTTTAAGTTTAAAACCACTAATAAAGTAACAGGTAAATCACTCAAATTTGTGTATCCAAGAAAAAAGTTAGTTTTTTTTCTACAAACTCATCATTTTTGGGGCGCGCTTGTTTTTCGGTCTACAATATCCATATTTTACCATGAACTTGTCTGCGTTGACAAATTTTGGTACCATGATGCTCTTAAAATCTACTGAAAATATCACAATATTAAAAGAAGTAAAGTGTGAAAGCCTGACGCCCATACTTTGTATAAAATATTATATCATGTTGCAGAGTGCATGAGAATTAAAAACCATAATAAGAAATACATATTACATAATATATACTGTACACTACTATAAAGAATATATAAAAAAAATATTCATTGTGAAGGCTATAAGAGATAATATTCAACCTTTTAAAAAGTGCTTAAGTGTAGTAATATAACACCATTATTTTAGAAATAAAGTTACTTCTAGAGGTCATACCTATCTAACAGTCACTTTGTGGCTGACATTCATAAATCTTACGAAGTTAATATTCCTCACACAAGTCGCGAAAGAAGTTTTAACTCTCAAAAAACAATACTTGTAGAAGTAATATGTTAACTGGGATAGATATACCGGTTGTAACAGGATCATTGTACACCCCCCCCTTTTCTCCTTTAGTTTTGAAGATAATTGATTGAAATTTGGGATATCTTATATACATAATAAGCACACCTTTTGACATACAAGTGTTTTTTTTTTCACTTCCGGTTTCGCTGAAAGTGACACTAACTTTCGATTTTTAAATGGAACACCCTGTATATTATTGCATTTTTTGAATTCTGCATAATTTTCTGATTTCGACGATACCAAATAAGTGACATTTCAAACATCAATATGTTTCATAATATAATTTTTAGATTTCCATTGCAGTGTGCCATGACGGTTCCGATTCTAAATGACCCGTGTAATGCTAGAAAAATCGAAATCCCATCAAAAATAATAAATTACGTGATTTATGAGCAAATAAAGTTCATCAAAATGGTTTTTGGGGCAAAACTCAATTTTTTCAAATGGAAGCATATTGGTACTATTAATAGGGAATTTATTTATTCATATGTCGTATTAAAATGTGCGATAAATACATACAACATTACAGCTATATATTATAGGACACTTCACCTGTAGGTGGTAGATGGGGCCATTCCCATCGCCCGGTGTAATACCACCGCGTCGTACTATAGGCGCCGTGAAATGGCTGTGCTATGTTTCGGTGCCTGGTCGATGTTTCCGGTTCCACAGTTCATTTCAGAGATATAAGAAAAATGCCGTAAAATGATCCGACAAGGATGCTTAGTGGGGTGATTTAATGACTTTTTTTATATTTGTTGTACCTCTAAAATTAACTGTAAATGAATGGATAAGTCTCTGTGATTGATGTCCTCGGTGGTAAGCCAATATTTATTTTGATTTATTATAAACATTTAAAACTCAAACGTGATATGATATTTAAAATAGTTTTGGGCATTAACTATTTATTTTAACGATCATAATTATTTAATTTACTTTGTTAATTTTTTGTTACAAATAAAATGTTTGCTCTAAAATAAAGATACGTGTACTTTTATTTTACTTTCATTGTTAGAACACGTTTTAATTACAACAACGATGAACTAAAAATTTATATAACTAGTCTCATATTTTAAATATTTTCAATACACCAAACCCAGCCAACCAGCTTGGATCAGTTACATCACAGACTCGGATATTTTAGAGAACCTTGTTGCATCACACTGTTCTATCCTCTTTATATAGTTGCAAAACTAGTATTTATAAATTTACTACAAAATTATAAGATGTTCTATCACCATTACGTATTTATAACATCAAAATGTTTTGTAAATATTTTCGTTGTCACATTGCTTATTTAGGGCATTAATTTATTGATGTACTGAATACATAAAACGGTTTATTTTTTATAGGTAGGTATTTTACAGTAAAAATGCCACCGCCAATTTAATTTCGGCCCTTCAAGCGTTTTGTCATAAAGTTCAGTCAAAATGGTATAAACCCGGGTGGACTATTTTCGGTGGGCCACCCTGTATAACAATACAATTTTATGATCCTATTCCTTGGGAAATTCTAGCGCTCTATTGGGAGGGAGGCCCCAAATATGTTGCATTGTCCTCGAAAGCTTATACAAATCTGCTCGCTACGCCACTGGCAAGTATTTCTCAGAGTAGTTACATTTCGTGAAATTAAGTTGGTAAAAAATTTGTGCGCGCCGTACATCATTTGATTTTATAATTTGCACTTGTTCCTTGAACAATTTAATCCGTAAAAGAAGTCGTTTAAGTGCGACAAAATAAATGGAGTGTTATATTTTTAACTTCTAGACGATTGTTTGTGTATGGAGGTTGTTGTTGAAAGTCAAGTTAAAAGATGGACGATGATTATGATTGGGATTACCTGGACAATGTCTCACTTTGTAGTCTCAGCAAAAGTAAGTTCAAACAATAATGCTTCTTATAAATTTTGCGGGTGATTCGATATAAATAAACCTTTTAGATCGAATCTAGTTATATGTTAGGTTATGTTTTGATCAGTATTCTTAAATAACTAGGCACACATCCAAATACTTATCATGGTTGTGGAAGATGTTGTTTGTAAATACATATCTAAAATGATTAAATTGATTTCAAAATTAAGAGATGTAACATACTGTTGTTTGTAATCAATATACAGGATGTCCCATAATTAAGTACCGCCCTTTAAGGGGGGATAGAAGTATAAAAAAATAAGTTGAATTTTTTATATAAACATTTGCCGTAAATCAGTTCATAAGAGAGCTACAATCCCTTAACATAGTTATATGTCAATAAATTTAAAACATCTTAAGTTGAAAAAATTTATTAATTTTATAATGTTACATGTTTTGTCCAATTTTTATCTAAATATCATGATTTGTTGGGTAGTTGCAGAGGGACCGAGGGTGATTTTCGCCATAACTTTTGTTTTATTTTTTTTTTTTTAAACATTTGTAACGGGAAGAAGTTCCACTGTTAAAAACTACATGAAAAAGGTACTCTTACTAAATGTCAATAGGAGCTATCATTTTGGAGTTATTTGTATTTGAATATTGCAATGTGGTCCATTTTCAAATTGTATAAACTGATCTAGGCAAATGTTTATATACAAAGCTCAACTTATTTTTTCTAGTTTATCACCCCCCTTGAAGGAAGGTACATAATTATGGGTCACCCTGTATATTATTATTTTAGATAAATTCAGAAATATTTGCATTTATTACAAACTGGTCAGATTAAAACTTTTTACAAACCAAGTTTTTTAATTTTAAGATGTAAAATGTAGTGTAATCTTTTATTTTGAGACATCCGTCATTTTGACTAGCAATACACTTCTACCACCTTTGAATTTTGTCTTCTGAAGCAACGAGCAAAAACGTAAAAACGACGTGAAACCTTCATTATGTAGCTTCCACAAAGACCAAAACCACTGTCCACATTCTTGGCACGAATCTCGTCAATCAAGTTGGAGATGATTAATGATTTACCAGATGATGCCAACTTGGTTGGTGGGACATACGTCAAAAATAATGTATTTTGGTGTTTATGGAAATTAGTGTTAGTGCAAGATCAAGAATTCAAACACGTTACAGAAGAAAAATTCAGAAAAGTCAGGTTGCTAGATATTCATTTGTCATTTTCTATAGACATAATAAATAAAAATGCACATTAACTTGTATAATCAATAATATATTAGATATGACAAACAATAAAAATTATTCTAAAATATAATATCTACATACTCTTGCAATCATGTTTAAAACATTTTTGAAATATGTACGTGTAATTAGACTGTTATGAAATAAAATGACTTAATATAAAACAAATACTTTTTAAAATCTTATTTTTACAGTCTCCTAAAATTGCTATTATTGCAAACGGTAAGTCATAGTGCCATATGTTATACGCAAGTTTTAAAACCCAAATTTAAAAATACAATCATAGGCATTTTGAAAATGTATTTTGCTGCAAATATAAAGCTTTTAAAATCTACTTACATAATTTCCCTCAAAATAAATGGAATGCAAACATACAATTATAATTTATAAGATAAAAAAATAAAAATATAAATTACAGGAACGCTTTCACAATAAAATAGCAAACACAGATATAACAGTTAATAAAAATTTTGTTTAAAAAACAAACTACCTATACTACCCAACAATTATTTCTTATTTTTAAAAATTTATTTTCAGGCAGGAAAGTCAGTTTAACAAAAATTGCATTGATTATTACTTATCTTTTGATTTTATACCAAAGCTATTGGTATTCACTGTTGTTGACACAACTTTCTCGTTGTTTAGTGTCACAGCATCCGAGTCATGGTATTCATCTGATATATATTTCATCCGTTTCGAAGGAGGATCTTCATCACCTGGTACATAGTCGTCTATGTCCGGTTCAATAAATCCCTTTTTATTATGAAACCCTCCATAATCAGTTTTCCCAAACAATTCTGGTTTATCTTTTTCCAGAAAGCTCTTCACAGTTTCAACGACTCTACTAAACATGCCCATTTTTGAGTTGTTTTTTTCAGAGAGAAGCCCATCATACTTCTCTCCCATTTCCTCCAAAATTTTTGAAAACTCCTTATCTGTAGAGTTTTCAATATCAATAGCATCTTCAGCAAACTTGTTTTCAAACTCATTTTCTTCATCTTTGAAGACTAAGAACTCCTCCATGTTCAAACTATCATCTTCGGTTGTCAGCAGTGACCTTCTAATTGCAACCTGTTCCTGCTCGGTAGATATTTGTTTATTTTCAAATAGCTTCATATTAGGCAACGAGACCAGGAGAGCAGACAGTAATACCACCATTAAGCACGTTGAAGGAGTAGCTTTTGAAGTAGTGGAATTACATATCAATGCTTGCAATTTGCTAACGTGGGCAATTAATGTTTTGTTTTGCCTTTGAAGTTCCCTTACTCTCTGTAACAGATTTTTGTTTTCTTCAGAACCACGCTTTACCCTGGAACAAAAAATGCAAAATGTTAAACTCACATAAATTAAGACTGCATTTTCACTAGATATTCAACTTGAATCTATAAATCGTGATACAATTTTTCCGTTAATAACACAGAAAAACGAAAACAAATCATCATCACGCCCATATACATTTGAAATGTAAAATTACTAACTGATGCATATACTTTTTTTATTAATATGAAATACGATTATTTAGCTTCATAAAATGATACCAAATAAAACATTCGTATTTCTTATTAACAAAAAAAAAAAAAAATACGCATCAATATCGCCTGTAATTTTGTGTATTAAATCCATATGGTATTTAAGATGAATAATTTGTTTTCATGGTGTGCCTTAATTAATTTTAAAATTTTAGTATCCATGTTCACAATTAAAGCCCATATAAAAACTACCTCACTCACAGCTTTCCTATCTTTACAAGATACGATATTTTTTAAAGACATCTGCATTCCTCATCTTCATCTATTATGTTTCAATTTATAGCAAGCCCAATAATTCTGACTATCTGTATAAACTATTGGATAAGAGGCTGTCCCACTAGACTGAAAGTTGATTTTTTTTTAATGTCTACGATTATGCATTATACAGGGTGTTTCAAAAAACATCCGTCAAATTTTAAAGCACGATTTTTTAGCGAAAAATAAATCGAAAACTTGATCTACACGTTCCAAACGGCCTCGTTTATAATATTACAGCATTTGCAAAGAAATTAAAAATGCTTAGAACTCAAAAAATCTCAAAATTTAAATAAACTATTTTTAAATCTCATTTAATTTACAGCGACAGCTTGTAAATTTAGTTTAATTCATAGCATACTATGAATATTTCTTTGGCTACACGTCTTTAATTTCTTTGCAAATTTGGGTGAGGTCAAAAGTTAAGCAGTAAAACTTCTTTAAAGCACATAGAGACGTGTGTCAATCAAAATGGGCAATATGTAGAGCACTTATAGATTTTTCTAATGAATTATTTGAAGAAACCTCTATTTTTTAAGTTTATTCTTGAATTTTGTACTTATTGCTCAATAAAACGAAAATGGTTGCAATTAGCCATAGGGAAGTACTTACAAAAAATGTTCGTTTTTTATTTCTACATTACATCGTTGAAAAATATACAGAGTGTTCCATTTGAAAAAACTAAGAACATTCAATTTAAAAAAGTTCTTTATTGGAAAATAATGTTTAACCACCCTGTGCATTTTTAGGAAGTAAGCATGATTCAAAAACATTAATTAGATGTCTCAGTAACTAATATTCACATACGTTTTTCTTAGAACCCATAATTGTGACGCGATTTTTTCAATATGTATCTGCAGATGGCATTATTTCAACAAAAAAATTCATTACATCCAAGTGGTTGGGAGATAGTCACCAATAATATTGGAATGAATAGAGTCTAGAAAGAGGCTTCAAAAAATGTACTGATATACATGGCATTACATTTTAGAAAAAGGCACTTGATCCTGTAATTTCGTCTTGGTCTAGTTTACTTGTATTTTTTTTTTTTTTAATTTCTAGCTATCGTACAACACGAGATATCGAAGTCCGACGCACTATTGCCCCACCCTGTATAAAAAATATTTGTGATTTTTAATTATTTCGCGAATTTGTACATTTATTTTGTGTTGTAGACGCTTTTCAAGATTATATTAACTTGCATAAGTATTTAACTTATTTTGTAATAACCTGTTGGGAATTAAATTTAATTTTCTCGGCGACATAGTACTAATAAACTTTTTTTGGCCTGTGTAAGTAGGACTAAAATCAAAACCTTATTATTTTTTACCCCTTTATTGCACTCAAAAAAAAAAAATTTCGAAAAATATATTAATCTTAGGTTTGCAAATACTATTGGATAAGCAAATAAAAAAAATGGGAAATGCCCATTGTCTAGTAGTTTCCACAACTTTGTTTTTTTGTTTTAAGACATCAAGACACCTTTTCATTAAACCACCCTCAGTTTCATGTAACATAAATTATATTTTTTTGAAAAAGCCACCACCAGCTCGGTGGAGTTGTTGGCTAGAGCGCGCGATGGCAAATGTGACTAGATAATATCTCCATCGTCCTGCGGGTTCGAATCCCGCCATCGGCACCGGTAATGTCGGTGGGAACGGTTGTGTCCGAGTTTTTTCATAAGTGTAACCCTCGCCCGTGCAGCTCGGCTCTGGATTCGAAGGTTGTCTAATTGCTATGGCGGTGGTGTTTTTATAGTTAAAAATGTTAGCTTGAAACAAATCTATATATCTAAGTTTATTTTTAGTACAAAAACCCTAACAAGTTGAGTATAATGTTTTACCTTTCTTCTAAACCATCAACGTATTCCTTTTTACGTTTCCTAGAGTCTTGCGCTGATATTTTATTTCGGATTTTCCTCCTTATGCGTTTTAATTCACGCTCTTCATTTTTGGTTAAAGGATGGTGGGTTGGAAGCTGAATGCCTTCTTTAGCTAATAGCCTCTTTTCTTCTGGTGTTAAAGTTAATGGTGGGTACTGATTTGTAGAAGATACAACATTATTATCATCATCATCATCTGGTAAAAAATAAATGTTGTAAGAAAATCAAAGGAGAAATTGTTTTAGTTTATACCTTCTACAGTGGAAATTTGTGTAGGCTCAATTTTACGTTTTTTAAAGTTGCCACTTAATGATGTAACATCTGCAGACGTGTTCAGTATTTTAATACTTTTTACACTCAAGGGGAGTAATACGGGTCTTCCATTGTTTGAAACCGGTTGGACCTTCAAGATTTGTGGCTTTCCTTTCAACGGGGATTTTTTAAACTGACCTAGGAGAAAGTAACATCAAATTAATCAATTTATATGTTGTATATTGCTCACACTTACTTGCGCTTATAGGTTTCGCAATAAATTTCTTATTATTGGGATTTTGAATTAGTATTTTTGTCGGTTGTTTTTGTGGTTTTACAATGGCAGGTACGTTATGTGTTTCAATTTGAACATTTGATACTGGTTCTAACAGGGACATTAAAACTGGATCATCTAAACCGTCAATACTTAAAATAGAAGCCCTAAAATTCAATGTTTAAAACTTCTTTGTTTCCTCGGATTTTAAATGCTTACGATTCATCGATGTTTTCTGTACACGAACTGTTCTTATCACTCTCGGAATAGAAGCTTTGCGGGAGAGGACTTCATCCATATGAGAACTAGTGTCACTCGAGAGGTTTATGTCATCCTCAAAACTCGGAAAAAAATCCATCTTCTAAATTGTTCTCCAATGACAACACGGAATCGAAAAATTCTGAACTCTGCAAATTATAATATTTTCATAATTATTAATTTTTAAATTTTTATTAAATGTTAATTAAACAAAGTTAATTATTTTGTTTATAATGAATTTTGTTGCATAACTGCAAACAATCAGCATTTCTTTTGAATTGCTAAGCAAGAGCTTTAAACAAAATTGTCCAGCTTTAAATAATAATAAAAAACTGTAAAAAATTGTGAATATGATTCAACTGTTTAGCCCTTACTTAACTGCGAATATCTTAAAAATGGCGGCGCAAAAAAAATTGTTTATTCATCGTGTCTATTGTATACTACAAACTAAAATTTGAGTTACTTTTGTTGAATAGTTTTGAAGATTTGCTAAGTTATGTTATATAAAAAATGTGCCACTTTTTAATTAAATTTTGACCATACCAGCTTTTATCTAGGAAAGTGTGCGGTCCAGTGACAAACCACCTGTCTGATTTAATTAATTATTTTCAGATTGTAATTTTATGCATGTTTTGAATGAATTTGTGCAAAATAACTTCTAAACTGAGCAAGATATCGAAAAGTATTATCGTTATTCGATATATGTATATTTTTCAATTTTCCAAGCATATTCTCGGCACAAGAACAAAGTTAGTTTGGTGGTAGCGGTAATATTTAATAAGTATTTAATAGTAGACATAATTGTGCATTTCTGGTAAACATTTTTACTTTTTATCAACCAGAGATGACAGTTTTGTTTCTGATTTAGTTAAACCATAACTAAATAAAAATACGGAAATATTAACACTTGAAATTGTTTTATATTGTGAAATAATATAAATTGTGTAATTTTTAATTGGCCAAGGTTTTTACATACTTTGAAAATATAATTATCATTTTTTTGTATTTAATAATGAACATTGCATAAGGGTAATATGTAGTTGTTCAAGTTATCAAAACAAATAAGAGCTGCAGACATTGCAAAAATAAGTAGCACAATATTGTTTAATGTCATCGAATAAAAATGTTTTAAAAACAAAGAAAGTTATATTAGTTTTAGTCACTTACCGTCATGATCAATAATAATAATATTTATTTATATCCAAAAATTACATGAAAAATAAAGAATTTAATACAATGAATTTAATACATTGTATACATTGGCCAGTTAATAAATTATTAATAGGTACTTTATATTTGAGATATTAAAGGATAATTAACTGCTCATTTAAGTATGCATTTCAGGTCTGCTTGCGAAGGAATTTAAAATTATTTTTATAAACGATTTCACCTATTCACGTTGTAGGAATACTTATACATATTTTTATTTATTATGGATATGAAGAATTACTATTTTCAATTAAAAATAAATTAAAACCTGGTTATCCTGCCTATCTGGCTTATGTGGTTTTTAGTGTCCGTACAGCATGGAATAAATTTATTATTTCTTAAACCAAAAATATTTAGAAAAAAATCCTCGGACACGTCGATCTTTAATTTTAATTGTGCACCTTATCCTTTAGCGTCGTTTTTGGTTATGACGTCATCACTGTTTCCGTTATGACGTCATCGAATTTTTTTAAATTTTCGAATTCTGAATCAACAGCTGATTCCAAAAATGTATCACACTTAGGGTCTAATATTGATAAATTGAAAGATACGGCAATTCTGAATACAAAAAAAATTTTTAACTTGCTTTTCTTAGTCGTACTAAAAAGTAAAAAATAATTTCTTTGCCAAAAAAAGCAAAGCGTGCGCACTTTGTATGATTGTACGCAGATTGTACAAAGTGCGCACGTCTTGTTTTTTATTTTTTACTTTTTAGTAAAACTAAGAAAAGCAAGTTTTTAAAATTTTTTTTGTTTATTTTTTTATTTTCTATTTTCTATTCATACTTTATATTATATTCATACTAGTTAAATTATTATCATCTACTTTTGCAGATTTTTCAATTTTCACCCCCGCGCCCCCTACGTGGGGATATTTGCAAAAAATAACGGTGGAATATTGTATTGTCATCCGATCTTAGTAACAGTGCAAAATTTCATCAATTGGTTATATCAGGAAGTGTGTTAAATGAAGAATGCAAGATTTGAAGACAAACATTCTGGAAAACTATATTGTGAGTTAAAGAAAACCAAGTAAAAATGTAGTAATTTTTCATGTTTTGTTTGAACAAATAATAGACACTAGAACTGACGGTTAGTTAATAATGCAAACAATTTATAGTAAATGTTCAAACTGTACTCGTTGTAGCTGACAGTATCCTAAACGATGACTAAAGCGTTGCTGAGCCTTGTTTATAGTTTCCTGAGAAATGTTGTTTATTTTTGTTCTAATTCTTTCTTTTAATTCAACAATGTTTTCCTGTTTGGTTTTATAAACTAAGTTTTTTAGATGGCTCCACAGAAAATAATCTAATGGATCGAGGTCTGGTGACTTTGGTGGCCATTCGATGGGTCCACGTCTACCAATCTGTTCAGACATATTTGGTCACGATATCTTCGAACGTTTGCTGCATAATGGGGAGGCGCACCATCCTGTTGATACCATAGGCTTTCGTCAACATTTCCAGGATTATTTCTACTGGGGAATAAATTTAATAACGTTGGGATGAGATAGCCCATTAAAAATTTGAGATATGGCGGTCCGTTTACAGTTCCATCAAACAAATAGGGTCCACTGATTCTATTTATTACAAATCCCGCCCACACATTTACCTTTTGTGGATACTATGTGTGCTGCTCCCGCATCCATCGAGGGTTTTCCCTTGCCCAGTATCTACAATTCTGACGATTCACTTCGCCATTTAATTTGAAAGTGCGTTCATCGGAGAAAATAATATTTTTTATCAGAAGAGGATCACCATTGCACATATACATCATTGTTCTCAAAATTGTATCCTCCGATCTGGATCATCATCACATAGTTCTTGCACAAGCTGTATATTAAAGAGATGCCATTTTTTCCAATTTTAATACTGTATGTATTGAGGTTTTAGTAACATCATAATCGTGACTAACCTGGCGAACGCTGGTATGTGGATTTTCTTCAACAGCCAGTAAAATATTTAATTTTGTATCCTCGTCAACAACTGGCCGACCTGTTTTGGGCAAATCTTCCATCGTACCAGTGTCACTAAATTTTTTTTTCAATTTTACTCACTGTCGATTGAGTTATGGGTCGTTAAGGATATTCAGTATTAAAAAAATTACATACTTCTTGTTGAGTTCGCATCCTATCACCATACCCAATCACCGTAAGAATATCAATTCTCTGCTTTACAGATACACTCATGTTATAAATTAAAATAAATCGACAACAATTATTGAGAAATCACTACTGAGGTAAAGTATTATTAAGTGATTTACTGTCAAAGACGATAATGATCAAACAAAAACTAGCCTACTTTAAAAATTAATAAAAAACGTGTTTATTTTACTTTTTTTTTTACTGTTTTTTTTTAAATGGCCGTATCTTCCAACATCAATTTTAGACCCTAAGTGTGCAAAGTTGCTACCGGGCATCACTAATCAGTCCGGCGGATCTTTATCGGTGATTTTATGGCGTTTTATATATTTTTTATATCTCTGAAATGAACTATATACACAAATTCAGAATTCCCACTGACCTTAGAAACATATAATCATAAAATTCATGAAAAGTCAAGGATTTAAAATCTTAAGGGGAAAGACAAAAAAACGTCTTGATGTTTAAAAGAAAATCCACGTGTTGATGTTTAATAATTCCAATAAGTTCTGAAAATTTCTACGTGCCGGTGGGAACCCAGAAATTTAATTGTACACATATCTACAGGTTGTAGAACATCTCAAAGTGCCTAAGTTAGACCAAATTAAAACTAAGAATTCCTAAATCTGATTAAAAGTCGTAAATTTGAATGACACTATTTAATACAACTTTAAAAAAAGTTAAAACAATTATATTTAATAAAATTATAGCTGATAAAAAAAGTGACAATAGAATAAACAAGATAAAGATAGCAAGTATTTAAAATACCTATTAAATGGTAAAAAAACATAAAATTTTTACAATGCTGATATTTATTATTTACACAACTTGCTTTCTTTTGTTTCATATGAGTTGTTCTAATACACATAGGTACATGATTTTTAAAGTTTTTTACTTACTATTATATTTTCATATCATTTAATTTGAAAGTTTTTTAAGCAATTTTAAACACGGCGCATAATAGTTGCTTTTTCTATTGTGTTAATTCGTTTTTAATACCTGATTTTAATGAATACCAGGTACAAAAAGAAAGTTGTGTATTTTCATTTAGGTACTTATCCAAAATTAAAGTTGACATGAAATGTTTTTTTGCTATATTCAAATTTAAAATTTAATAAATATATCTGTATGATAGGAACCACAGTACTATACAGTACAGTGCTAATATAATTATTATCCATTAATCATTAATATAATCATAGTTAGCAATACCTGAGTACTGGATTTTACAACAATATGTTTACGGTTTTTGTAAAATATAACATAAAAAAACGCTTGTTTTTCAAATTCAAGCAGCATCTTTCTAGTCATTCATTAATTATCGACGAAAATAAAGTTAGTTTTGTTATTGGGATATACATATTAAATAATCTATTTTTAATTATATGTGCACTTTGATTCATATAACCATGGTGTTATTTGTTGCAATATGTTACATTTATATTACATCGTACTAAGTAATATAATTATTTTTGTATGAAATAAATTTTATATCGCCTGAATTTTTTTTTTTTTTTCAGATAAACTGAAATTATCTTATGCTATTATTAACGAGTATCGTGTGAATCATATGTATATAGGTTCCTTAGGTAAACAATTGAAAATGTGACAAAAATTATAAGTGCATTTGTTTAATTCATCGGTAAAATTGGTCAAAAAGGATTACTAACCATAAGTTCAGGATTATCATAATTCAGTGACAAATCCATGTTTTCCATAGCGCCATTAATTTCTTCGCCGCTCGAGTTCAATAAATCATGTATGTTCATTGTTTTTGGCCACTTAAACTTTTTCACTCATATTCAGATTTATTTTAAATTGTTCCTCACAAAACTAGTTATGATTATTTAATATTTTTTCACAATATTTCCACTTAGTTTCCCCAATATGTTATGTTTATTGGTTATTAGCTCCCTACGACAGCCAGCGTGGAAGTAGTGACGTCAACAAAGCAAACAGGCAAGGCACCGCACAGACCACACCTGAAGTATATTCCACTTTGGGACTAGATATTTTCTTTTAGAACGAAAGAAACGAAAGCTCAAAGCAAAATAACTCATGGGGATGTTTACGATATTTAAATTTTAGAAAGCTCTGTACATGAAGGATAATTACCGAAACGCGCCCTTCTTGTCTGCATTTTTTTATTTTTACCACTCCAATTCCGTATCGCCAGCTGTCAAACTGCTTTATTTAAAATACATGAACGCATGCGTACTTTCTTGTGCAGATCCGTATTGAAAAATTCATTTTTGGGTTACGCTGATTGTATAACATGGATGATTCATACCGTTCCGTACGGAAACAACATAGGACGACAGGCAAATATCTATAAAATATTTAGTTTGCTGTAGAAAATCAGTTTCTGTATGCATGTTGTTTTATTTTATGAAACACTGAAAAGGTCTACTACTACGTACATGTTTAGGTGAATTAATTGTCATAGTTAAATTTTTATTATACGTCACGTTTCGCACAGTCAAAAGGTTTGTTTTGTTGACGCCATCTTTAAAGTCCCCCACTCACGTTCCAACCGCCCCAGTACGATTTTGTCGGATGGGAACACAGACGTAACATGTCAGATGAAAATATGCTTTTAGCTGCTCTTGCGCGAAAATAAAAGAAAAAAATACAAGAAACGTAGTCACGTTTATTTATTAGAAGAATTACGATGGGAGAAATTACCTTCGAATGGATGAATCTACTTATAATTGTAATTATAAATTTCTTCCTGCACCAGATTTGCTGGAGTTTTTTTTACTAATTTTAATTCCGTTTTGTACGACGTTCGAAAATTGTTAATTTTCTTTTTTTACAAAATCTTCGTTCGCGTCCTTGTTTTTATACAGTTCAAAAAAATCTCTTAAAAATGTCTCGCTGTAAGCCATTTTAATGCACTAGCAAATTTAGGATTTGTTTTGCAGTATAAAAATCGTACGATCGATTCGCAAGTTACAATAAACGGTCAAATAAATGATCCAAGCAACA
This sequence comes from Rhamnusium bicolor, assembly GCA_029963845.1. Lineage (NCBI taxonomy): Eukaryota > Metazoa > Arthropoda > Insecta > Coleoptera > Cerambycidae > Rhamnusium > Rhamnusium bicolor. Next base: position 1,101,722 of record JANEYF010000419.1, read on the forward strand.
CCGTTGTACTGCTTAAGACCGACTAATTTGTCTGCAATCAAATCGCGCCAACTTGGTCGAACGGCGAAAATACACGATCAAATTGCGTTCGATTTTGTCGCATTCGACAAACGTGAGTGGCGAGCTTAAGCCAGTGTCACAATTCCGAACATTTTGTTATAATTTACGGTCAATATTTTTAGAAGGTATCTTTTAGATTCACAGAAATTGAACAAACGGTCAAATCTCAGTTTTGTTCTCAATTTGTTGTTAAAAACCCAACTAATATGCATTTCTGGAAAATTTTCAATATATTAGTCCGAGTGTTATTGCTTCTTAGGCTTTTAGCTGTGTAAGGGCTCGTTTTTCAAAAGATAAGGCAATTTAAATTCGTTTATTTATTAATCATACATTCAAGTCGATATATGTTTAATAGTGGTAAATCGTTTATCGCTATTTACTCGACGCCGAAGGTCGATGGTACGATTCCATCCTGGAGCAAGTTAGATATTTTATTTGTAATTTGCTTCGGACTAAGATGGGAGAGATAATGAGGGATACCGCGCTTGAATTTATCACGAGAGGCGCTAGTGTCGTGTAAGGTAAATGTCACTGAACGTTAATGTTTATTGTGGGTTTTTAGTGATTTTTATAAAAGTTAGCTGAAAAACATTTAACACAATGATGACAGAAGGGGAAAGTAGTAATTTTCTTGCTTAGTAGGGAAACTATTGTCCCTATCAGGGGTGTCTTATGTCATTAAAGTTAGGTTATATCAAACATGAGCATGATGAAAACAACGAATGTGCATGATTATTACTTACTATTTTCTGTAGTACATTCCTTTGGTAACGCATAATCGTCAGGATTAAAATGTTTCTTACAAGCACACGAATGTTTCGAAGGAGTAAAATTATCCCTGCGAATTGCCACCAACCACTGTTTTAGGCGAGTTTTGTCTCTCGGAAACATATGTCCGCCTTTTGTTTCCGAACAAAATGGAACTGCACACATTGAGGCATAATTAACAAGTTTTTGTATTTACTGGTGTACGAAATAATTATAATAAATCCCTATAAACTTGTTCCGCGGCTAACGATAAGTTTTGACAGCCACCTTACTCGCCAGTGGCTCCAACTGGTGAGTTTAAAAACGGTAGCCCTCAATGTCGATGCCTTAGATGTGGTTCGGACTCCACAATAGGGCTTCGTCTCTCTTTACCCAACACAAACTCTTAAGGATTTTCCAGTGACTTGGAAGGCGGCTAAGAAAGCAATATAAGAAAATAATTGTTACAATAGTTATTCCTTGTAAACCGGCTCTAAGTATACATATGTATAAAACAGTTTAACATTTATTTCTCGGAAGTAATGAGAATAGGTGTGCGTTCTTTTTAACCGAGATCTCAGTTAATCTAAGTAGTTTTACGGTTACGGAGGCTACATCAAATGAAATTATGCTTTTATTTATGCAATGTAACCGTAAAACAACTTAGATTAGCTGAAATCTCAGGGAGAAGGAACGCAGCTCATATAACACACTTGTGGAATATACGTAGATAGATATTGATTAGATATCTTGACACGAGGTCCTTTACGGACTTCGATCTTGAAGTTGAAATTTCTTAAAACCCGTATGTTTTTAAGGACCTACTAAAAAATTAAATCATTCTAGTTCAACATAATTTCAGACTTAAATTCTTATTTGCGGTTGTTTAGTGTTACAAAACTAAAGAATTCAATCGTATTGACATAGCGCGAAATGTGTAAATTTTCCGAACGTACCCCTAATATCAATATCAATGCCATATGTTTGTATATATTCGTGTAGTTTAATTTGATTGTTAATTAAGTAGACCACCGTTAAGTTATATTTGATTGTAGTTTACATTAGTCATTCATTAGACAAAGGACAGATTATATACAATACTATAGATAAGCGTACACTGACAGTCTTTGATACCTCCTATAACATTAATATTTAATTGTTTTCTCTATTATTTAATCAAAGCGTATAAACAAAGTAAAATTATATACATATGTATTGTTACTGCATCTTTAGAATCGTGTATGTGTGGGTCGTATCTACATAGGTATAGATAGATGTATATCTTACAAGAATTATACAATTTTTAACATTACGCAAACGTTAAAAAAATAGCATTAATGTTTTTTGAAATCTGGCTTGCATGCAAAAAAATTTGCTAAAATGGATGCAAATTATGGCTAAGAAAGGCCGGTCGAATGGACCAGCATGCCAGCGGGAAATTTTGAAAACAACTGTCATGTCAAATAGTTGCCATGGTAACGAAACATATGATCACCACGCCTTCGTTTTATTTTTCGTCAGCATTTTCTTATATAATAATGTTAGAGGTAATGAAAGAGACTCTAATTAGTTAAGAGGCTAGTTAAAAATACCGGAAAATCTACAAAAAGCGAGAAAATTAAATTTTGCTATTTTTGTATGCAAATGACATCGGAAACATTGTTCGACGCATGCTCAGAAAAGTTCTGACCTAAAGTCAATGGTACGGCACACTCTCCGTAAGGAAGACTGCGTGAATATGGTGCATTCTTAGAATTAGAATGATCGTTTTAGGATAGATTGTGTAGTGGACTTCCACTTGTGTTTTGTTGGGAGTGAATTTGATTGTGTTTTGTGGCAAATACTGAAAATTTTCTCCATCTTCAATGACGTTGACCGGGTCTTGAGTGAGTAATGGCGTTAGCCGTTCATAATTCTAACCACGGAATATGGAATTGAAATGACATTTCAAGAGAACTTATCAACCTGAAGAATTTATGCAATTAATGTATTTCTTGTTAGTGCAATTTTTGTGCACCTACAACTTACTGCCGAGTGTTTGAAACAAAAACTTTCTTGGAATTTGTGAAATAACTGTGATAATACAAGATGTGATATAAACGTTATTTTATGAAATACATTTTTCTTTAAGACTTTCCTATGCATTGTTCTACTTGGATAAACATTTATAACGTATTTTCCAAAAAGTAAAAAAAAGGTAAGTTAGATTTTTTTTGTTTGCTTTGTTTTGCGATAAATACATAAGTCCATCAACTACCTACCAGTACAGATTACCAAGAAATTAATACCTACCTATAATACTACCTTACAATCTTAATAACATTAATCCTTGTTACTGTACTCTTATTTTGCAAATCAGTTGGTCTATATGGGTGTATAGGTAAATATAAAAAAAACAATACGAAATGTTGGGTTATGTCCTAATTTTGGTAAATACCTTTTCATTTCACTTGTTTTTATTGGCCCTTCGGACTTACATATATTCCTAGATATATTGTCTTGCAGCTTATCGTAAGATTATTAATAAATAATAGTCAGATGATACCCAATATTTTATTTAGATAAATTCTGTTTGTTTTCATTTATTTATTTATTTATACTTAATATAGGTAGGTATATATCCCTTTTGTTTATTTGTGTTACAGATAAGATTCACCATACCATTTATTCTGCGTAGGTAGTAATATTTTTCTGTATTTTTATCACGAAGAAAAAACACTAAAATCAGTTTTGCAAATAAATACTTTAGTCATCTTTTAGCATCAGGTCTCATATTTGATTTAGGTATTTGAGGTTAGATTTTCATTTTCTACATGATGTGGAATACAAAAAGGAATATTAACATGTATATACGGTGTTTCAAAAACATGTGCCATCGCTTAAGTGGAGAATCCTCACTCAAAAATAAGACAAATAGGTACCTGATTCCTATCAACAGAGTCCGGACACACTTCGTTATAGTATTAAGTTTTCTTATTTTTTTCATTTTTTTTTTTCTAATAACTCTAAAGCGACTTTAGCAATTTGAATGATATTTAGATTCTGAAAAGTTCTTAAAATATTACATTTTTTGGTATTAAAATTGTGTATCCAGCCTTATCAATGGCGTGCGTGCGGGTTTGCAATTTAATAATTTTGTTAAAAATATATATACGCCACTGACTTTTTCTTTTTGATTGCAGGCTTCGTAAGAAATATTTGCAATTTTATTATGTAGAATACTTAATATCGTATTAAACGAAGCCGAAATCGAACAAATATCAGAGGTAACTTTTTTCAGGCATTTACCTGTCTGCATACCTAACTGCATACCTAACTGTAATCAAAAAAGTACAAAAGTCATTGGCGTGCATATTTTTAATAACATTATAAAATTGATGAAGCTATCCATACCATTTTAATACTAAAATGTCGTTACGGAGATATTTTGAGAGAACTGAAAAAATATGAAAACGTTAACACCCTGTATCTCAGTAACGAAGCGTTTCCGGATCCGTGTTGATAGGAATTATTATTTGTCATATGAGGAATGTCCGCTTAAGCGATGGCACATGTTTTTTGAAACACCTTGTATAGGTACAGTTCATTGTAGAAGTACAAGAAATATAAAATGCCATAAAATCGTCGATTATTATGGCGTTTTTTATATTTCTGCAATGAACCGTTCCTAGGTGTAACCTTTCTAATACCCACTTAGGTACACAAAACAATTTTTTGAATTATTTTAAATAAACCTGTCAATAAAGAAAATACAGTAGGGGGGGGGGGGGGTTAGTTTAGAGTGCCAAACGGTGTTAAAGAAATGTGGTTAACTATTCAATAACATAATGTAATTTAATTCAGTTTAAATTCAGTAGCTTACAGTTTATTTCAGAGATAATAAAATACCATAATTTCCGACAAAGATGACGCCCGGCGGCATCTTTTTCGGCGGTTTTATGGCGCATCTTTATATCTCTTATATCCCTAAAACGATCCATGCCTAATGATCACACCAACTTTAAAATTTTTTTCCTCGAATGGTGATTAAGATTTATTAAAATCTTTTTCGGTATATATGTGAATCGTTTCAAAGATATAACGAATATTACAAAAAAACCTTAAAATTGTCCTACAAAGATGCCGACAGACGGCATCTTTATCGGAAAATTTGATTGCGTGTTTTTATATTAATTCATTATGTCTCTGAAATGAATTGTTATAACTATCTTGTTTATATGTATAAATAAAAAATAATCATTGCCATTCCCTGATTCGATTTTGATGTTTATTAAGAATACAAAAAATTTGTCTCGCAATAATAAACACCAAGCATGTAGTTTTTAGAAAAATTATAGATTAAATACATTCCATGATCAGTAGATAGTAATCGAGTTTATTCGATAATAGGAGGAAATTTTTTGTTTATAATATATGTAGATATTATTTTGCACTAGATTCTCTTTAAAATGATAAACAAATACATATTCATTTCATTAGTAAACATAGTGCTGTACTGACATTAACATAAATTAACTTAATTCTCATCATCATCGAAGGGTGAAAGTGCCGCATTCGATTTTTTTTTTTGTAAATTGTTTACCAATATTTGTTCTATAAAAAACGCCATACTAACTACTATATACAATTTTTTCTCACACATTTCTGAATGACTATATTTTTATAAAATATAATAAGCTTGTAAAAATATGTTATACTTTTTAAAAAGGTCATGCAACTATCATTGGGTGATTTGGCATAAAATGACTCAGTATATACGTAGTTTCAAACTTTGATTTATTTGACAACCTTAATTTTATCACATACATACGTAATTTGAAATTCGCGCTAAAGATTTAAGACGTGCTAAACGGGAATACCCATGGCGAAACAGTGTAGGGGTGCAAACATATTTAATTTGTATTTGCATTTTATTTCTTTATTTTCTCATTGTAGAACTAAGAACTATATAAACTCGTTTATTAATTCATCATTAGAAGTATTCTACTTTTTAATAATTCCAATTACGTAATTAAAGTAGTTAAATCCGCTGATAATTTAATTCGTTGTAATCTGAGGAACACAGTAATGTAGTCATATCGTTCATTTGAATGTAAAGAAAATGAACTTTACCTTTTGTTTTAACATTAATCGTATTTTAATTGTATAAAATTAAATATCGAACTCCTTTTGTACGAAAGCGTATACATAAAGTGACTTGAATGACTTGTTTGGACATGTTGGATTAGACAGAGAAAGGCTGATTTACCTATGATGACTCAAAAGGATGAGGGTGAAGTAGCAGACAGAACGTGTACGTTGCAATAATGCAATATGTTAATAATTAAATAACGTTTAAATGGTTGATTCGTGGGTTCAAAATTCGATTGAGAATTAGTTTAAAGTGATCATATTTTCAGGTAATTTAAATTACTTTTGCGCTCGCTTTTACGTATGTATGTCCTGGAGCAAACAAAAATTGTCATAGATGGAATAATATATGTATGTGGTTAAAAGAGTCAGTTTCAACCTGTTCCATATTTACTACCATTTTTTTTATTTAATTTGTGCGTTCTACTGGCATTAAGCTAGGAATATCTTTAGTATTAAAATTGAGTAAGAGATAAAACTTAATTTGTCCGCAAATTATTTGTCATTGAAACATTGCATTGTGTAGATAAATATAAAAATACCTTTCAATTCATATTTATATCAGTCATTTACAATCGGCCCAGTGGCGTAGCTAGAATTTCTCTGTCACCGTGTAAAAATTCGAAATCGACCCCTCTTCCTTGGGCAACCAGGTTGACTCATGTTGATGGTAAGCAGTATTATACAAGCTTGTATTCTGATACCGACGATATACGTCCTCAAAATTGTCATGAGAAGTTTGATATATGTTTTTTCTATTTTTAACCGTAATGCTTAGATTAGTATTACTGGTTAGTGATTATGGTTGAACTTAATTTACTTTTTCTTTTTTTAAGGTTCTTTGTTGTATATTTTCCCTAAAAACGTAACTATTATCTTTAAAATAAAAATGTTAATGTTTACGTTTTATCAATTGTTGTCATAAAAATCCTTATATACGGCCAAAAATGTGTTAAATTACTTCCAACAACTTTAGTTAGTGTCATTTTTTGAAAAAGCCTCTACTCAAAAAGTTATACGCAATATGCCAAACGTTTTACACACTTTGACCTATATGAAGATAACTTCAAGTATAATTCACGAAAATTAAACAAAAGAAAAACCAAACCAAAGTAAATACCTTCGTTACCAACAAATTAAAGGGCGGCGAAATTTGTTGTCGTATATACAAAATTCAGAAAACTGTACGATACAATAAACGCGAGTAAACATTAGTTTGGTTCGCTTTCCCTGCCATTTCAATGCAGAACTGTATACATTATTGTACTGAATTTTTTTAAAACGATTTTGGTTGTTAATTCCACTAAGAAGAATGCGTTAAGTATCTACGAAGTACAAACAACACGAAAAACTACAAGAAAAATCTATTACGTGGGAGAGTCGTCCCGATTTCTCAGTGTAAAGTTGGGTGAACACTTAAATTGCTCTGAATGCTCTGGTCTTATTTTAAAAATTTTAGAAACACGAACGAATTATAGGTCGCACGTTATGACGAGACTTTTCGTAAATACCAATTAACTTCCCCATATTGATCTTCCTGTGGGAAGTTAAAAATGAAATCTGTGGAAATTGGGGAATCTAAAATTTTCGTACATGCTCGGTACGATTAAATAAAAATGTGACAAATATCTAATTATTATAAATTAATAGAAGATAATTATGTAACAGTTAACAATCAGTAAGTACTATAATAGTAATTACTGATAAGACAGAATGAACAAGTACTTAGGTAAAACATTGTTTCCTCTCTCTTCAGCTATGCTAAAAAAATTGCCGTTGGTTTAATCGGTTTTAATAATGTGTGCATGCCTCATTCAGTTCGTGATTTTGGATAGTGAACGACTACTAGTAAATTTAATGTAAAATGAATTTATAAAAAGTTTACCTTGGTCAGCAGTTAGTTCGGTGGAGCTCTGAATATTTCTTGGTTCTTTGAACATAGACAAGTATGTTTATTTTTTTCTATATTTGTGTAGTATCAGTACTTATCAATCAATATTTTATTTTTGTTTATTTTAGATAAATTCTGGTATAATTAAAATCATCTTGTACTAGAAAAATAAACAGACCGGAAAAGATGGGGCTCAATTTTTATTTTTAATATAGAAATCAAGATAAAAATAATACAGTTGAAATTAGAATAAACTACAAATCATTTTTGTAACATGTTTGATTAATTCAGATTTTCAGTCGTATATTTTTATTTTAGCATAAATAAATTAGAAATTTGTGTTCCCGAGGCTATAGAAAAATAAAATAAATCAATTCAACTTATGATTTCGTATATTTGGACTCATATTAACTATTAAAAACCTAACCTAAAAATGTATGTAGCGAGATATGTAGTGTAACCAAATAACAGGCGTGGAGTTGATATTGAGTATTGAGACAGCCAATAATTGATTTAAAAGTAGCAGTATTAACGAATTACTTTTTCTAATTTCAGTTTAAGCCGATCACCAATGCTACACTAAGAAATATAATTTGGTACTGTTAAAAATTTAGCAGTCGATATAGCCTCGAATATTTTTCTCAGTGTAGTATTGTACACATTTTCTTATATAGGGTAAATGTACCATTTATGGCTATATGACATTTTGTACATTGTTATCTATATGTGTTCTGGGTGTATTTGTTTTATAAAAAACATTATACTCATTCAATCTTGTTCTATCCTGGGCCTACCTGTTACAAATCGGTTTCAGAATAATTTAATACGAAATTTTTTTAAACGATTTTCTCAACTTTAGATCACGTTCTCCGCCTATAGCCACAAATATTCATGACAATACATTGACCGAAACTAAGAATCTTTCCATCTTTTTCAAATCGAAGCTATCATAGAATCCTATCGAAAGTTTCATGCTATTCTGTTCTATGTTCTATGTTCTAGCTACAACTACAGGCTATATATGATAGAATAGCAAGAAACTTTCGATAGGATTCCATGATAGCTTCGATTTGAAAAAGATGGAAAGATTCTTAGTTTCGATCAATGTATTGTCATGAATTATAGCCTGTATTTGTAGCTAGAACATTCGTTTATAATAACTATATTTCGCCCTAGTCTTTTTATGCGTGTACAAATTCGGTAAAATGCCAGGATCGGGTCTAATATGTATTTTTTTTAAATAGGAAAGAAGTAATGATATTACACAAGAAGCCGAATTTTTTTTGATTCCAATAATAAACAGTATATTATTTAACATCGCAAAACTTTGTTATTTTATTAGTTTTTAATAAGGTATTTTAGTTTAATTTAAAAATATAAATTTTCTGCCAAAAAAGTAATTCGGGGCCTTTTCTTGTCTCTTTTATAATAACCATTTAGTTACTTCTATAATTATTATAAAAATAAATAAATAATTATATATAAAAAAAAAGATTACAGAAAAAGCGTGGATTCTCTTGGAATTTGCACCCAGGACCCATGAATTGATAGTCCAATGCACCACCATTTCGCAGCGGAGGCCTTGCTTTTCATCCTAAAGACGAGACACACATTTTCCATGTACATGGCACTACCGAACTTGCAATGCGCCTGTAAATTGCATACTACGAAAAAGTAATTTATATTACCATTAATACATCCACTTCTTAGGTATGTAACATCATTTCGTTTTGTACATAATGTTTATACAACGAAATATAATATTAGTGGGTACTCAAATGTTTCAAAGTAATGTATAAAACATAAAGAGAAGAAACTGGAGTTTCAAATCTGCAAAAATTGCTGATCCAGGAAGCAGAAACGAAAATTTTCTATTCTAAACAGAAGCGAAGATGAATAATCCACATCTGAGACCACCTTAAGAGCTAAGGATATTGATGCGTGTTCCCTAGCCTCAGCTATTGTCGTAATAACAATATTACGACAATTTTGAATATTTGAGAACTACCTTACTAATTTTCTATTTCGTATAAATATATTTAGTTGGGAATCTAGAGACCCATATTCGAACGTGGGGTGTGAACTCGAAGATAAGTTGTTAAAAAATATCTGCAATATCAAAGAATAATTATGCGGAATGTCGTCTAGGAATGCAAAGAGGCAGACAAATATTTTCCAATAATTTCAGAAGCTTTTTCTGTATGGATTACTATAGTCCCAGAACAAATTCAAAATTGTTGTTAGCAAATGCCACAGAATATTTTGAAACGCCGTATGAATATGCGGGGAGTCTAGTGTAAATTTCGGCATCGAGGTACTTTTGAAACTATTACAGTACAGATAGCTGTGTAGTTCAATGGTACGAAATTCGCAGAATAGTACGTTCATACTAGATTAATAAGCTAGTCGGTACTGTTTTTCACTGAAAACTTTACTAGTCTGCGATTTTTATACTGCAAAACTATTTAGCTATCTGAAATAGTTCCAAAAGTACACTTTTTTAGCATGTATTATTTAAACAAACATTTGTTAACAAATATTTTGATTTTATTCTGGGACCAGAGGAATTTAGAGAGATTGGTAGAAAATTTATTAAAAACTGTTGAGAAATAAGCTTCGGTTATGATGTAAACAAAAAATAATGCAATTTTCAGACGAACAAATTTTTGGAAGATATTATTTCGTGCCTTTTTGCATCTTTTTAAAGGCTAGCTAGATTCCTGATTAATTTTTCCATTGGGTGGCGGTCAGAATAATGAATGTCGAATGTGAAGAGATTAAAACTAAAATTAAAGTATTTACATGTTACAAACAAAAACTTTATCTGAGTTTTTCACAATTTGCAAAAAATTATTTGTTTTGCAATAAACTGAGCCAATAAGTTTAATTTACAGGTTATTCAATACATTTCCTGAAGTGGAAAGTCTCAAAATTGCTCAATTCACGAAAAAGGTAGTAAATCTAACATACAAAACTACCGCGCTATAACAATTATAAATAATTTCAAAAACAAATTAGGTATCCTCTTCTTGGTAAAAGTTTAAAATATAGAGTGGAAGTTTCAGCGTTTTGGCTAATAGCCGGGAAAATAATTGTTTAAAAAGATATATGTTATACTTATCTGTGATAAGTTTTGTAAAAGTTAGTAAATAATAATTAGCAAAAAATTTTCAGCGTTATTATTTTTCATTCCACTCTAAATTATAAATAATTTTGGTAAGGTGTTCGAAATTGTCTTACATATTACGCTTTATCCGCAAGTCCATCGAAGCATCTTTATCAATCAACATGGGTTTAATATATACAGATTTTTCTAAAGCATTCGACAGAATAAACCATGGTATTTTATTTAAAAAATTATATTCCTCGTGCTTTAACCTAGAATTAATTAATTTTTTTGAATCTTATTTTCGTAACAGAAATCAATTTGTACAATACCAGGGTCATAGATCTATGGAATTTATATCTCAATCAGGCGTTCCACAGGGTCAGGTATTGGGCCCCTTATTGGTTACCATATTCGTAAATGATATCGTACTTGACCTCCAATGATCATCTCTCTTATATTTTCGTAACAGAAATCAATTTGTACAATACCAGGGTCATAGATCTATGGAATTTATATATCAATCAGGCGTTCCACAGGGTTCGGTATTGGGCCCCTTATTGTTTATCATATTCGTAAATGATATCGTATTTGACCTCCAATGATCATCTCTCTTATATGCTGATGACTTGAAAATTTACCATAAAACTATTAGTATATCCGACTGTAATACATTACAGGCACACTTAAACTCACTCAATAACTGGTGTAGCAAATATAGATTGTCTCTAAATATCTAAGTGCAATATGGTTTCGTTTACCAGGAAGTGAAACAAGTTACAAATCGATTACGATATTAACGGTACTACACTGGAACGTTGCGACAATTTTTCAATCATTCCCAACTGTATTTTAGGGAGCATACAAATATTATTATATCGTCATCCTTTAAAATACTTGGTTGTGGAAAAAAATAAGTTTAGAGCACCCACTAGGCCAAGTAGATCGACATCTTTATTTTATGTACCAAATGCGTACCCAAATATTTTAATGTTTTCTCTACTATACTTTATGTGCCGTAATTATTGAGATTGAAAAAGATGTTGATATTTTTTATAGTAAACCAAGTCAAATTAAGTAAAAAATTTGTTAGTTGATTGTTTTGTTATATTAATTTCTTATGATTATATGTTATATATGTATACGTACATCAAGTTAGTACTCTCTATTTCCGGCCCTATAATTGGAATGTAAATTCTGTTGGGCTTGTGTATATAAAATAAATAAGTAAATATATTAGGAAGGAGGACGATGTTTCTTAAATTATACGAATGGGATTCTTTCGAGAAATAAGTACACTTCAATAACAAATAATCATAGTATATTTCCGGTTCGAACTTTGATAACATTTTCAAAGTTTGCACATAATTAATTCTTAATATAGTTACGTATTATTAGTTGTGTTTGTCCTAGAAAATCATTGGGAAATCCGGAAAATGATCATGTGATTGCATTCGCTGTAAAGTACAAAAGTTTGTTGCCATAATAATAATTTAGAAAATTTAAATATGATTATGAACGTCGCTAAATTCCCTGCTGTCATATTTTTTGGTCAAGTTCACCTTCTACAAATCAGAAACGGAACTGTCTTTCACATTTCAGTAAAATGGTTTTTTCAAGAACCTGTATTGATTTATTAATTTTCGCATAAGATTGCTCGGTTATTGCACTTCGGTGTTTAAATTATATTCACCATTAAATTTAATTGAGATCTATCATCCGTTAAAAGAAGTTAAGTAATGAATGTAATCACATTATTTTCTTCATTTAGTGTAAGTAATCGATTTTAATGTTATTCATTTATTCAGTGAACCGTTCCATACAATTGTATGATCACTTCTAAAACAGATCTACACTAAATCGCGTTCCAAAAATGCATATAGATGGATACACATGAATAAACATATTTAAATATGTATTTGTAAACACAGTATTCGCAGTGTTAAAAACTATAAAAATATTTTTAAATTTAAAGTAAAAGCAACCCTATAGATACTATAAATCGATGGTATAAACGTTAACATACCTCAACACGTTAAAAATGTTATAGTTTGTTGATATTAAGTTTTTTAGGGAATATATGTACATAAAATATTCAAAGATTGGCTATGTTCAAAACCCGGAGGGAATACCTACGTAGGACGCTCGAACGATTCATTTGTTTCTATAAAACTGGAAAAGCTCAATGCTCAAAGCCTTCAATTTCACGAGAAGTAATTTTTTTTGTCTGAAAGTTATTTTTTTTTTTTCTAATGAATGTTCTGTAGTAGTATTGGCCCAATATTTTTAAAGGACAGATGAAAAACCTCGTCAGAGTGGAAATCAACATCCAGCTGTTAAACAAATTTTTTTTGTAAAAATCGATTAAAAAAAGGAAAATAATTACTTATTTTGATCCTGCAGCCAACGAGCGGCCATGATCCTTCTTTTAAATAAATAATTGAAATTATTCTCAAAAAAGTACGTCTCTTTATACTTTATACTGGGTGTCCCAAAAGTCACTCATCATTGGAAAGAGATATAAGATGAATTCAAGAGTAAGAATCGGCCTTAAGGCCGATTCTCACTAGACGGGCCAGCCACGGACCAGAATTTTTTATTTCTTGACTTACCGACCTTTACCATCACGTGTAATCTGAACGAAAACGGGGTTTTAGTTAAGAGTGATTGGGCGGTCATGACTGAACCGCGACCGTGATCGAATAGTGTAAATTGGCCTATAAAAGGACTTGCTCGTGTGCATTTTTTAATGGGTACAGGGGATTGTATTAATTGTGGTGTTTAATTTTAATTTTTTTTAAATTTTAATGTAGACAGTCAAATACTCGTGTAGTCATTGCAATAAATTTAAATATAGTTATTGCAATTTTTGTCATAAATAGATAATTGAACGTGTTTAATGTAGAATTATATCAGTATGATTAAAACCGATAAAATTTATCGTTTTTTTAAAGACTCCTTTGTATAGAAATTTTATTGCTAAGATAATTTCCTACATCAAATTTTAAGACATTTTTTTACGCGTACCTTTTAAAATTTCTTTCTAATCTCAGTTGATTTCTCTGCACTGATAAATTAATGCTTTCAAATTATCTGTCTGCCAAGTCGATAATTACTGTTAAACTGAATGAAGTGACAATAATTGGGAAATTTAATGAACCGTTTAATTTTCAAATGTGTAATGTGTCATAAAAATTATTTGATAAAAATTGCAATATACTAACCATTGTAAAAACGTATTTTATTATAGCTAGGTACGAATATTATAATAGGACGTGAAACTGTAAGTAAATTGAGGGAGAAATAAAGTGGGTCCTTAAAACCAGAAATGAAATGTTTATCATTTTTTCAAGATTTATTCAGTGTTTCGTTTTAAATGATTCACTATGTATTATAACCCAAGTAACAATTTTCGTTTTAAAATGTTCCATAAGATATCCTCAAAGCATATTTCTAAGACTACTAATAAACGTAAATAGTCTGAAAGAACCCATAAAACTGATTTAAAACCCTTATAAGAGTAGAAGGACCTACATGCCTCTTTTTTAAAACTACTATTAAAACTGTCAAGTTTTAATGAATTGTCCAAATTTTTACTAGTAGAGTATCCGAGGAATATTATACAATCATGGTCTAGGATAAGTACGATATTAAAACTTAAAAGCACACACAAATGCTTTGAGCGGACGTTTTGTATTTAATGGAGTAAACATAAATACAAATAAATCTAGTGCTACACTCACTTGATCCGCGCACGATATTGTATATGGGCCTCATGCATACAGAATGATTCAGCTTATAGATAGACTACTTATTACGAAGTATTGGGACTCCTCATAGTGGGCTAAAATTTTCAACGACCGACGCCAAGTTTACTGTAAAACTTGGGTTTAGATAGTTCTTAAAAATTCGTGCGCTTCCTAAAAACACAAATTTTGAAAAATATATGGGGAATTTTTTTTCTCGGTGACAAAAGAAAATAAATCAGTTGCATTAGCCCATAATATGGTTCGGTGTTAGTATATTATTTTTAGAAAACATTTCTATTAGATACAAATTACATTTTTTTGTTCAATCCCGAACATTTCCAATACGGCTGATCGTTATACATTTCTTGTCGCTAGACGTAATGGCGGCATTTTGTTTAAACCCTACTAGTTTTAAACAATTCTACTTCAAACATGTTTTGTCTTAAAATGCCTATTAAATTACTAATTGCCCTTTAATGTATGTTGATTTGTTCTTGTGGGAGTATATTTTAAGCCTCATTGGGCTTATCATATTGCTTGAGACTTGTAGGCTTCTCTTAAAACCCGCTTTGAACCCTTTGATCACATAACACAACCACTTGAAAATCTGTAGGATGTATGCTACGCTACACACGTCTACTCTGCGGGCGTCCCTCGTTTTTTATCCAGTGCGTCAGTTTTACTATAGTCGGGCCGGTGTAAGACTACAACTTTCTTCAAAGAGTCAAAATCATAAATAATTGTATTCGTTTCAATTGTCAGCAGACCAGTTGTGCATACGTATACACAATAAACGACTTATATACAACTACTTTGTTGGTTGATTGTATCGTACGATTGGTGAACAGTGAATTTCAAACAGTAAAGAATATATTTGTGCTTTTATTTTGAAATTTATTTAACCGTCTATTTCCTGTTTTCTATTGTTTCTAAGATTAACAAAATTAGGATCATATGTAACGACATTATTAAAATTTGCTATTTTTAACTAGAACAGATTTTGAGCAGGTAAAATTTTGCATCCCTGGTATAGAAAATATATTTACTTAAATTGGATAATACCTAAAAGAAAATAATATATTCGTGCCGAAAAACAAATAAATTCATCATTTTACGTTTTCCTTAACTTAGAGTAGCAAGTAACACGTTTGCCAACCGTGAATTTGTTTATTCGAAAATATTCGTATTAAAACAATCATAAATCAATCGAAAGGAAAACATAACTCGAGATTTGACGTCTGTTTATACTAAAGATGGAGGATCATTTCACCCCCGAAAAAGAAAATGGTGGATCCTTGTTTCGTGTTTGAGCTGTACAACAGCGAACACCTCACCTGTGTGGAATTTCGAAAATTGTGTCATATTGTTTGAGTACCGCTGACAATTGAACCGAATAACATTATTTATGGCTTTGACTCTTTAAGACGAAAGTTGCCATCTTACAGCGGCCCGATTGCATATAAGCATCCATTACAGTCATACGGAAATGGCAGTATTTCTAGCAATTTCATTGGCCGTTTCAAGGCCACGGCATGGCGTGCTCATCAGATATCATTTTTTAAAGGGGAATTCGGCACCGTGAAAATAAACAAACTATAATAAAGTGCAAGGAAAGTAAACAAACTATAATAAAGGGCAAGGAAAATCTTACTAACGAACTAAAAAATACTTATTTAAAAAAAAAAAATAAAAAGTTTCAGATTCGAACCCTGCACCTACCGCGTGCTAGGCGAGTATCTTCTCTATCGTCTAACGAATTCATTGTTGGCAAATGGTTCCAAAAGGATGTAATACACTTTGACTTGTCATGTAACTGCGCATGCCCTGAGGCTATCTCAAAACGGCCAATGAAATTGCGATTAATACTTCCATTGTCGTACGACTGTAAGGAATGCTTATATGCGGCCCGATTATAGTGATATTTTAAAACATTACATTCTGGAAAAGGGGAACCAAACTTTATTATGCTTAAGAGTGATTACAGATTTTTGTCTGCTTCATTAAAACTCTAATAAATAGTTGGCTTTAAGAAGGTTCGACCCGAAACTTAGTGATTTCAAAGCATTTTAGATTAATAACCGGGCATTAATAACTACCCCAAGATAATTTCATAAAGCAATTATAAAACCACAACACGTCCTAAATTCTCTATAATACTCAATACACCTAACTTGGACTTACATAACTTATTGAAGGCTTGACAAATGCCTTGATAAGTCAGTCATAAGCCAGTGAAGACTAGAAGATAATTTAGTTTTGATATAACTTCTTGAACGCTTTTTTAAAACTTTCTTTAAGTGCACTTGGCATATAATACATCTGACATAAATCACTAATTTATGAGCTGGCCACTATAAAGCACCGATAAAACTTATATAAATCTAAAAGGTATTTAAATTGTTACTTGGGATCGCCAAAAAACAGGAGACGTGTTAAAATTTTTAGATTAACGAAATTTATTACTTAAAATTAAATTAAAACTTGTTTTTTTAGTAGACATAATTAACTATAAATATGAAAATTTTTATATTATACAATATAATACATATAAGTTGTGACTCTGTAAGGCTTCTTTGGACTTTTATTAGAATGCTATTTAAAACAAAGTAGGAAGCCACAAACCATCTACCATACCAGAACCTACATTAACCAACCTTGATTTGTTATGTAACATGAAAAAAATTGGCTAAATTGGGATGTAAATAGCGCACGATATTTATATTAATGTGTAGGTAATCGATTTTCCTAAGGTTCTCTTCTATCAATATGTAGGTGACCTACAACATCATCTTCTAGGAATTGTACGCTTCTCAAAACACGAATGAAACTCATATTACTTCGTTAACGACGCAACTGTTAATAATAATAATAATATTAATAATAATAATAATAAATGTGACAACAGTATATAATCAGAAAAACTGAGTTATAAATTTAAATTGTTTGTTGACATCGAAAGACAATTTACTTGCGAATATGTAACAAACGACCCTCGGGCTATTTATTTATTTAATTTGTCGGTATACCACTATCGACAACAATCAGTTGTGATTCCAGTTAAAGTAAAATTGTACGCTTAAGTTCATTTGTGTGTAATTTTTTTAAATACTTAGTTTTAACCATATGGGAATAACTCCGCTTCAAAACTGTTATCCGTTCTAAGAACCAACACGTATCATGATTATGATTTACTAAATTTATTGTTGTTTATGATTCCGTCAAAATATGATACTGAAAGCAAAGAATAACATATTTATCATTGTAAATAAACAGTAATGTGCATATCAAAAATAATCCTGCTTTCTTAGAATAAGATTATTTTTATTTATGTTGCAGTGAAAGTGGGTAATGTCGTTTTACAAAGAATTGATATTTACATGCCAACAACTTTTTCCAAAAATTTTGTAGTAACTTTTGCCAGTGAATTATGATTTTGATTGGACAAAAAGTTTGTACCAAATTTTATTCAAATATTTAAAGACGTTTCAGAAATATGGCCAAGTACAGTTTTAGTAAAAAACCATAAAACGCCCTGTATCTCAAAAACGGTTAACATTAAAGAGTAAGTTTGGGGTTGACTCAGCTAAGTGTGCTCTATTTCCCATTACTCAACTTTAAATCTGGGACACCCTGTATTCCTGATCGCCAAATTCTGCAACTTTGCCCCAATTTAACTGATGCAGTATCTCATCGTTTCCGAGATCCCTGTAGTGACAAGCGAATTTGTTACAGCCAGTATACTCTTTTTTACATAAGAAATAACAAGACAACATTAGAGGGTTTTTGTTAACATTTTAATTGTTTCTTTGTTACATTCAAATAAATTACTTATCACCCAGTAGATAAGTGAAAAAAAAAGTACTAATGGGAGAGAAGCATCGCTTTAGTGCGGTGCGAGGAGTGGAAATTTTTTAGGCGATATCACATATTAATTAATAATTATGTAATACTGCTAGCCATCACTTATTATCATGTATGTACACATGCCATGAAATCATTCTTTTGAAATGTCAAGAATTCGTGTGATTTCATAAATGTTACCGGCAGTTGATTTTTGAGGCCTTGTTACATCTGATGGCATTTTCATCGATAGGTACAAACTGTTTATCTAGCGTGAGTTAGAGCTTTACAATTTCCTCACCATACTTTCATTCAGAATCGTTGATTTTTGCTTCCCGAAAAACGTGAAAGTAATTCCGGTATTTTCTTCTGAGCAATACTCCTACACCTATTTTGTGTATATGCTTCTTGTAGACCTTTGTTGTAGACAAACTTTAGTAAAAAATGTGAGATGGCCCATTGATGCACAGAAACTAAAAATCGAAAAGTCTTGTCAAATAGTCATAGAGCTTTGCTAAAATGTGGAAATGTTATTTCTGTGGTAATTAAAACAGTTAAGTTTAAAACCCAGGGCTATTTCTGTCCTAAAAATGTGTTATTAATATCCCAAAAGTGTCACTGCCGGCTGCATTTTGAAAATTTTGTGTTTAAATTATCTGCTATAAAAACTTAATATATACACGGAAAGAAAAATGTTTTAAAAGTTATTAGAAATAAGTATAAGTTAAATTTTAATGATTTGATCTGTACAGGGTGTCAACTCTAATTTTGACCCCCCTCCCCTTTATTTCCTTATTTATGAGGATTTTTTAAAATTTTAAAATGTGGCCGTATCTGAAATTTTCCGATTTTTTCAAAAATAATAATCGAAATTACCTAATGCCAATGCACACAAGGTAGTGAATGAAAAGTTTTTTTTTTAAATGGTACGCCCTGTATATTTTTTTTAAAGGTTTGTAGTACTCATTGAGCTGATTTCAAAAATCGAATATAAATCTTTTAAAGATTTTTTAAATTTTTTTTGATTTTCTTCCAAATGGACTGAGAATTTTGCAGAGATAACAGGTTGTCAAAATCGACAGGGAAGTTTTTTCATTTATTATTTCGATATCTACATCCCTTCACGAGTTATAAGACTTTTTGGTTGTCAGTTTATGCTTTACATATTTAACATCTATTCGACTTTTTAAAAAAATGTTCAAAACTTTTTTGTTTTTGAATTTTCGGGGCAGCGATCTGCGGGGTGACATATGTCACACCTGAGCTGATCTGTTAAATGGCAAAGTAGATTTTTCTACACAAGACAAATGTGGTCTGTGAAAATGTTCATATATTTTAAGTATGCACCAATTCCATCTGTCGAGAAAAAATTAAAAATAAAAAGTAATCGTAATTGCGTTTCTACTAAAAAATCAGAGTTGTGTCAGATTGCAACATGGAATGGCGTTTATTTTGATATTTCGGTGTCGAAAAAGATATGGAATATTTTCGATTTTTTTTGGTACAGTTTTATATCATCAAATTTCTGAAATGGGATGTAACAAAAATATAATTAAAATAATTTCTATATCAAATCACTTATGTACACCGACTATTTAAATCAAATGCAGCATAAATGGAGTTTGTCCTTGATAAATCAGAAATGTGTGACAAAAAAATAAATATATATATAGGCAAATTAATGAATTAAATATATGAACTTGCAGCAAATATATTTACAAAATTTCGTAAAATAGGCTCAAGACGTATTGGAGATAAGTGACCAACGCATTTAAAGAGCCGTGTATAAGTAAATTGTTGCCTTTTTGTGTTCGGTATATTAAAATATCCAATATCCTGTTATTTTTGACAGCAGAAGTCGAATTGCCAGCGACAATAATGACGACAGGCAGATTGGATATTTCTTTAAGGCTGTACAGAAATATTCTTTGGCATCTGAACTTGAAATTTTGTTAAACGATTTTAAATTTTTTTAAACTATTGAGTGTGGTCATAAATAAAAAACACTTCCTTTAACTGCATCACGAGTGAATGCGTTCACACCGAATCACGCAATGATTATGAACCGTTTTTAAGTAATAATAATTTAACATGGATGTTTTTTTGTACTCATACATCAACATCGCGATTATGATCACTAGAACGAAATTGAGATTATTGGTATCAAACTTAGATATGAAATAATTTGTCGTGTAGGTACCTAGTTTGCACCACCATATCTAATCTAGAAATTCGAGAGTATTGTTTATAAGATATTTTCAAATGGCAGCCTCTAAAATAGAATAATTATCTTAAATTCATGCTATTTATTTTCATTTATTTTTTTTTATGTAATAGCCAGTATCTAATACATTTTGAAGACATGGAGGGTTTTAAGATTTTCATTATAATGGAATATGAAATAGCATAAGTTGTGTAAATAAACTTGTGCCTGTCTTAATAAAAATAATCTAGTTATGGAAAAACATGCCAATATTATGCGCCAACAATTCATGGGAAAATGGATAACCAATAGTAGTAAGTAATTATTTTTAAACAAGTAACAACTATAAATGTTTTTCTTATCATAAATGTTTCATTAATGTCAACAAATGTTTTATATAACTTAAATTCACGAATATGTCTATATTTTAAACGTTGGAATTTCAAAAAAAATAAATGCAAATTTTTAAAGGGGGCTTTTTGTAGGTGCAATGTAAAATTGACACGGTAAAAGTAGTCATTTTTTACTTTATGGTCGACATGCGAGGTGCAATTTCTGTTTTGTATTAATTACGTCATTTTTGGTAAATATTGATTTTGAAAAGTAATCAAGACGCACTTTTTTTGATCTTAATTATATCAATTTGATTTAAAAATTTCTAATTTTTAAAGATATTTGATATGTGATGTATAAAATTCCATTTAGATATCGTCAACTACACACAAAAAAAAGTATTTTTGTTTTGAATATATCAGATATTTGAGTATATTATTTGTTTTAAAGGAGGCGTTTGTTAATGAAAACTATATCAAAATCCTGGTTAATTTCTTTAACTTGAGAGAAGTATTCTCAAGTGAAAACACATATTTCAAATATAAAATTATGAATAATTTCAACTTAAAATCGACTTCTCATGTAACAGATATATAAAGAAACAAGCTTACAATTATTTTTTTTGAGTATACGTATACTGTTTAAAAATGTAAGATTAACGTATATTTATCTTGAGATGAATATAATCAAACAGAGACGTCGACTTCCATGAAAAACTATTAATTTTAATTTAAAAATTTGTTAGTCTTGTTGTAAACATAGCATCAATTTGAAACAGATAATAGAATTGTTATTTTAAGTATATGTAATGTGTGAAAATGTGAGAATATCATATATTTAACTTAAAAGGAGTATAATTAATCATGTAAACCCTTCATATTCTTCGAATATACTTTGCCAGTCAGGTCTGTATAAAAATTTACTGAAATGAAGTGCTTGACAAAAGGATCCACAAGAGTTGTCTTGCAAGTCGCTGTTCTAGATTGACAAGGGTCCAGGATTCTATCGCAAAATTGGTGAATTTGTAGTTGCTAAAGCATTACGTCCGTCTAAATGCAGTAGTTTTTGCTATAAGGAAGATGGATTTCGGTTCCCTCAACTTTTTGGTTTGTTCCGTGTTCCTTCTGTACACGAAGGTGAGGCACGTGGAGATGGGCAGTGCGACTCTTTTCAAGGAATCGTATCGTACTAACTGTAATACAAAAGATTCATACCAAAAGATTCGTAGCCGCTGCATCGTCCGCCGTGTTATGCGGAGAATCAGCTTACAGTACAAATCGTATCGAAGAACGATACGATTTGTCACGATAATGGTCGTACTGTATTATTTCAGTACAATAACACGATACGAAATCGGAATCAGTAAACTTCGTTTTTGTCTTTCGCAGCACTGCCTCAACCTCGAGCTATTTCTATCTGAGTGAGTATTTTTACTATATTTATACGAATACGAAACTGTACCGGTGCCATAGATTCGTACCGTACGATTTATCGGAAAGAGTCGGATCATTTATACGAATCATACAAATTCGACACATATCTAGAAGCACATTTTGCGATAATTGCTATTCGCTTAGCATTCATCTAATACTAGACCTAGAGTCCTGGTACTTATTATTTTAATAAAACACGCTAGAAGGTTGGGTTCCTCTGCAGTCTACATACAGTAGTAAGCGCTTGTAAGATATAAATCAACCCCATTTAATATGTTAAATTTTTTTCTTTAGCTCTATTTCAATTTAAATAAATGTATTTTTTTTAAGACTAATAATTTCTAGGCAAATAAAACAAACATATTCAATCTAAAGTTATACACATAATTAACTTAATTTTATTTTTGTTTTGATTTAAATAATTTAATATTATTGTTTTAAATTGAACATACAATTTTTTATAGAGAATTTAGAATTAACCATGATTTTAAAGGAAAGATATTGATGTATTTATTTTGTATAAATTATTGAGTAATCAGATTAATAATACGTATTTTTCTATTTAAGAATAATCTCAAATAATAGTATTTGGATTGAAACATTTATTTATTTTAAATATGCTTTTTTTTGCGTGTAGAATAAAATATTGTCTACAGTTATAGGAACATGTCTGCATAAAAACTCACTGCTTTTATTTTTTAGTTATTGTATAACTATACGTTTCTTTTTTTTTTGGAGCAATACTGCTATCCTTGTATTTTCGAAAGATTGACAGGTTGTTTTAAATTAATCATTAACAATACATTTATCTCTTACTAAGCCCAAGGCCAAAAAAATATTAAATACTGTTAATTCTAAGTATTACTGTATTTTAAGATTTCAAAAATATTCAGTTGCTTAACAGACAGCCTCACCACATACATTTTTTGAGATTTGTAAGGTTAGGTTTTTATGTGACAGTTATTCAGGTTACTCTTTATACTTCATCTTTTCCAAATTTATCCTGGGAGCCTCTATTGTACTTTATTCAGTTTCAAGATTTTTTTTACAACAGTGAACATTGGTCCTTCTGTAATGGCTGCGTTCTAACCAGATTAATGAAATAAACACATTTAATATTACAGTTGTTTTTAGGTAGCACCATGGATAAAGTGGACCAGAAACAGAAAAATTCAAAACGTCATGGTAAGCCAAAATTGCATCTTGTTAAAATGACTAAATAAAAATCTTCACTTGTAGTTTTTTTTGTATATTTTTACCAGGAAACAAATTATTTTGATTATTATTATTATTATTATAATTTCATGAAGAACAGTTGGGTGCATGTTAATAATTTATATTTTTATTTAGGTAAAACATTACTGAAAATGTAATTAAAAAAATTTGTAGTATTTTGTAAAAGAATTAGTAATAAAATAAACGAGAATATGTTAAAATGAATAAAATTTCATTTTTAATAAAGATAAGTATAATCTTATAATTTTTGTGTTTTATTGATTATATTGTGCAGTTATACAAACTATTTAAATCTCTGTTAATATTTTAATTGCATAATAAAATCATAATGGTCAAATATAAAGCAATAAAATTTGATAATTTAAATATTTTAATATTCCTCAAAAACGAAACTATTTTTGTATTTATTATATCTGGCATGTTTTAGTAATATTAATATATCTCTGTATACAGGATGGTGATTTAGTTCCACACAATATTCTTAATATAATTTAAAAAAAAAACATTAACATTTAACGTAATTGTTCAAAATGTCCCCCAATAACAATCTGACATCGGCCGGCACATGTGTAAACACTGTATTATTGAACGGGCGTATTTCCGAGCAGGTATTTTCCATTTCGATACGAATTCGATGCTTTAGGAGACCCCTAAAATTGGATACCATTGTACTCGGAAAACAATGAAGAATCCATTTTTTTATTAAAAAAGAGAGGGGTAGCAATAAAAAAGACATAATGACGCCACAGCTCAAAAACAAAATATAAAAAAAAACTTTTTTTTACGTCAGCCAGTGAGTGCCGTTTTAAAACATAAGATTGGTGTGTTTTAGCGTTTTCCAATAAATCGTATAATGACAATATTAATCTGGTGTGGAACTAAATCACCACATTATACAAGAGAGGCAATAGTGCTTCGATATCTCGAGTTCTATGATAGTACCAGTTATAAGACATATGTGTGATGACAATCAGCCATTTTCACTTCCTAAATATTCCTAAGTATACAGGATGGCCAAAAAGGATTTTTAAATTTACAACTTTTCGAACTGAATTTTGCAGTTACTGTTCAATAAATCGAAAATGGTTACAAATAGCCATAAGGATGTACATACAAAAGATGTTCGTTTTTCAATTCTACATCACGTCGTCCAAAAATATACAGGGTGTTCCATTTTAAAAAAACTGAGAAAATTCAGTTCAAATAGTTGTAAATTTAAAAATTATTTTTGACCACCCTGTATACTTTTAGGAAGTGAAAATGGCTGAGTGTCATCACACAGATGTCCCATAACTGGTAGTAACATATATTTTTTTAAAATTGATAATTATTGTGACAGTAGTGATTTTTTTAATATACACGTGTCAATGGGCATAATTTCAACAACAACAAAAAATCATTACATCCAAGTGATTAAGAAAGAGTCAATAATTATAGAGAAATGGAAGGAGGCCACAAAGAGGTTTCAAAAAATGTTCTGATATACAGGGCATTCCATTTAAAGAAATGTTAGTTGACCTGTAGACTTTTTTTGTCTAGTTTACTTAAGTTTTTAAATTTAAGTTTCTAGCTATCATAGAACTCGACATATCGAAGTCGGACGCACTATATAGGTGTATTTTTTCAAACTGATTTAACTGATTCAAGTGAATAAACTGATAGTAGTGCGAGCCTTATTACAGAGTGCAACAAAGCTCACTGCTATCAGTTGATTCACGTCAATCTAAATTAAATCAGTTCGAAAAAAACACCTAATATTTACAAAAGATAACCTTTAATGTTCAGATTTTATGTGGCCGATTTTTTTCTTTCGTATAAACACTGTATATGTATATATATTTTTTAATTTTTTAGGTGCAAATGAGTCGCATAGTACCCGCCATAGTGTGAACTCTAGTTCTGGGGTTCTAATGGTGGGCCCTAACTTCCGAGTAGGTAAAAAAATTGGCTGTGGTAATTTTGGCGAACTTCGTTTAGGTAAAAATTTGTACAATAATGAACATGTCGCCATCAAAATGGAACCAATGAAGTCGAAAGCTCCCCAGCTTCATTTGGAATATAGATTTTACAAGCTACTTGGAAGCCATGGTGAGTTTTTTAAATGTTATATTTTATTAAAAGAATTTCGAAAAATCAAAGTGAGCATATTATTATAAGATAAATTACGAAACTACCTAGTACTGTAGTGTCTTTCACTTAATTCATGATTTTATATATTCATTGTGACATTGCTTCAATTTATTTTGTTTTTTCCCTTATATAAGACGGAGTATTTTTAATTTTTAGAGGGTATACCGGATGTGTATTACTTTGGACCATGTGGGAAGTATAATGCGTTAGTCATGGAACTTCTGGGCCCGGAGCCTGGAAGATCTTTTTGACATGTGTGAGAGAAAATTTTCACTGAAGACTGTCTTAATGATTGCAATTCAATTGGTAAGTTTTCTCATTGAGTTATAATCGTATAAAACCTCTTTTTCAGTATTTCATTCATATTTTTTTTTAATAAGGGTTTGTGTGAATAGCCTGTATATAATAAATTATTTTCAGTTGCACCCGAATTGAATACGTCCACTCAAGACATCTTATCTATAGGGATGTGAAACCTGAGAATTTTTTAATTGGTCGTAGCAGTACAAAAAGGGAAAAAATTATCCATATTATAGGTAAAACTAAAATGATGATTAAATGTAGTTATGAGGTTGAATCGTTCTGTTTCTCCTTGTATATAGAACTTCATAGGTAAATTTGAAATAAGTATAACATGGAACCTTCCTAACCTATTAGAATACCAACCGGATCCAACTTACAATCAGTTATCGCATTTCAGTTCATGCTATACTTAATTCAACTTAGTTTCAATTGTGATATAAATGATGGACTTGCTTCTTTACAAACTGAAAATGTAAATTTTTTTCTGTAGATTTTGGTTTAGCGAAAGAATATATCGAGCTTGAAACAAATAAGCATATTCCTTATAGAGAACACAAATCCTTGACTGGCACAGCAAGGTATATGTCCATTAACACACATTTAGGCAAAGAGCAATCTCGGCGAGATGATCTCGAGGCCTTAGGTCATATGTTTATGTACTTCTTGAGGGGATCCTTGCCTTGGCAGGGTCTAAAGGCTGATACATTAAAAGAACGGTATCAAAAAATTGGTGATACTAAGCGGGCTACTCCAATTGACGTTCTTTGTGAAGGTCATCCTGAAGAAATGGCAACGTACTTGAGATATGTTAGAAGATTAGATTTTTTCGAAACTCCCGACTATGAGTATTTAAGAAATCTCTTCATATCACTGTTTACCAAAAAGGGGTATACTGACGACGGTGAATATGATTGGTCTGGAAAAACGATGGTAAGTTGCAAAAGTATCATTAACAAGTACAAATTAAAATATTTTTAAATTTACAAAGTTTTTGTACAGAATGGGGCAATAGTGCGTCCGACTTCGATATATCGAAAAATTGAAATTCGAGAAAATTCAGTTCAAATAGTTGTAAATTTAAAAATTATTTTTGGCCACCCTGTATACTTTTAGGAAGTGAAAATGGCTGAGTGCCATCACACAGATGTCTCATAACTACTGGTACTAACATATTTTTTCTTAAAATCGATAATTGTGACGTAATTTTTTTTACTACACGTGAATGGCATAATTTCAACAAAAAAAAAAATCATTACATCCAAGTTGTATATCTTTTATTTATTTTTTTTTTGTTGTTTCTTGTCGATTCTTGTTTACATTTTTTTTTAATTCCTCTAAAATGATTAAAGAGTTACCATTATATTTAAAAGTGTGAATGTGTAAATATTCTGAATGGTATAAGCCACTTTGGGTCACTCTGAATATCTTTTTATCATGTAAAACTCATTTAATAGAAAACAGGAGTAAAGATATAGGTATAAATATTTAATAATAGCTCCAAAAAAAAGAATGAAAGAAAGTATATTTAATTTCAAGTTTTTTTAATATCTTAGTGGATTAATGTCAATATGACATTTCTTATTTTATAAAAAATGTTATAGTAGCTCCATTAATTTTCTCTATAATTTTCTTTTTTTTTCTTTTACAATAGCCCCCTAGTTTGTATGTTCTACAACAAATAAGAAATGCACCTCCTTCGAATATTGTAAAAACTAAATCAGCAAAGGTATTCATAATAAACTTTTTGAAAAATATGTAAGCTAAAACAAATGCTAGTGGATAAATTTATTTTTGTTAATTTAACTGTATACACAGTGTGGTCCAGTTTATAGTAGCAGGACTTCCCTAATCGATAGAGGACTTCATTTTAAGGTAAAAAGTTCTAATTAACATGTCGAAGAGTTCTTCGTTTTCGAGATACAGGGCGCCAAAGTTTGTATAAAAATTTTTTCGGCAGTTACTAAGAAATTACACAAGCTTTCGATTTGAAATTTCGCACGTGCGTTTTGCTTTAATAGTAATATGTTTTAATCAGTACTACACATTTGTTTTAGTATCCAGTGTCGTAGAAACTGGGGTTTGACACCACTTTTCTATCTAGAACTTGTACGCCAATGGATGTTTCACAAAAACGAGGCACGGTTTTCGAGTAAATTAACTTCAAAGATGAAAGAAACTATCATGCTCCAAATGCTGACTTGTAATTAGATAATTTTAATAACAATAATTTTTTTATAATGACCACAAATGGATCACAAATAAATTAATCTAATAAATTTTCGAAATGAGAACCATTTTGCTGAATGCATAATCGGAAGCGTATTATAATTAATTGAATGATTTAAACTTGGTAGCATATTGTGATTAATTTCTGCACGTGTTTTGGATTCTAAACACAAGTTCCTCCCTCGTGGGAATCAGAGTAGCATAGACGGTTTCTTTGAGATGCCCCCTCCCCATACATAAAAATCCAGAGGGGTTATGTTTGGTTATCGTGGTGGCCATGCAACTGGATCGCCACGACCAATCCACCGTCCCTCAAAATTTGCATCTAGTTATGGACCATTCTGCAAAATTCGCCGGACACCCATCGAGCTTGAATCAAGCTTGTACCCGCAGGTTTAATGGTATTTCGTCCCACATATTAGGACTCGTTCTCCAGAAATTCCAGGAAGTTTCCAGAATTTAGCCGCTGTGGTAGTATGTAGGGGCCAAAGATATTACCATTGTAAAGCCCGACACAAACATGACCACTAAACTCTTGTTGAAAATTACGTGGCTTGATTTCATGTGGGGTTTCATGTGCCCACACATGCTGGTTGTGAAAATTTATAATTTCTCGTCGAGTAAAACATGACTCGTCAGTCCATAAAATATTTCTTAGAAAATCCACATCATTTTCAACCGAGTGTAGAAGCCACCTACAAAATACCATTCTGTATGCTCTCCTGGCTGCAAAAAGATGGTCTATGATCCCATTTTAAAGCTCTTACAGTAGTAATTTTTTTTTTTTTGAGGGTTCTAGACACTTCTCTGACTTGTTCATGGATCTATGTTAAAATCACGAGGGATGCGGTTATTTCTATTTATTTTATTAGCGTTACGATGGATAGGATTCGTAGGAGTACACTTCAATCCTTCAATAATGAATTGTTGATGCACATTCGCAAAGACGTGGATGTGACTGTCTTCTGTTAGGAAATCCCCTGAGATATTCTCGAGCTGCAGTCGCCGTGTTTCCATTAGAAAATCCGTATAGACCAGTCAAATTAAGCAAAAATCAGGCCCATTTTCACGATAATTTCCAACCATTCCCGACCAATACCATTCGATTCAGTTTTTTTTTTTTTTTTGAATTCTCATGGTCAATTTTGCCGTAAGTTATATGAGCAAGAATTTAATTTATAAACAATCGACGGCATATCTCTACGATGAATAGTTAAGGGTGAAAACACAACACAGCGGTGCGACGTCGCACGGCGATGCGATGCGATGACGCAACGTTAAAACTTCATCGCCACGGCATCGCAGAGAAGACGCTTCTAGTGAGATGTGGACAGCACAATACGTGTCCGACGGCTGTTGCATGCCACAACACTGCGGTGCGACGACGCATCGCAAAAACGAAGTCGCACCGCAATGCGATGCGATGAACGTTCATTGCACGGCCACAGAAGACCTATACCAGAAGCGACACGTTTGATGTATGTATGGCGTGTTATAATTAAATATAAAAACCAAATAATGTACCAAATCTTGTACACACGCAACCTGTTGGCACAGCAGACTAAGTCGCGTATAAAAGACCACCAGACTTCCGTGATTTGCGTGTGCGTTGCTTGAGAGAATCATTCCCGATCTCATAAGTAAAAACACAACACTGCGGTGCGATGTCGCATCGCAGAAATCAACGACGTCGTGGAAATTTGCGATGCGTCGTCGCACCGCAGTGTTGTGGTTTCGCCCAGGATTTGTACTAAGCGACGTCGCATCGCAAATTTCGACGACGTCGTTGATTTCTGCGATGCGACGTCGCATCGCTGTGTTGTGTTTTCGCCCTAAGGCGTTACAATGAGTTACTGCGTATAGTTAACTTTAAAATGTGTCCATGTATATTTGTACAGTGGGCCCGTTGTACCCAGAGGGGTAAGGTAGTCTAGTTTGGAACACCTGCTTCTCAAGAATGCTAGGAGCGTATATGTAGATACCCTCGGGCACAGGGCACTATAGTACTTGGTATTATAACTTAATAATAATTTTCCAGGTCTTTGAGTATGCATAAAAGTATATAATAATTATATCTAGACCAAAGAAGTGATAAATACATTTGCTAACGTTGTAAAAATAAGAAAATTATGAAAGATTTACAGCAAGTCTACTTTAAAATGTTCTGCGCAGGCGGCCATTACGCGGTGTACGAGTCTGTGGATCGCGCATGCGCGTTACTTGTACAGCTGACTGATATACAGCAGAAAAATAATAAATATTTAACTCATTGTACCGCCTTAACTATTCATCGTAGAGATATGCCGTCGCGGACTTTTTTGAAGGGAATTTAACGCTCTATAAAAAATGTTCTGAGCAATTTTTCTCTATCTGTTGCCGCTTTCGCAGCGTTTGAAGTTGAATATTCAGAGACATCGATTTTCATCATTTTCACAACTTTAATTGTTTATAAATTAAATTCTTGCTCATATAACGTACGGCAAAATTGACCCTGAGAATTCAAAAAACATACTGAATCGAATGGTATTGGTCGGGAATGGTTGAAAAACCCTTAATTTGACTGGTCTAGTAAGCGAAGTGCATGTCAGCATATTCTTGACTGGAAAACTTAAAAGGCATTTGAATGATTTAAGCGGACGCAACTCAAATTATTAACGAGTTTGAAATGCGTAGTTTTGCAATATGTCAAAACCTATTCGTCATAGCTCACTTAAAAAGGTTGTTATTAAAATTATTTTATTACAAATCAGCATTTGATGCATGATGGTTTCTTTCATCTTTGAGGTTAATTTATTCGAAAACCGTGCCTCGTACGGAAAAAATGCAAGAATACTTTTTTCTTCTAATTTGCACAGGTAATTTAATCATTAATTTTTATGAAAAATCCATTGGCGTACAAGTTCTAGATAGAAAAGAGGTGTCAAACCCCAGTTTCTACTCCTCCTAGATATTAAAACAAACGTGTAGTACTGACAAAAACATATCACTCCGAAAACGGAGAACTTTTCCTCTATCAATTGGCGAAATCCTGCTACTATAAACTGGACCACCCTGTATATTTATTTATACTTCTTTATTTAATTAAGTAATAATATTTATTCGCTGGCGACACGCTTATTCACAGTATTGCTATGTAAATTTTTAGAAATAATAAGTAATGTTTTTCAGATGTACCTAGTTTATTTTTAATTTATTTTTTATTTTCAAACATGCTGCAATACGTACGTACATATCTGATGCTCAAAAATAGTTTTTCGCAAAGAAAATCGTTTAATACTTTTAATTTTAATACATTTTTGGTACATCAGCTAATCTTTATTTTTGTTATCAAATCTCTATTTATTTGTAATAAATTTTGTTCTTCCAGAGCACACCTGTGGGATCTTTGCCAACGACAGCCCATGAGGTGGTGATTTCACCGAATCGAGATAGACATGCTTTAGCTAAGGTAAGAATTGTTTATACTGTTTTCTAAATCATTGAAGTAAATTTAATCATCTTTTGCTCAAATTCTTTGAAAAACAGGAAGTCTGGTCTGAAGAAGAAGGTTTACTTTTGATATCTCACTTACAAGAGGTATTTTATTGTTGAGAAAGCATTAGTAAATTGTCTATGAAATTTGTAGAATTGTGTATACATTTTAAGAATAGGTAGCTTATTAAAAAAAAAGTCCTGCCATTGTTTCTGTACTATAATAGGTGCTAAATCGGCTTAGCCTGGTTGATAAAGATGATAAATATGTATTGCCTATAACTATTATTTCTGAGTTGTTCAAAAAGATTCGACCTCTTGTTATTAAAAAAATAATGTCAAAGACTTATTATCTTTATCAATAACTGTTGGTAATTTATGCTTATATAAAAGGTAGGAATATAAAACGATCTTGTTTTTGTTTGTTTTCTTAATTTCATATATAATTCAGGTGTCGTAATGGTTTGACAAGTATTCATTATATTAATTGGCATTTTTTTGTAGACAAACAAAACAAATGCGTGGCCTGAAGCTTCAAAGCAAAGTACTTTGGGCAACTTAACTCCTGCTGATCGTCACGGTTCTGTGCAGGTTGTGAGCTCGACCAACGGCGAGCTTAACACCGATGATCCAACTGCCGGACATAGCAACACACCAATTACCCAACCCCAGGAAATTGAACTTCTCGATGAAACTAAGTACGTACCTCAACTATTGCCTTATTATATCACACTAGTTCAGCTGGATCAAGAAACTACCACACTTTATAATTTGACTTGCTTAACACATTGAACCCCGCCATAGAGTAAATTTTATGGGATTCCCGGACCGGGTCTTTATTTTTTATTAGCGTTTTATTCTTAACCAAAACATGTATTTTATCTCATTCGGAATAAAATGTGCCTTTTTGCATTGTTATTTGCAAAAAAAATTGAGGCATCACCTTGATACCATCCGGTTGATTTTTGTCTAATATCCCTCTGTTATGTGCTGTGTTTGCGATGTTATTCTAGTATTGTGTTATTATTCCATTATTTGTGCTTTTTGTGTGGTTACACGATAGATTCTTATGAGCAGGAACAAAAAGTAACTATATTTGTCATGTAAATGAACTTACCAAAGTTCAGCAAACACGCTTGTATTCCTCAGACTGGGATTTTATAATATGCATAACTTTTGCTTTATAGCGCGGGTACAGAAGTAGACACGCGGGCCGAAATAAATTCCGACTGCGTGATATTACATTTGATGCCTCGTGATCCAAGGCTCTGTGTTAGTGAGACATAAGGTTGACCCCCACCCGGGGCTCATCTTGTTAAAATTTTAAATTAATGTTGATTACACTGTTTGGTTTCTGGAGAAAGTTGACCTAAGTTCAGATTTAGCTTATTGTCGGTATGTGGTTTTTTTTACGTATTTATAACCGCTTGCCTTAACAAATTTCAATATTTCCATCCTCTAGGTACAAACGCACGGCCTACTACGATTTTTTAATCAGGCCATTGTACGAAATGTTATCAGAAAATGTCAGTCTGTATTTATTTTATCAAGTGACAAAGTTTTGGTAAAAAAAGCTAAGTAGGCCAGGGAGAGAAACCATCCACTATCGAATGAGAGGGTTGTTATTTGAAAATGAGTTGTGAATTCAGTGAATTTTGAAATTTCATTCTGAAAATAATCATATTTTCAACAGCAATCCTAATTAGAAATTAAGTGAATTCATGGGCTTATTTTTGAATAACGAGACATATTTTCTCAATTCAATAGTCATTTGTTTCTTTCCAGTGCCTACTTGGCCTTTTTTATTATATATTTTGATGACGTTTTTGTCAACTTTGCCCCACAATAAAATGAATACCTTTTGACGTTTTTTGATGAAATTTGGTACAAAGGTATTTTGAAGACGCTATGGCGTAAGATTTTAGACAAAAAAATCGCTAATATGGTTTCTCGAATTTTGGAGTTAGTAGTAGGCCTTCTGTGTGTACCAGTGAATGGCAATATGGCCAAAAAATGCAGATGTCTTTAAATGGCCTTGAATAGTACCTTGAGGTACACTCAAAGATACATCTGGCTACACACAAATCCTATTTAGCTCATTTTTATGGCATATTTTTATCATCATAATTATTACAATTTGACGCATAAAACAGTCTTTTACAGGAAGGAAGGAATTTTACACTATCGGACACCTCTTCCTACGAAAACTGTGTTTATTGAGATAAAAAGTAAGATAATTAGGGTTTAAATATACGGGAGAGAGTTGACTGTATACTGGCTTCGTTGCCACATGGGTGCCTGCTGGCGCGATATAATGTCCAACCGAATGTGGAATTCAGCCGTGTAGTAGTATCGCAGATCAACTGTCTTTGTTGTTTACCAGTATTCTATTATTTTTCACTGTCTGCTACATTAAACACAAGTTTCGCATGAAGAGGTGTCCGGTAGTGTATAATAGCTCGTTGGACATGTTAGTTTAGTTGAGATGAATTCGAACTAGTAGGAGTTTGCAAACAATTTATATGTTCATAATCGTAATGCAAGCGGTTAATTAACCTATTTGTTACATAGAAATTATATATTTAACTTTTGTTATTTTATGTTTTTTCTAGTTAATGTCTGCTTCTATCCTTAAGTTCCCGCTATCCGCTATTTACTATATTGTTCTTGTTTATTGTTTTGTTCCTGTTTTTCGTTTTATTTTTGTTTGGAGAGAGGAATTCTGACTAGTATTCGTAATAAAATTTTTTTACTACTAATTTTTTGTTTGGTTGTTTTTTTTTAATTACCCAACACGTAAATTTTCATATTTAAACCAGTTTTTAATTTTATTTGCTAATTACAGCATAAAACAATCGTATGCTTTTAAATATCATGTAAAATGATCAGTTCCCAATAAACATATTGATTTGTAATTTGGTCGTGTGACCAAATTACAACTTCAAAAATTTATTGGGTTACTTACTTTTGTTATTACTGTTTTTGGCCAAGTAGCGAAAGAAAATTCAAATGATTTATAAAAGATTTATTTATTATAATCAGGGAAAAGAAACTATTGCCTCACGGTTGACAGAAGGACATACGTAGACACTCTTCCATCGCATTAGCATACATGGGTCACTACTAATATTCGTTCTGTATTCGTGGCTGTTAAATTATTGTCATTATTACAGGGTGCACTGTGGTTTGTTGTACTCGTTTACTGGCCGGTAATATCGGAAATAAAATCTTTTGAGCACTCAAAATTTTTAGTGTAACATTAAAAACCTTATTACATTGAAAGTCAGTTGTTTCATTCACTGTCACCCACAAAAATTTATTTCTTACGTCCTCTGTAATATTCCTCAAAACATTTTTATACACACTTGGTAGATATGTTTTACTCAGTGTATGGCTACTAGGTAAAGGGAAATCTGGTACGCATTATGCAAAGAAACCTCTAAACTCGGCATCGTCGACTGCGTTCCAAGAAAGACTACATGCACAGAACATGACACAAATCATAAAAAAAAATTCCTCTTTTGTAACTACTGGCAATATTCTGTCGATGGATATCCAAATTTAAATGTCTCACAATCACGGCGTGTATGAAATACGTAACGTCAATTACATGGAGTTACACAGAAGGTCATAGTTTTCAATCATTTTTTTGTAATTTATGCACAAACGGTACTGACGGCGCCATTTCAAAGAGCGTTTTAAGCGAGAACCAAATCAAACACCGCTACGAAAATAATCGCATGTTTTCGTGTTGTTAATATACAGGGTGGGGAAATAGTGCGTTGGACTTCGATATCTTGAGTTCTACGATAGTTAGAAATTAAAAAAAAAAAAAATACAAGTAAACTAGAATTGTGACTGATGGTTTTTTCAATATGCATCTGCAGATTGCATTATTTCAACAAAAAAATTCATTACATCCAAGTGCTTGGGAGGTAGTCAATAATAATGTGGAATGAATAGGGTCTGGAAAGAGGCCTCAAAAAATGTACTACTGATATACATAGCATTCCATAAAAAAAAAGGCACTTGATTCTGTAATTTCATCTTGACTCGCCCTGTATATTCGAAAATAATTTCTGCTTATAGACTTTTTTATCTAAATATATATATATATATATATATATATATATATATATATATATATATATATATATATATATATATATATATATATTTTAATTTCTATTTATCGTAGAACTCGTGATAGCGAAGTGCGACGCACTATTGCCCAACCCTGTATATACGTATTATCCCTGTTTCCCACACCTTTCTGTCCTCGATACTGGTTATACTTTGTGCATATATTACAGGTATATAAATAAACACATGAATTTTTATGTATGTTTATCTTTATTTACATTTTTTTTTCAACTGCGGTCTTTGAAAAATGGCAAATATTTCCAGCACCTGATTATAATAATGTCTAATGGAGGATGACAATTTGTAACTGAATTAAATTCTAAAAATATAATCTCAGGGATAAATAATAATGTTTATGTAAATTGATAAATTTGCACTTTTTGTAGTTTTGGATTCCCTAAGAATGGGGATGACGTAATAGATTAATGTATGTAATTCTGCATTATGTATATGTAATCGATATCTATAAAATGTTGCTGTTTTAAATTTTTCACTGATCAGAATTAAATTATAATGTTTCAGAATAACTTATAGGTGCCATCATTTAAACAACCAATGATAATGTGCGCTATTCCTTGGTTAAGTTGGTGTTGTCATATTTCCTTATATGAAAAATATTTGATTTATAACTATTTCGCGAATTTCTACATTTATATCGTGTTGTACACACTTTTCTAAGACTATTAACTTGCATGCACTATAAAACGTAAATAATGTAAGACCTTAAAGTTTAGTAATGCAATCGTTATGCTACAACTA
This sequence comes from Rhamnusium bicolor, assembly GCA_029963845.1. Classification (NCBI taxonomy): domain Eukaryota; kingdom Metazoa; phylum Arthropoda; class Insecta; order Coleoptera; family Cerambycidae; genus Rhamnusium; species Rhamnusium bicolor. The sequence continues at coordinate 1,138,482 of JANEYF010000419.1, forward strand.
GGGACACCCTAATAAATAAATTTGGCAACACAACGGTTCCCCATATCACTGGCTGCTTATGTTTAGGCGCGAACCTTGTCCGATGACGTCATAGGATTAAAATTCAAAATTTTATTATTGTTTGCCCTTCATTGAGCTCAAAAAATTCTGGAAAAATTAAGTGTGAAATGCAACAGTAGATTTTAAATGGCATAAAGATGTCTAACAAATGTGGGTCATGGTTGAAATAGAGATTTTATTTTTGTGTATATGGTGAAACTAGAAGGCACTTTTTGATATTCTGAAATGTTCACTTCTTAAACGATTGTTTTAATTTATATGAAAAATTTACGTGTTGCTGAGTTACGATAAATACAAATGCATAAACTTACGAGACATGTTTTATGCAGGTGCTGCTGTTTTTTCAAAAGAAAGAAGAAGAAAGGTGTACGTACCAAATGACTACAATACAGTGAGACAGACCAACACCTCACACTGTTGCCATGTGGTCACAGTAGTGCAGCGACTTTAAATTGACTTTAGTTGTGAGAAGACCAATGTCGACTTGTTACTTGAACTATTTAAATAGCTAATTATAGGTTAGCCTTAATTAAACTTAAGATAAATTAAGTCGTACCATATCTGTGAATGTCTACAGAAGCCTTACTCGTCGGTTCTGTACTTTCCTTATTTTTTGTTAACATGTACGTATCATTTTATCACTGTCATTATTTATTATAATTACCAAATACTATGTTTTATATAAATATAATAATTTGACTTTAGTTTAGTGTGTGTTCTAGTAAACATGTTTTAACAATTATTTATAATTTTACTCATATGGAAAAATCAACTGTTGATTTTTTGCGAGTAAGGCCGAGTTTTAAGTACGATTGGTGAAATAAAGGTGGATTCATACCGAACAATGTAAATTTATTATCGAATGTAAATAAGTCCACTACGGAGTGGGCCAATTAGTAATAAGTCCTTTTTCTGGCTAGCAAGCAATGTTAAAAGAGATTTTAATGATATCGTTATCAGTATTATAAAATTGTTGTACTGAAAAAAAAAAAAAATTTTAATTTATGTTTTAAATTATTTTAGAATGGTATATTTCCGTTCTTGTGAAATATACTCATTAAATAAAATGGTCCAAAGGAACCGACTAAATGGCCCACTTTGTCCATATCTCTATTATCAATTGCCCATCTTTCGACACCAAATTTATTATAAATTTTTATGGCTCCAAAAGGCTTTCTTTATTTTGTACATAATCGTTTATCATATTGAAAAGTAATGCGCACGTAATCGTTTATTTTGACCTTGTTAAATTATTTCTCTATTTTACGTTCAATATGATATACTGGAAAAAACAGTTGTGATTAAGCATTATTGTAAAAATTTGCTTTATTGTTGATCTCAATTAAAATTTGATCGACTGCTTTTTCTCTCCTTTGACTTGTGTGTGCAGATTCCAAGTCTTAACTGAAATAAACTTGCGATTCTGCTATATGCCAACTTATATTTTTCTTTTGTGGCTATTATTAAAAATATAGAATGTTAGAACACACTGTATTCTTATTTCTTTACCCTTTTGTATAACTCAGATTTATTAAACTCGGCAAACTCTCAACTTCAACTTATTTCTTGTATGTTATGTATATATGCATTCGAAAAAAATTATTCCTGCAATGTCTTTCGTAGGTTGTTTTTTTTTATTCTTTCCACATGTTGCAATTTTAAATTTATTGGAAATGTATAAATTGTTGAATCTAAATTAATAAAAATGCTGTATCTTTGTGATGAGTATTTTTCCCTTACATTCTTACAGGTTTTACAGAATAAAAACGCTGGAGTACTTCAGGAAATGGTGTAATACCCATCATGGGTTGTGTATGAGGCAAGAACTAGGCGATATTTTTCACGTACAGACCGGCGAGACAATCGGGTCGCCAACAACAAGATTAAGCCACAAGAAAAATAGAAATGGGGAGAGTGCTATTGTTAACTGGTGAGTTCAGGTCTCTTTGGTGATGGCGCAGTAGCTCGTGATTGGTGTTGGGGTGGATGGAGATTATTCTACTCGAGGTATAGTTGAGAAGAGGCAAGATTTGTTTACGTTTCCTTAATCACTAGAAAATGTAGCTGGCGCATGCCGATGACTGCTGCGGTTTTTTCTCTTAGGCAAAATAATCAGGCGACGCATAATCACGATCAGGTATAAAATGGGGTCAATCTGGTGTTCTTGTGCTATCTCCGGGTGAAGTAAACAAATCTTATATTCTATTTACCCAACTATAGTTGATACTGTCTTGAAGTCTCGTGACAGGACTCTAGATGAGGACATTGTTATAGTTGTAGCTTTGGTTTTGTTCTTTACCTGCACTTTTATCACATTAATTGGTTCTCTTTAGGGCCAGTATATCCATCTGATAGAGTAGGTAGCTGTCAGTTACCAAACATATTTATATTAATTATTATGTCCCTACTTTTGCAAGGAACTAATGACAGTGTAATATATTCTCATGGTAAAATTGATAAATAGTAACTATTATTTTACAGGTTTAACAATTTTATTCTCAAATCTATCTGTTCGATAATTTTACGAGGAGGTGGATATACCGGCCCTTAGTGAAAGTACAGTGCAAGTAAAAAAGCAATTTATGCCATTCATTACAGTTGCCGGATTGTGATTCTGACCACTCGATGTGTATCGTATTGAGTCGAATGTATGTATACGAAAAACCGCCTAAAATATGAACTCGCATCGATACAATTGATGAGAATCTGACAGCTCATATATTTTATAATATATAATTGGCCAAACTTATGGTAGCGATTTTTTTTGTTGTTCATTAGTTCATAATAAATAGGTGGTACAGGTATCGTTATTAGAAGAAATAACTTGAAAAATATGCAATATGAAATTAAGGTCGTATTAGATTTTTCAGCTCCCAAGTGAACTCTAACTCGATTAATGGGAAAAGCTTATTGAACATGTATATTTTCTATAAATTTTAATAATATTCGTGGTGGCCACCTGGTGGTTGAAGACAATTTGAGCACTGTCAATTTTTATTTAGAACTGCTTTAGCTAATATGTAAGTGGATCTCTATCTTCATAAACTGTTAGTACAAGAGTGTAATGACAGATGTCGCCCTGCAAAAGTGTTGAGCATTTATTTTAGTACATATCAAAGCTTATATAGGCTAGTGTAAATAATCTTTGTACATACATATTGATTATGCCATTTATTTTATAAAAAGATACATATTAGCCAATACTTCTTAAAATTGGCAGCGCTTAAATTGTCCTCAACCACCAGGTGGCTATACTGAGTTGTCTTCAACACCAGGTGGCCAACACCACAATATTATTAAAATTTATAGAAAATATACGCGCTCAATGAGCCATTTCCCAGTATCGAGTTAGAGTTCACATAAGAGCTGAAAAGCCTAAGATAACCCTAATTTATTATTGCATATTTTTCAAGTTACTTCTAATAACGGTACCTGTGCCATCTATTATGAACTAATGAACTCCAAAAAAGCTCTGCCAATATGTATATTATAAAATAAATGATTATTGGTCACGCTTATGAAACTTTTGGCAGTGCTTTTTTGTAGTTTACTAGTTCATAATAGATGGCACAAGTATCGTGACTAGCAGATGCAATAATAAATTAGGGTTGTATTAGAAAAATTTCAGCTCCTAAGCGAACTCTAACTAGATTGATAGGAAAGGCTCATTGAACATGTACCGCCTAGCCGGCGAAAGAAGGTCCGCGCGGCAAGGGAAAGTATTGCCGATAAGTTACCAGCTTTCTGCTAAACCATTTACTAGGAATATATCTCCCAATGAGTATGTGCGGATACAAACAATCCCAAAATTTTGTCATGCACTAACTCATTTACGCTTAATTGCGAATGAAATGCAGAAATCACATTCTTTCCCCGATCAGAAAGTATATTTTCTTCTCAAAAACAGAACGAAGAAAATGCTTAGGAGACCTGTATGTATTGTTATTAATATTTCTTTGCCTGTTTGGTAGGTGGCAGTAACACCTTATAGTTCATTAAATAGATAACTTCAAAGCTAATAAAATATATTTATAGATTATTACGGTTCATTGTATATTGCTTTCGCTATTGTTTGATAGGTGGCACTGTCAATGAGAGCCATATGTCTGGCTGCATATTTTTACAAAATTTACGATTCATCAGAAAAATAAAATTCTTATTTATAAAATAAAATATTTTAATTAAAACAATTGCATAGATTTAAATTAAATATATGCGTCATATGTAACACAATTTTTTTGGGTTACAATTAAAAAAAAAAGAAAGGCATAAAAGTTACACCATCATTGTAATAAGTTTAAATGTAATTTCTTGGGGTGCGGTGTACCCGTAACTTATTTTACAGTACACTAGACTTAAGTAAATTTAGCTCCTCCCCTTCTGGGTCCAGGGTTAGAATAGGCCCAGGGAACCTCCTGCCTGTAGTAAGGGGCGACAATCTTAAGCAATGTCCTATAACTTTTCTCTCCCGTTCTGCCTTTTTCCTAGACCTACCTTATCTTCAACCCGTCTTCTACTATTCTCGACGAAAAAACCTCAGTAATAATCCGTAATGCTAAGGTATCAAACGAACCCATATTATAGCTCACGGGCGATTTAAGTACATTCGTTACAATGTCAGTAAATGACGACCAGTGGTGGACGTCCCTCCAGAGCCCACGGATTGTACAACGGATGTTCTTAGGAGGTACAGTTTCCATCAAATTAGACGCCTCTCGAACATCCATCAAAAGCCCATAACCGGATGTGTATTCATATAGCGTAAGTCAATAGGGCGAAGACGGTGTTTGAAATTTGAAAAAATGTTTCTGATAAAAAATGTGTGATATCAAAAGTGGCATATTCTAAAATTGTTTTTAAATCTATAGGATGTTTCACATTGTGGTGCAAGCTAATAGTCGTTTTATTTTAATTAAACGCTCTGTATACTTTTATATATTTATATTTTACTCTTAATTTTCTATCCAATCATGTATTATTTTTGGACACACTGCGGTGTTGCAGTGTTATTCAACTTTTTCCGAAAATAATTGCATCTGCAGCTATCAAAAGTAACGTCTGCAAAAAATAAATATGATCATCGTTTCGCTTAAAGCGCTAGTCAAGACCTCTATTTTTTAATCCATTCCAAAATGGATGCCTCGTCTGATGATGTATCGCTCCATTTTCTGTATTGATAGCTTCTCGAGATATACGTAGTTAAACGAAGGTTATGTTCGAGTTTTTTTTTTTAATTTTTTCCATCTTCTCGTGTCCATATCTCGAGAACCGATGCAGCTATTAATCTGCGGGATGCGCCATTCGATCCGTCTCGTTTTTCTACGTGTCTGTGAAATTTTTCAGAACTTTGTGACATTTCCGTTTTTTAGTAAAAATCGCTGGACTATAGTAAGGAAATAATTTTTCACTTTTTCAAAGATTCTCTAGAACAAATCTGAAAAAGTTCATGTCTATGTAGAACGTGAAGACGAATCGAATGGCGCAAGCCGCAAGTCGATATCTCTAATGGTTTTAGAGGTATGAGTCATGGAAGATTGGGATTTCGCCGGATTTTGACACCTTTGCGTTTATCGGTCTGTAATTTTTTTTTAAAGGAGATTAATCGCCCTCTTTTTCTTTAATCTATTCTAGAAATGATGCTGTGTCTAATGGTATTTCGCTCGATTTCCAATATTGATTGGTTCTCGAGATATGCGTAGTTAAACTAAAGTTATGTTCGAGTTTTATATTTTTTGAATTTTTTCCATATTCTCGTGTCCATATCTCGAGAACCGATGCAGCTATTAATCTGCGAAATCCGCCATTCGATCCGTCTCGTTTTTCTACGTGTCTGTGAAATTTTTCAGAACTTTGTGACATTTCCGTTTTTTAGTAAAAATCGCTGGACCATTTTTTCAAAGATTCTCTAGAACAAATCTGAAAAAAATTCAAGTCTATGTAGAATGTGGAGGCGAATCGAATGGCGCAAACCACAAAATGACACATATGAATACCAGCAAGTAAGTTACATTTCTTATTTATTTTTATTGTAGTACGGAATATTCGTATGGCTCCATTCTTGTATTTAATGAAAATTTTTTAGGTGCAAATCTACAGGTGAGGAAGGACATCGGTATTCCAGACCAAGGTGTGTTAGGCTACATACGTTTGAAAGGTCCAATCCATCCAAGAACTGCATAAGGACACGACTGGCCTAAGTTGTTGGGCAACTCGTATTTTTATATGGGGTTGTCCTTTGACTTGGGACCTTCGTGGACTTCTGAAAATAATTCCGATTATGTTTTTGTATGTTCTATTAGATTCCAAGAGAAAGACAAACTGCATCTGTTGATATATTAAAATTGTATGTACCATTTTAAGTTTTACGATTAAATGTACAAATATTTTTCAATAGATGGCGCCACTATAGATGTTACCAGCATAAATCTACCGTGAAAAGATAAAACACCTTAAGTGAAAAATGACCATTGAATAAATTGCGTTTGGAACTTAATCAACATTCTTCTTTGACTAATAATAACACAGAATTGTTACTAGACCTTCTAGAATAAAAGATGTACGTATGTACATACAATTAATAATGCATGAGAAGAAAAAACATTAATAATAACTCAGAATTGTTACTAGAATTTTAGTATAGAAGATGTAGGTATGTACATACAATTAATAATGCATAAGAATATCCTTTTTCGTACAGTAAATATTATGAATCGGTGGATAGGGCCCTCCATCGATGAAATCCATCGGTGGATAGGGGCCCATCGATGGAATTCATCGGTGAATAGGGGCCCTTCGAAGAACAGGGGCCATCGAAAGACTTTTATAAAATACATACTCAATAATATAACATGACACCTTTCATGAATTATGAAACTTATTTATATTACAGATTTTATTATTAGTTCAAATATTTTCCGATAGATGGCGCCTTTACTATCTCGCTGAAACATATCGAATGTGAAATTATAAGGCTACGATACCCACGGGGGTGGGTAAACCAAAGGCGGGGACTCGCACGCGCCTCCAGTACCAAGATACTTGATGAGCTACGCGCCTCCAATACATAAGATACTTAAAGAGTTATGCGTTTCAGTACTTAAGACACTTAATGAATTATGAATTATAATAGTGAAGTAAACAATGTATATTATTAGAGATTCTTTATTTTGTTATAAATAAAAAGATTTATAATATAGTGAAATATTTATTTATGAAATAAATAAATATACCCCCCTTCATAATGTACAGGAGTTACTGAAAATTTATTTGAATTTTTCGATTCTGTATATTTTAAAACAGTGATATGTTTGTCACATATATAGAGCGCCACCTCTCGGCGACTTTATAAATTATAATACTGAATTATAATAGTGAACATTAATATATTAGAGATTCTCTATTTTGTTTATAAAGATTTATAATATAGTGAAATTATTTATGTGGATAGGGGCCCATCGATGGAATTCATCGGTGAATAGGGGCCCTTCGAAAGACTTTTATAAAATACATACTCAATAATGTAACATGATACCTTTCATGAAATATGAAACTTATTTATATTACCGATTTTATTATTAGTTCAAATATTTTCCGATAGATGGCGCCTTTACTATCTCGCTGAAACATATCGAATGTGAAATTATAAGGCTACGATACCCACAAGGGTGGGTAAACCAAAGGCGGGGACTCGCACGCGCCTCCAGTACCAAGATACTTGATGAGCTACGCGCCTCCAATACATAAGATACTTAAAGAGTTATGCGTTTCAGTACTTAAGACACTTAATGAATTATGAATTATAATAGTGAAGTAAACAATGTATATTATTAGAGATTCTTTATTTTGTTATAAATAAAAAAGATTTATAATATAGTGAAATATTTATTTATGAAATAAATAAATATACCCCCCTTCATAATGTACAGGAGTTACTGAAAATTTATTTGAATTTTTCGATACTGTATATTTTAAAACAGTGATATGTTTGTCACATATATAGAGCGCCACCTCTCGGCGACTTTATGAATTATAATACTGAATTATAATAGTGAACATTAATATATTAGAGATTCTTTATTTTGTTTATAAAAATTTATAATATAGAGAAATACTCATTTATGAAATAAATATACCACCTTCGTAATGTACAGGAGTTACTGTAAATTTATTTGAATTTTTCGGTACTGTATATTTTAAAACGGTTATATTTTAGTCATATAGATAGAGCACCATCCTCGGAGATTTAAGAAATTAACTACTTATTACTTATAGATTCAAAGATTTTCTAAATTTTTAAAAATAATATACAATTTGCAATTTTGCTATTGTAAGAACAAATACATATAACTATATATTGGTGATGATGATGTAGAACGCAACCATCTGATGACAACTTTAAAAAATAAGCATTTTAACGTATATTGGGTATCTTTATTTGGATATGACTATTGTACTTTCAAAGAATTCAATCATGTCTTTGTTTTGATTTAACAATATTAACAGTTCTGTAAGTTTCAAAAATTCGAGACTAAAATGTGTACTAAAAGTATACATATGAAATAATTATTATGATGCCGCTGAACAAAATAGTTAACTCTACCCCCTCCTTTACCCTACTCCAAAACCATTCCGCAAAGGATACGTCTATTCAACGAGGTATATTATATATTCCACATTGTTCGCAAAGATACAGCTGACAGATGTATCTCCGCAGTGCAAGGCGCAAGCACAATTTTTGGCCCTCACCATTATTCAGAGAATCCATCCATGCCAGTGATGGCGCCTCTTCTCTTTTCTCAGACTTCCAATCGTTGTTTCTTACATCTTTGTAGAATTGTGGCATGCGAATGTTGGTAACTTCCAAAGAATAAACACAACGCCATCTGTAGGCAATTTGTTACAATATTTTACACAAATTTAACAATATGAATCATGTTGATCTAGATGAATAAAAAAAAAAAACGAAAGAAACAATGGGCCCGACAGTGTATACTTTTCAAAAAACTACAGATGCGGCGAATAAATAGGCGCGGTCAAGTTGACTTCGTTTCCTTTACGTGATATTCCACCATTTTACAAGCAGCTTAGGCCTATATAACAACGTATGTGAGGCCCCAAATATACTAGCGTCTACAGATAGGTTGCAATTGGCGTTGATGCTCCAGAAGACATGCGCGAGATAGGGGAAGCCTAACTTAGTTCATAGATAAGTATTAATAAATCCTTTTGGAATTGTTTGTTAGCAAGAAACTCGTTAGACGATAGTAAAGGGCAAGGAAAATCTTACTAAAAAATACTTATTTAAAAAAAAAAATTGTAAGTTTGCGATTCGAACCCTGGACCTACCGCATGCTAAGCGAGTATCTTCTCTATCGTCTAACGAGTTACTTGGTAACAACCGATTCCAAAAGGATGACAAAATTCATGGTCGCAATCTCGCGCATATCTTCTGGAGCATCAACGCTAATCCCAAATATGGATTGCAACACCGATACTTCGTCCAATGTTTCTTGCTCATTATATACACATTTCTTGTTCTCACCATTACAGCGAAACCATGCAGTGACTGATGTCTTTGTCACTGTTGCATGCGTTATTATTTAACCTTTGTAGAATTGCAGCACGCGAATGTTGGTAACTTACAAAAGAATAACACAGCGCCATCTAGCTGTAGGCAATTTGTTACACTCACAAAAATGTAACAATATGAACAGAACTTTGTTGATCTAGATGAATAAAGCAACGAGAGAAACAATGGCTCGACAATGGGTACTTTTCTTAATACCGCAGCCGTCGTGTCATTATTTGTCCAGTCACATGATTAAGATCAATATCTAAAAAAATTCATAAGAGACAACATCTGAATTTGCACATACTACCGTAGAAATCGACATGAGATATTTTTTAAATCATCGTTGCAACTTCATTTGTACTTAAATATGTACAAATATTTTAAAAATCTGTATTGAGCCGCCTTCAAATTTTAAAAAATGTACGAAAAGTAGTACTTTTTTTGAAGAAAATGTCATGTAATGCTCATGTGTTTAACTAAAAGCGGCGTGTCAAATATAGCGCACCGCACAACGCCCGTTATTCAACTTTCGTGTGCACCGAGCCTAAGTGTGCCTCCGGTTATTAATTATTAAATAATGAAATACGAAAAATATCGCCAGAAAACTTTAATTTCTAACATATTTTCAGGAAATTCGAAAACGATCCAATACAGAATTTTTAAATATTGGCATGTCGTTGAGTAAAGATAAAAGACTGATTTTTTTCTCTTTTTTGCTGGTTTCTTATGCCAATAAGCTTCTAACATCAAAAGAAAAGACTGTCTATGCTGTATTTGGTGCCAATGTTGGTAATGTAGAATAGAGCAACGAGAGAAATACTGGTTCGGTACTGGGCACTTTGTAGTAACACCACGGTCTCGAACCGATATCTGCCTCGTAACTCAGTTGGTCTGTGAAACATGGTAAACCTAAAACAAAATTTTACATTGATACAGTAAATATAATAAAAAAAAAGTAATCACTGTTAACGTCGGCCAATCTCCGCTATTAAGACCGATTAACGACGCCAGGAAACAAGCAGCTCATCGGTGCTTGTGTAAGCACTGGCACCTCTAACCTGGACATTTTGCCAAACCCCCACTTTGTTTTGGCGTAAGGATCTTTAACGTGCTCACACGTAGATACACCAAACCTACAATTTTGCATCCCTTTCGACAAATGATGAGGCGGTAGGTCCGCTCTTCCACTGTATCTCATAGACTTGGTCCTGCGGGTTTTGAACCCAGGCAGTCTGGGTGGAAGCACGCGCCATTGTCCGTCACATCACGGAGGCAACTTAATTACAGTTCACAGTTAGTACTCAATTCGTGTTTCCATGTCCATGACACGTTCAAGGCCTCAATTAGAGCAGTCGACACAGAGCTCTGTGTGCAAATTCTATATTTTTTATTTCACTGTGTTGTTGAATAAGATTTGCAGGAAACAAATACTCAGCGGAGAAAGCCCCGACCCTGCATTGAATTAAACCGGCAAATCTTGTTTCGTGGAATCGTGGCTAAGATCATTTGTCAGTTCCCCATTAGAGACCGGTTTCGAACTTTTTATGTTTTCGTCAGTATGCCATAAGCAATGGAAAAGACAAATAATAATAGCAAACCAAGCTAGCCTAAAGCAAACTAAGCAAAATAGACATAGTGTGTGATAAGTGTATCCCTCTGGTGGTTAGTGCTACTATCAGTCAGACATCACTGAGGACTTAGTAATTGATAGCGACCGCTGAGTAGTTGTTTCCTGCAAATCTTATTCAGTATATAGTTTAGCCTTACACTTATCACTAAAACTGGCCGAGGTCTCCTGGCCAACAGAGCCGTCATATGACTCATATGTTTACATCATATCATAATACTTGAATAAGTACAATGAATGGAAATAAATTTTAACAATAATGTTACATTTTATAAAAATTTGTATAAAACTCACCCTTTTAAGCAGATTTATGAAGTAGTTTTGTTGTCGTCATCACAAAGTGGGGAAGATCTATAGTATAATAGCATCAGGTATGTTTCTACAGCTGTCTCCGTCAGCGATGTTCGCTTTGGTGAAAAAAATATGTTTATATTTTGAAAATGACCGTTCGACATCTACGGATGTAATACAGGCATAAGTAAAACAATATGTGAACTCACTTAACGAAGTTGTAGATGCACCATCACAAATTTGTCTTAATTTGCTAAAATCAGGATCTTTCTGTAATACACTCTCGAATTTTTCACTAACGCGATTATTTTTTGCGTCATTTATAGCCTGTAGTTGTGTATTTACGTCGTCCACTATTTGCAGCGATTCCACTAACGACAACGAACTATTTTGCAATTTTTCTATTGCGTCGTGTAGTCCTCTATAATTGTTATTAATAGTTTTTAAATTTGTTTCAAGGGAAACGTCTTGAAAGCTTGTCTGGCTTTCCCTAATAGCTGCAGCCTCGTTAGGGTTGAACTATAGTATCACAGCTTTTATTTGTTGAAAATATTCAGCATAATAAAAAGCCGCTTTCAACCACGTTCCACAACGTGTAAGAATCGGCTCTGGTGGTTCAGGGATACCAGGACACTGTCTGTGAAATGATCGAAGCCGTTTAGGAGATTTGAGAAATACTTTTTTTGTTTTTGCTATTAATGCATCTACCTCTGGAAAACATTTTCGAATCGTTTCTGCCACAAGATGTAACGCATGCACTTTACACGTAACATGTAAAAACCTACAATTGTCTCTTAGAAGAGAACGGCCTACCACGCGCATTGTCGCGGCACCTTCAGTCACAAACATCAATACTTGACTTGTTGAAAGTTCAAATGTTTCGAATGTCTCCAACACCACACGCGTAATTATTTCGCCAGTACACGCAGTTAGTCTTTTACTAGCTAGTAAAAGTGGAAATGTTGGTTTAAGAGGGTCCAGTACACGTACTATAATATTTAAAATAGAATTAATTTTACAATCTGTCGTCTCGTCAATACATAACCAGAGCCGTGTATTTTTTAATCCACATTTAATGCTATTTACAATGTCTTCACGAACAGCTGGAATATATCTACGTAACGGTGTACGACTTGGTAAGTTCACCTGGTTATTGTATTTATTCCAAAACTTCCGAAATGGTTGTTTATCCAGTATGTGTAGCGGAATATTACAGGCTATTAACATTAACAATAAATCAAACATAAACTGAGTTGTCAAAGGCATGCCATTTTTTTTATTTTGATGTTGCACGGTATTGATATGACGACGACAGTCTGTTTTGTGCCAGCACATTAAGTCTTGATTGCAAACTTTACAAATTATTTTGCATCCGTCATAGAATAAATCCGGAAATTCACCGATAAATTTATTCACTGTGTCCGCTTATGGTCGCTTTTTACCCTTTGGCGCGTTTGACATTATGTATAATTTATAGGTACAATCTCACGCATTAACCTTTCAAATAAGACTGCAGCGTAAATCACTTCTAAATCGGAACGTGTGACGCCAGCGCAAGACCGTGGCTGTACTCCAGCCACCTCGGCCAGCTTTAGTTCTCATCACTCACTATGTCCATTTCATGTGTGTGCTGCAGCTCAGCAACTCTCACAAATGGTATAAATTGATTACATATTTAATTGGATGAACACTATGAAGTACGAAGACAATAATATTATGTAGAAAATATACCAGTTGATATTTAATAATCATTTTCTCAGATAATATTTAAAACAGTTACAATAACAACAATCTGCCGCTTATATGAATAAATTATATATGGAACAAAAATATAAAACAATTGTTAATCCCGACAATGGTGTGGTGTGGACTGATGGATCGAAATAAAAGCATTTTAAATTGAACCGGCTCAGTGTATTGTTCGTATCAATTGATATTTATTTTTTGGAATTTTGCTGAAAATTAAGCTATTTATAATTTCCAAGCGATTTCATTTTACGGTTTGATTCACAATCCAGCGTCGGTTAAAAATATTATTGACTTATTGATTCCCGTATGATGAAATTTAAGATTTATATACATTTTTCACTTCACACTTTTGATACTTTTTAAGTATATTTTCTGGTCGGTTCTTTAAATAAATTGTAGATAATAGACTTTCTGAAAATTCCTACGTATGAATGGAAAAAAAAAATTATTGACTGTTGGTCCATATTTCCAAATATTAAATTATAGATTGGATTGGCACTTTCTTTTAAATATTTGATAAATTATCAAAATATGTTCAACTCTGATTGAAATCAGTGACAAAATCTTTGTATGCAGCAAAAGTCTTATCTGTGTAATTAGGTAATTGAAAAATAAGAAAAAATTATTTTGCGCATTTAGAGACAATATTTCGTTTTGAGATGTCACCCGGTATAAGAATAATATGCAAAATGGACGTTACTACACGACGTTTAATGTGGAGAGGACACTGAGGACAGAGTGTGCAGTGCATATTCTAATTACTTGAGGGTGTAATTGATTTGGGTTTCTATCTCGCGGGAGTACGATGGATCGGTCTCTGGAGACTAAATGGCATCGTTTAGAAACACCGTCATATTTATTTAGTTCACTTTGCATGATGGGATGCTTTGCCAGCCACTTGGTTTCAGCAATTACATGAAAACAGACATCAGAAAGCAAAGTATAACCAGGCCTTTTGAACGAATATCATCGTCTAGAAATTTCACGCACAATTACTATTCATAACCTTGGGAGAATTTATGTAAGATTACGGCCACTTCCGTTAGAAATAAATTAATCGAATCAAGGGGAAAAATTAATTTCGTATTATGCTTCGTCTTCAATGATTATTGCGATTCAGTGATTATCGTGAGTGAATTCTGCATAAGGTAATTTGTTTTTTAAATATTGAGTGATGTATTTTAGGTGATTTCAAAATTGTCATTCGGGCAAAGTTCTACTTATTAAGGACTTATGAATAGCTTTTAAAAAATGCATATGAAATCCTAGCAATTATTAAAAAGAAAGTAATAGGAGGTTACTTTATATATATGTAGCTTTCTAGTAGTTAAGTAAAAACATGTATTGTTCAACATGATACATTCGATTTAAAAAATCAATCTAATTTCCTTGAATTAGTTGTGACCGCTGAGCAAACCTACCCTAAACCTAAATGTCATCGACTCAAACCACAGAGCATATACACATAGGGAACGACTATTGCTTCCTATATTTTCATACACCCTTCATGGTAAACCACCAATGTGCACCCCAATCCAATTCAAAATTTATTTCAATTTCTTAATCAACACGCCGATGTTAATTCAATTAAAAACGAACCGAATGATGTTAATGGTAAACGTTACGTTACGTTTAACATTATATTTTAATGTTTATAGTTTACTGGTGACGGAAACGGATTATAACGTTTGGTACTGGATTATTCATAAATGAATTTAGATCATGTATGACACGATTAGAAGTCAAAGAACTTTTAAAAGTAATCAAACTAATTAGTTTTTGTTTGCTTATTTTTTGGAACAATTTTAAGGAGTATCTGTACATGGTGACATTGTAAAAAACATGTCAGTATTTGGGGATATCATGTCGATCACAACGTATCAAGAAATAAATTAAATTATTATAAAATTAAGAATTACCAAACGAATCATACAATTCATATACGCAGAACAAAAATGTTTTGAGAACATTTGGAAACAAATACATAATATACGGTTCAGTACCTGGTCCGACTCTTTTCTAGTTGCATATGAACGAGTTCTTTCTTTATAACTTCCTCAACAACGCCTACTTTTCCTCATTCACTACTGTTTATTTAATATACTATATTATATTAAATAAATGGTATCAGAAATTATCAACAACTTCTTGAAACTTTTGCTGAATAATGAAAAAAATTATTTTATATTACTACATTAAAAGTACTTGCGCAATGCACCCAAAAAAAAGCAAATAGGTATCAAGTGTATATCCTGTATAGCAACTGTATAAATTGGATGTTTATGTGTGGGGATATATTCTACTCTGTTTAATAAATACAATATTGCAATTATTTTCTCTACTATTTATAACGTAAATCATTTTTTTTTTATAAATATTTGTATGCTGATCTCCCCAAGACAGGAGCTTGTGACTTTCTAGTAAGGTATATCATGTTTACAGAAACTCTAAACTACAGATAATGAGACCGATGGTTAAACATGTTTTTGAATGGTCGCGTATGCCGCCCATGTCTCCATGCAACTTGCTTCAAAAGCGTGCTGCTTTCAGTGTAAAGCCCAAAGCTCGTTTGATCTTAATATTATATGACGTACTCGCTCAAATAAAAGCTCTCTTCTGATTTGCCGCCTAATAGACCGCAAAATCAAACAACAACGTCGTGTATCACGTCTACTCGTTTCCCAGTCATAAAGGCATTTCATTTGTATGCATATTTTAATTAATTTTGATTACTTATCTTTCCTCTAAAAAGTATACTAGGCATGCAATTTTGTTTCAAATTGTAGGAGTTTAAGTGACAAAACTACCTCAAAGCAATAATATTGTAAGTAGAAACAATAATAATTAAGATTTGTTGAAGGATAATGGCAATCATAGAAGACTGTTCAGAAAAATTTTGGAATGACGGTAAGATATCGTGAAGAGGTTCTAATTCCTCTCGTTAATCAGCTTCATCTATTGCGATTAACTGGAATATTATGATACTGATAAAAATTGGTTCATGGGGTATTTTGGTTTATAACTAAAAATTCTGGGTACATTTTCAGTTTGTTTAATTTAAAAATGCTGGTTTATAAAAAAAAAAACTGGTGCAACTAGTTTTACTAGAAAATATGGACTAGAATGGAAATAACTTAATATAACTTAATGGTTTGTAAGTTAGAGTTACATACAATCTGATATGTAGATTTTTGCTTATCAGTGTCTGCAAACAAATGGGTTGCATGAAACTAGGGTTATCGGATCACCGCAATGTTTAAGGCTTAAGTCACACTCAGAATTCAGGAGAATGTTAATACGTTCAGAAACTTAAATCTGCTGTAGAATGGAAATGGGACAGATAAAAAATAATTTGATTTCGATTTTCCCCAATTTTGTTGAGGCTGTTAAACTGTTAGTAATAAATGATACCTGAATATTGCTTATTTTAATAACGCAGTGCTTCCATAAAGTATTGCACAAATTCATTTTCATGAAGAATAATTATTTTAATAAAAAATCCCGAGGCAGGCTTATTTTTTATCTTAATTGCGCATATTATTAAATTGAACTCCATCCATGTTCGAGTTATGACCTCGTCCAATGTCCAATGTTTTTTTTTAAATAGAACATACTATTTTTTCTTAAACAGTACTTTATCGTATATAGTCAACCTGAAAATGTAATTTAAATATCACGGATGAATGTTTTCAGTATGAAGTAAATTTGGCTAATACGCAGAGTCATTCAAAAATAAGCCGAGGAAAAAACTTTCCTAAAATATAAAAAAAATCAGTACTCTAAATTTCGAGAAAAAAAGTTTGAGGGGAAAAAACCATACTCGCCTATGGTTCATTAAAACGAATATGCACCGAGCGGACGTACGATATACGTTGAGAGCTAGGTATATCAATAGGTTTCCAGCAATCAGTCAAACACAGACGCTATGGAGATACGTACGTGCGGGTGAACCTGGTGTTCTTTTTTTCGAGAAATTTAAAGACGATTTAAGTAAAAATCAGGATATTGACAAATTGCGTAATATTAACAAGTGCCTAAGTGATGGACGTGCAAGTCGGTTGAGTCGGTTGGGTCGGTTGATTGGTTGAGTCCGTTGAATTATATTCATCACTGACACACAGCGCCATAGAACTGCCAAATAGAATTTTTTCCTAATTACATCGGTCCTAACGACACTTGAGGACTTATTTTTAAAACGCAATTTCTGCAAAACACCTTTTTTAGGAGTAATTGCATAATTTTCAATAACTAAAAATATATATCCCCCATATTTATCATAAATTTTAAATTACAGAAACTGTACTTTGCTAAAAATAAATATACGTTTTTAAAAGAGTTCATTAAGACGAGTTAAATGCCATCTATAACTCAATAAACGTTTTGTCAGAAATTGCGTTTTGAAAATAAGCTCCTCACTTGTTTCTCGATTGACTTCTGAAGTGGGATTTTTATTTAATTTCTGTTTGAGTTTGGCTTACCTGAAGTTCAGTTCATTTGTGTGATTAAAGAACAGAATGTCTTTCATTTCCAAATGAGAATCTCTTCTGCTAAGGTTTAATTGTTAGAAGTGTTTTAATCAAAACATTACCTTAAAATAAGACCAGTAAACTTCTGAACAGAACTGAACATTATTCAGACACATACGATAATTTTTTGTTGCTCTGTTGGTATGGATTACGTAAATTACGATCGAAGTTGTAAAAACCTCACCTGACAAGTATTATTACATCTTTGGAGAATTTCTTGTGAAGTCACCAGTGGCGGTTCCTGGGTCAAGAGATAGGGAGGTCAATTAGAAAAGTTTACTGTATTACCTACCTTTTAAAGTGATTTAAATTCCAAATCGATCCTCCGGTCTTTTTGAGATGCAAAGTGGTCAATTACTTTTTCATTAAAGTCTTTTATCTTCTTTATTAAGGCCCTTTCTATGGTAAGCATAGCTAAAGAAGATAACCTTTCCTGACCCATGGTATTTCTTAAAAATGTCTTTATTCTTTTTAAGGTGGAAAAACAACGTTCACTTTCGACGGTAGTCATAGGGAGAGTACACAAGATTTTTTTAAACAGTTTGACACTTTCAGAAAAGGTATTGCACAAATTATTGTTAATAAAAAGCTGTAACAAAGCAACTGCACCTTCACTATTGGAAAAATCTTCTCGGCTATATAATACTTCTAATTCAGTTTTAAGTTTCAAATGATTTATGACTGGATACCCCGTTTTAACTAATATAAACATATCTTGAGGAAAGCTTTTTTTATAATCTTTAAATCGATCTGCGTGAAATAACTGAGACACTGTTAAACGATTACTGAAGCCAAACCTGTTTTTGATCTCAGATGTAATTATATCACAAACTTCTAATGAAATTCTCCTTCTTGATTCTTCCGTTTTACATCTCTGGGCAGACCTCCAAATGGTTATTCAAAATTTTATTTCTGATGCCTTCAATTTTACTATTAAAAACGCCAATACACTTATTTACTGTTATGCCATCGATATTACATTTTTGTAATTGATTGAACAATATATCACAATGAAGCATAACTAAATGAAAAAAATTTAACCAGTAAGGAAAATGTTCATTTTGTAAGTAGTTTTTTAAACCAATAGCTTGGTTTAGAGTGTTGTTTTCTGATTCATTATCAATGATTTTTTCTAAACAATCTAATAATTCTGTTCGATAGGTATAAACAGTCTCTATGCACTTTGTATTAAAATTCCATCGTGTTGGAGCCCCTGTAGGTAATCTTACCTTAACAACATTATCTAACGCGGCTGTTCTTTTTGGAGATTTTCCAAAGAATGAAGAAAAGCCATGTAAATTAGCAAAAATAATGTTTAAGCTTTTATCCTGACTTGATGCTTTTTGTAAAATTAAATTTAGTTGATGAGCGTAACAATGAATAAAATTTGCTGAATGATAACTTTTTTTAATTTTGGCTTGTACACCTCCAAAAGCACCACTCATTACTGATGCTCCGTCGTAACTTTGTGCTATCAATTTTTCAGGACTTTCATTAATTTTCAGACATTCTGACGCTTTTAAAATTACATCTGTCAAATGCTGCGATGTCGTTCCTTAAGGCTGATTAAATGTCCAAAATCTCTCACATGCAACACCGTCTAAAACGTATCTAAACACAAAAATTACTTGTACTTTATTCATAATCCAAGTCATGTCCATCTTTAAGTTTTAATATATTTTGTACAACACTCATATTTAATAGTAAACACCAAAAACACTGTTTCACTTAATTTCTCGACAAGTAGAGATTTACCAATAAAATGTTCACAAATAAAAACATTAAAAACAACGCGACAGAATTTACCGACCAACGCGTACCTAGTCAGCATTAGGACTGCTCACTGCTCTACTGAACTTAGTGAATTTCGTGCGTTACCGTTTCCGTAAAATGTGTCAGGGACATTGTCCCCGCCAGTGTTTTCTGTCTCTTTTGCTTTCTGACGATTCGCGCATAAGTCTATTTCACTTTAATTCGTTGTAAATTCGGTCGGTAGCTAGCTTTGAGGACAAGTTGTGTACTGACCCAAGATTTTTAAATTCTATAAATGAATAATGTAATGAATATGAATGTAGAGGCTCGGTGCTCGGCGGGGAAACGAAATCCTGCGATCTAGATATTTGAATAGTATTGTGCATAGAATGAACTAGAAACTTTAATATATTTTTTAAGAATATTAAACTATATATATATTATATATTTTTAAACTTCAGAAAATGAATAGCTCTATTTTTTTATTTGTATGTGGGAGGTCATTGATCAAATGACCCTATAGAAGAACCGCGAGTGGAAGTCACAAGCGAGGCCATTGTCTGAAAATGTGAAAAAAGCGTATTTTCTATATTTTGGACTTTTAGTCGGAGATTAAGACAAGCAATGGGCTTCCCACGTTTCTTGTGTAAGTTGAAGCGTGTCACTAGTACAGTGAATGAAAGGAAAAAGAAAATGCATGCCTTTAGTGGTTTCAGTGGTATGGCGAGAACCCACCAATCATTTCGATGATTGCTATTTTTGTGTAACAAGAATTGAGGGATATTCCAAAAAAGAAAACAAAAAATCAAACATACAAATTTGCCATCGGCCCTAAGATCTGTTGGGGCTGTCAAAACAACAAGCACATCTTCTTGGTTTTCGACTTAAGGGGTGGAACTTACTGACTAAAGAGACAAAGATTACGAAAAAGAAATGCAACGTTTTCCGCATTTTATAATATGGAAAATTCACTATGAGCGTGTATTGATATTGATGCTTAATGCAGGAATTTAATATCGAGCATTCCCCTTCCGAGTGTTACTACATAATGGAAATTTAAAACCATCTATACCAATTGCACATTCAGTAATAACGAAAGAGGATTATGACAGTATGAGCACCATTTTAAATAAAATTAATAACAACAAATAAATGGCAAATATATGGGGATTTTAAAGTAAGAGCCATTTTAATAGGGCTTCAAGGAGGCTTTACAAAATATTGCTGTTTTCATTGTTTGTGGGACAGTCGTACAGTAAAAGAACATTATGTGAAAAGAATTTGGTCGGACAGGAAAGAATTTGAACCAGGAAGTAGTAATGTGCCCCTTGTAGAAACTAAAAATGTTCTTTTGCCACCTCTTCATATTAAACTTGGGCTAATGACAAATTGTGTGAAGGCTATGAATAAAGAGAATGAAGGATATAATTACTTAAGAGAACTTTTTCCCCAATTAAGTGACGCCAAACTTAAAGAAGGCATTTTCATTGGCCCTCAGATTAGAAAATTGCTTGACGTTGCAGATTTTAAAGGAGCACTCAATAGACAGGAACTCAGAGCTTGGAACTTATTTGTAAGCGTAGTAAAGGGATTTTTAGGGAAAAAGAAGGATGCGAATTACACGGAACTAGTATGCGAACTTTTAGATTCGTACCAAACGCTTGGTAGCCGTATGTCTTTAAAAATTCACTTTCTGCATTCTCATTTAAATTTTTTTCCTGAAAATTTGGGTGCGGTAAGCGACAAGCATGGAGAAAGATTGCATCAAAATTATCAAGACAATGGAAATGCGTTATCAAGGACGATCGGATCCAGCCATGGTGGATGATTGGCTGTTGGTTCTTAAAGCGAGACGATTTGTTTTTTAAAAATTAGAGAATAATTATCTTCGTAGATATATCTATGTAAGGCTAATATATGTCATATACATTATCGATATATAGCAATAAATATATTAGTAAAATTAACAATGTTATTCCTGCACATAATGTTTTATTAATGTAACAAGAAAACGTTACGTCTTACGACTTTTTGCTTGTCATTTCTGTAATCAGAAGGCTTTATTCCAATGGGATATGCTACATGTTACATAGAAAAATATATTAATTTGTCCGCCTGTTATTTATTTATTACTTTCTTTTTTACTTGCCTGAAAATTACCAAAAATAATAGAAAAGGCTCTAGTATCTGTAAGGGTATATAATATCCTTACAGATACTAGAGACTTTTCTTTTCGGTTTATTCCGGATTCACCCTGTATGCATCTGTACTGAAGAGATAAAAAAGAAGATTAATTTTAATTAATTCTTTAGAATTTAAAAATTAAAATTACATTATCTTTTATTTGAAACGATAGAATTTTAAGTTTTAATATATTTCTGTATGTTTAATTTTTCCAATAATCCTTGTGTTGATACGGTAGTCGAGCTGTAACAGTTTAGTTATTTTTTAGTTTGTCCAATTTAATTTGGGAAATGGACTAGCAAGTGATACCATAAACACAAGTGGATCTAGGACCTCGAAGCGACGTGACAAGTATCTCATCTAAAAGCTTTTCTGTATAATTTTTTAAGCCCCGCAACATTGCCGCTCGCATTTCGTTTTGTGAAATATTTTAACATTCAAATAACCACCATTTAGATACAATAACACATAACATTATATAACGATAATGCGGCCTAAGCTGCTCTCGACTCCAGTGGAAATCAGATGGTTCGAGTTAATCGTATGGAAATTAAATATCTAACTAATATCCGACCGACTGAAATGGAAACCAGATAAAAAGTATCACTATTGCATTTATATTATTTGGTGTTACATTTGGTTTTATTCCCGTTCAATTTTTCTTACCAATAAACATGATTGACAGTTAGACGTATCCGATAAAATCATATTCATGTCGACTGTACTCATATAATATACTTCTAACTTCCCATTTCTTATCTGTGTGACACATAAAATTAAATATTCAGTATTGAGATGCATATCACTTCTCAATTAAGAAGCAGAAGGAATATTTTCATAAATTCTGATAAAAAGGCACACACATTTTTTAAACACTGTCTGCCCATCTTGAATGTAGGGTCTTTTCTAACTTTTAAAATATGTGAGCATACATAGAGTTGACTCGTCCATGCATTTTCAATAATATTCATAAACAAGAATATACAGGGTGTTTTTCAAATAACCAGCAAAATTGGCCTTGTAACAAAATTATCCCTGTACCAAAACTGAGTGTCATATCGTACGAACTGTGGAAGATGAAAAATAAAATAAGCCATTCAACGCCCTTTACCGCGGAAACGGAAAATTTTAGGACATATATTCATATGAACACGTAAAGACGGTTGAATGTGCGAAACTCAGGTGTAACGACACAAAAGTACGCGGTTATGCATACAGTTTGTTTATGGAAGAATAAAATGACAGTAAGATGAAAGTGTCTGCGACCGTTACCTTTCACAACGGATATAAATAAATTTATATCTGAATTTCCTGATTTAAAATATACCAGAACAGTGATATATTGTTGTGTTTGCCAACGCCATTTGATTGGGTGAAGTGCACATGACTGTAGGCGACATATCGCAAGGGCATATATAAAATAGTAAACTAAAATATCCGTACTGGGTATTTAATTTTCGACTTAATTTTCATGTTAAGTGCGTGTGGTATTCCACTGGTATTAGAGGGTATTACCTACCAGACAACAAGTAAGATCGCAATTTCCCCATTTTAAAAAACGACTTGAGAATAATAAGAATGTAGTACATGATAAACGAATATGGCTAACTGAGGACTTTGACAGATGATACAGGTGTCAAAAAATTTCAAGACGTGTTTAATAAAAATCCGGACATTAAAAACCTGCGTGACCTTATAAACAGTGCCTAAGTGATGGAAATGCTACTGACTCTCAACAATATTATGCATTTTTGGATGTAGAACGTTCATTTTCAAAATATACATCGACGATTTCAGCAAAGCGTGGAAATTTGTCAGAGCATACTATAAAAGTTTTTTTAATGATGCAGGTGTATGCTGAGAACTATAAACAGTTCTATATGGACAAAAAATCAGTCCTTGTTAAAGATGGCAAGTCGTGCGGCTATTCAGTGGTGCAACAGCAGGTATATACCTAGTGAGACAAGGACCGGCCGGTGGACAAATCGAAGCGAGCCGCGTGACTAGTCCATTATTGTGTATCCTAGTGTTTACACGCTAGTTTATTCCTCTCTGTTTTATTGTATGTTGTTGTATTGTTGATAATTTTATTTATTGTATTTTATTTTTAATATTAATTTAATAATAAAATATGTCAGACGTGTCAGAAGGATAAAAAACGGCCATGCGCTGAAAAAGTGAATAAATTTATCGGTGAATCCCGGGTTTATTCTATAATGGTGTTACAATAATTTGTAAGGTGTGCAAGACAGACCTGATGTGCTGGGATAAATATGATTGTAGACGTCACGTAAATACTGTGCAGCATAAAACTAAAAAAAAATGCCTGCCTTCGAAAACACAGTTTATGTTCGATTTACTGTTAATGCCGTTGGCCTGTGATGTTCCGCTGCACGCACTCGATAAACAACCATTTCGGGAGTTCTCGAATAAATACAATCCCCAGGTGACGTTAGCAAGTCACGTAACGTTGCGTAACTATATACCAACGGTACACGAAGACATTGTAAATAAAATCACATGTGTATTAAAAAATACACGGCTGTGGTGACGCCTTGACAAGACGACAGATCGTAAAATTTTTTTTATTGTAAATGTTATAGTACGTGTACTGGCCCTCTTAAACCGGCAAAAGACTAACTGAGTGTACTGGCAAAACAAATACGCGGGTGGTGCTGGAGACGTTAGAAAAATTTGTTCTGTCAACAAGTGTTGATGTTTGTGACGGATGGTGCCGCGACAATGCGTTTGGTAGGTCGTTCTCTTCAAGAACACAATATAGATTGGTAATGGTTAAAGGCAGATTTTTATTATGCTGAATATTTACAATAAATAAAAACTGTGATATTACAATTCAATCCTGACGAGGCTGCAGCTTTTAAGGAGAGCCAGACAAAGTTCGAAGAACTATAGGAGACTACATGACGCCATACAAAACTTACAAAACAATGCGTTGTCGTTAGCGGAGTCACTGCAAATAGTGGACGAAGTAAATCGCCTACTACACTAGGTGACGCAAAAAATGAGCCCGTTGGAGAAAAGTTCACACGTGTGATAAAGCAAAACACCGGCTTTACCAGATTAAGACAAATTTGTGGTGGTCGTGCAACCACAGATCCGTTAAGTCCGTTGACAGACTATTTTAAGTATGCCTGTATTAGATCAATATATGTCGAACGGTCGTTCTTAAAATTTAAGCATATTTTTTCACCACAGCGAACATCACTCACGGGGACAACCATAGAATCATACCTGATGCTGCAAAGGTTTTACAGATCTTTTCAAGTTTGGGGTAACCAAGCTAATTCATTAAGCTAGTTAAGAGGGTAAGTTGTGCATACTTGTTATAAATTGTAACAGTTTATTGCTTTTTTTTACTAGTTAATTTCTTTTATTACGCTTATTATGATGCGTACGCCCATGTCTCGCCGCACATTTCTGCCAACTCTACTTATAAAGAGTGCCTAAGTGATGGAAGTGCTACTGACCATCAACAATATTTTGCATTTTTGGATGTAGAACGTTCATTTTCAAAATTTACATCCACGATTTCAGCAATGCTTGGAAATTTATCAGAGGATACTATAGAAGCTTTATTAATGATGCAGGTGTATGCTAAGAACTATAAACAATTCTTTATGGACAAAAAATAAGTCCTTGTAATTCGTTGTACTTACAGATATGGCCACGGTACACGACGCGCCGCGCGTCGCTGGAATTCGTATATTCAAACGTCTAAAAAATCTTTTCCAGGTGCTATCCCAATACATAGACATTCCCCAATTAATAAATAGTGTTTATTTAAGATTTTCAGTGACAAACAATTTTAGCTATTTTTCAGGCTCGATGAATTTCGTAAATATTTCATACAATTAATAGATTAATGAATGATTTAAATTTACATTTATACAAATTGTGTGTGAAATGAAAAAGTTTGTGAAATAAACTGCTTTATATAAAAGTGATTAATTCCTCATAAAGCAAATAATGTGTTGGTGTATTTGAAGAGTACGTATTATGGGGTGCGTTAGGCATGTTTCTCTTTTAACAGAAGAAATTTCAGCTAAATTAAGAGAATGTAACATTCCACATCTGGAACTCTGCAAAGAGGACAAAAACAAGTTTTTTATATGACAAATGGTGTAGGGTAGTCGCAGACAGAAAGCGGAATTTAAAAATAGTTGAAACAACATAAATTTGAAATATCTCTCTTCCTGGCTTGTCCCAATGTCTTAATTATAATTATACAGAATTAATTAATTTTTTAAGTATCATCTAAAAGAAATTAAAACAGTTAAAAAGTCATAAAGAAAAGTTATTGTGTTGAGGGGTAGGTATGTTTTTTATAACTGCTATTACCATTTTAATTGCTAAATTACAATTTTTCTGGTTTCTATTAGTATGCTAATCTCTAAAGAATAACCGAGATACATAACAAACAGACAAATAAATCGATTAAAGGAGTATTTTTACTTCTGGAATTATCTTCCCTTCAAACCCCAAGTTGCCTTTTTCACCCTATCCTTAAAATTGCCACATTGATATAATTGTTATACAAGACTATAAAATTTTAAGGCTGCGTTCTCATCAAGCACCTAAAATAAAGTGATAAATCGCTCAGCTAGATACATAGGTATATTTAGAGAAATTAATTGTGTACATAATTTATTATTTGCTATATGTTGATTATTAAGAATGTTCTAAAACTTACACGAATCATAATTTTCAAAGTGCACGTACGTCGATGAAAAGTAAGTACAAACGCTAATATAAATTAATGAATAGTGTATTATAGTACCTGCCATTGATTTACGAGATAGAGTCGCTTATTTTAAGTGTCAGTTTTCCATATATCAAAAATGAGGTACCTATTCTAAGGGCGTTTTTCTCGAATTTTACGATGACAATTTTATGGACGTCAAGAATGCATGTGTGATTCAATGCTTCCATCCAACAATGTTGCAATTTTATTAAATATAAGATTTAGATGGATTTTGAAATATAAAATATTTCACTCAAGCGATACGGTGTGAAATGATTTCCCTTCACAATAAAATTATGCAAACAGGCTTTTTATCCAAAATCCTACGAAAATGTTTCATTTACAAAACATATACCGTAATCATATTATCATAGATTTTTATTTCAGAGTAACAAAGTTTATGGGTATACATTTATTCATGAAGAATTCTTACGTATTTAAGTAAATTACTTACCGGAAAATGGAAGCTATATGGAATAATGAATAATAAAATCGAACGTGAGTTAGAAACGGCACCACCATTTATAATTAGTAAAAACCTTTGAATAAATAGCTCATTAGACAATATTGTAACAGAATTTAAAAAAAGGATATAAATATTTCAGAAATTATTTTAAACCTTCTTATTTCGTGTGTTATTAATTAATTAATAAAAGTAAATTTGGAAATAATAGCAAGTAAACATAAGCGGCTAAATATATTGTCACGTTATTAGATTCAAATAAATTTTATTTATTCGTTGCCAAAACTTTCATGTTATTTGAATTAACTGCAATATATCACTATTTTTATGACTTATTCCTAAAATACAATATTTAAAAAAGAAATCAGAGCTGTCTTTGAATATTGTTTCTTTTGGTTTTTTATCAGAAATATTAACTAATTTTTACCGAAATTTGAACCAAAAATTCGATTTTTGATTGTTTTTTAGTTTTTTATTTCACTTCCCTCAAATATTTGTTAAATAATTCATTGCTTTTCTTGACATAACTGTGTCTTTTTCGAAATGTATAATTTGTACACCGCATTTTTTATTATTATTACCAACATTGGATACTAATGTAGGTTGAAATATTTCCAGTGTCTAGATTTTTGGAGCGAAAAATAAGATGTGTCCAATATATAAATAGTTTAAAATATCCAAATATATGGAAGGATGGGCGATGCCTAATGAATTAATGGAGAATAAACAAACATTACCCTTGTTATGACGTAATCGTTTGAGTTGTAAGCAAGTGAATTTGCCCCCTGAAGTGAGTTGTAAACTCTCATAACACGCACATGTTGCCGCTATTAGTGGCAATTAGTAATCAGTGACAACACCAAGCGCGTGCCTCAAAACTAGTTTATTCTGATCCTGATGATCCGATGGTTTGTCAGCTTCTTCCGCTCAACTCTTAGCCGTACTTGAGATTATCAATTATCATTACAATTTAATATTCGTGTCTTTACTTATCTTACTAAATTAGGCACAAAAATCTGCAGATTTATAAATTATCGTCATTAACCCCGCGTGTATTGCATATTTTATACAAATTTTTAAAACCTTTCGACATTAAACGTATGGTAAAAACAAATCCCCGCTAGAGTTGAAAATGGGCTTTAGGCAAAAACCTTTTTTTCCTCATAAAATGTCCCCTAATTGAGAATACAGTGTCGCTGAAGTAACACATAAATTCAATAAACTTCTTATGAAAAATGTCTCGATCAAATTGTGTTCTTTAAGTATTTTGTTGATAATACGATGAACACCTTACTCTTTAAGTGACACCACAAGAAAAAATATAGTGGTGTTAGGTCTGGTGACTTTGCAAGCTACTATTAGGTCCCCTCCCATCAACCCAACTATTTGGGAATGTTTGGTCTAAGTTTTGATGAACGTTAGCCGCATACATGTGCATTTGCATCCGGTGTGGGTTCTCTGCCACCCAGTACCGACAATTCTGTCTGTTAACAGTGACGTTTAAAAAAAAGTAGCCTCGTCGAAGAAAATTGTATTTTTAACAATATCTTGATTTGCTTGGCAAATTATCTATAGTTATTTATTTGTGGTATCCTACATCTTTCCAACATATTTGTGAAAAATTATAGTCTTCTTCAAAATCTCTGTCGTCGGCTTTTCTTAAGCAGCGAGTAATAAATACATCAAGTTAAACATTTTTACGTGGATTTGGAAGAATTTTGTTGAATAATTGGTACCTCTTGAGTTGTCACTAAAGCCAAGCATCATTCCTTAGTATTTGCATTATTGTCCTTTCGCCTAATCGCATTTTTGTTTAAGAAATTATTAAAAATCGGTTTGGAAGAAGAAATATATTTTCCGAGGAGAAAAGAAGAAATTTTTAAGTTTGATTTTAACTATCTCAAAATTTTTCATACGTAATCACCTAAATTTGTACTATAGTATACGATTATAAAATATGCTCTATCAAATCAAGGACATAGGTTAGCATTAAAAAAAAATCGAGACGCTTTAAAAAGTGTGCGTTTTTTATATGAGGGAGAGAGAGAGAGAGAGAGAAGGGAAAGGGTAAAGAGTGTCGAATAAATCAGATTTTTCTAATAATGTAGATAAACTTGATAAAATAAATCGTTCCATCATTTGGATTCAATTATGGAAATATATTTATTTTTTATAGTGGATCCGAACTATACAGATATCACGGGGTGGGTTTCCACTCAGCAGGATATTTATGTATATTTCCTTCCCTCAACAGACACATGTTTTTAAAGTACTTACTGGGGACATAAAATTCCGAAATCTCATTTTTTAGAGCAATTTCATAAAGTAAATGACACGTAACGAATACAGTTTCGGTAAAATGTATTCTTATGTTTTTAGAAAATGTCACAAAAATGCTATTATCTTATATTTTTCTCATAAAATGAGGGAGCTGGATAGCTTTTAAATATCCCTAATGATTTATCTTGAAATAAACATCTGAGTAAAGGCGGGACGGTTTTGGTAATGCTTAAAACTCATTTTCACTTTAACCTCAGAAAAAAATGTATTTTTTGACACAACTCATACGGGGTTCTACTAAATAATGTGGATATCAAAATAAATAGAAAAGAAAGAAAGAGCTCATACAGGGACCAATAGAAATATCGAACGAAAGATGAGTATTATTTTCAATCAAAACGTAAAAATAATGATAAGGATGGAAAAAAATAATCGAATTAAAATTAATGAGAACATATTTTTACTTTGCAGATCGTGTTTGACATAATGTCACGTGCTGGAAGCATGCTTATTAGAGATGATTAAAAATTTGTTAACTAATGAAAAGAAACTACTAACAGACTAATGAAAAAAAAGGTGATAATAGGCCCCATGCAATAAATACAATTTTGGAATTTTTAGAATCTCAACCTAATGAAAAAAACCAGTGTAAAGGATTTTTTTTTATTTTGTCTGTTACAAAAGTTATTCAACATTAAAAGTTATGCAACAAAAAATTTATCCACTACGCGCTCAAACACCGCCTGCCAGGCAGATCGATCCAGTGACGTCATAGTACAGGAACTTTCATAGTGCAAAGTGCAAGTGAACACAAAGCAGGCAAAACACGTTGTTAAATGTAAACAAGTGGTGTTATATTTTGTGTTGTGAATGTTGTGAAATTTTAAGTCAAGTAATTACATATCTATAATGATCAACTCCTCAAAATCATCATGTTACTGGTGTATGGTGCCGATGTGTAAAAACACCAGAAAAAAACTTTTCCAAGTTTCAAAAAAACGAAACACATAGGACATTGTGATTAAAAATGATTAGATGGGATCTAAAGAAGTTTTCGAAAAAAAGCTGCATTTTTGTATGCGAGGAGTAGTTAAAAGAATAATATAAAAATAAATATGCAAGCAATAAAAACATAATGTTATGTAAAAGACATAGCAGGGTAACAAAAGGGATTCTAGGTTTCGAACGATTTTTCAGATTTTTTTATATGTTATTTTGGTATCCTAAAGAAGATATTTTCCATCGTGGAATTTTGTGTGAACCTACTGAGTGTTACTGAAAATCATCACCATCAGACACAAAGTTGTCAATTATCCAATTTGGGTGACTCATTTTTAGTTAATATTTATTGTTAAATGGATTTCAATCGCAAACTCAAAGAGTTTTTGCTTAAAAACGATAAAGGGACGTCCAAAAATACTTTTTCTACAGGTACTTTTATACAGGGTGTATTTAAAATTTTCACACGTATCCAACAAAGGTACCTACATCTAATTTTTTTATAAAAAAAACCATTTATATGGATTTAAAGAAAATAATTCCTAGGAAACTGGACGAGTAAGGACTGCAAGTCAT
Organism: Rhamnusium bicolor; assembly: GCA_029963845.1. Lineage (NCBI taxonomy): Eukaryota > Metazoa > Arthropoda > Insecta > Coleoptera > Cerambycidae > Rhamnusium > Rhamnusium bicolor. Next base: position 1,169,322 of record JANEYF010000419.1, read on the forward strand.
TTAATTTTTATACAGGGTCAAACAGAAAACCACACGAAAAATGGCATTATGAATTGGGTTGAAATAATTCGTATTAGCTACAGTTTGGCTCACAGTCAAAAGATTATTTTAATTTTTATACAGAGTGATTGAAATAAATATTTGGGCATATTTTTATTTTAAAAAACTAAAACATTTCCTATTTTTGTTTGAAGCTATTAATTTGTGTGCTTCTTGTGATTTTACTTCTTAGTTAAGTAACATAAGCCGCGGAAGCTTCTGGTTTGTTAAATATAACGTTGTTGCATTGTGTTGGCATATAAATACAACTTTACTTTTACTTTTTACTTTACTTTATATACAATTCATATAAATGAACCAAAACACCCGCAGCGCCAAGGCCGTCCGCGGTTGATAAGTAAAGAATAAAAATAAAGTTGTATTAATAAATATTATTCATCATTCATCATAAATGTTACACATTTATTATGAGCAAGAATAAACATTATTATTATTATTATTATACTTTAGTTAGCTATACAAACATATTTACCAACGTAACTTCTTCTAACCTAATTTATTTAAAATATACAAGCCATAGATATTAAACTTACGTACCTGTTTGTCTTTATTCCTCAAATTTCTGCAGAAGAAAACAAAATAATTTTTGAAAAAACTTCACCATTGAATCAACTTTCGGTAAATTGTGCAACTGAGCTTTGGAATAACTTTGTTCAGTCATGTTTAAAACTTATTAACAAGTCGCATTTAAATAAACACTGCAATATCAATAGCCCAGACAGGACATAACCAAATAATTTCAAGAAACAATCACCCGCACTTAATTAATCCATGAACTATATAGGTTCGTACCGTTCATCACCTGGAGATTTCCTGGTTCGTGACGTCGCACCAATAGGACAGCGGTTTCAGACACGCCTCTAGCATCCGATATTCAATTAGTAATTTAGGCATTTTCGAGGTAGACATTATTAAAACAGATTTGATAATTGCTGATGTTTAATAAGACTATATTAGAATGTGTGAATTAATCATAATATCTGATAGTTTTTTTTTGTGGGGATTTCGGTCAGGTATAACTAATTTTATTATTTTTTTCTAACGTTTCGGTTTATTACACTACCATCAAAGAAACTATTAATTATTAGGTACTTGTTTTACATGTTATTAGATTGTCTGTTTTAACACAGTTGCGTTAAAATAATAATAATATTAATAACAATAATAATAATATTTATTTACCCAAGAACCAGTACTACAAAATATAAAAAAAGAAATGCAATATGATTCAATAATGTAAATAAATACAATTTAAGTTAAGTTTAAGAATGGCGGTACACATACATAGGTAACAATTGGGGGGCTTTAGGGATACTTTTATTACTTTCTTTATTTGCCTGAAAGTTACCAAAATATGAGAAATCTGTTTATATATCCTTTCAGATTCTAGGTTTTTTCTTCGGTTTATTTCAGAATCACCCTGTATAATTATATGTATTTAATTATATACTTTTATTTATAAGAAAAAAAAACTATTGGGTAGTGAGACAATAACTGATAGTTGATAACTAATTTTGCTCCGATATATCACAAATTATTTGATTTCTAAAAATTCGATCTTAGGAAACCGTAGTGCAACACAAGATACAAGGAAGAGAAAAAAATAATACAGAAAATATCAATGGCAAATTCCGTATGTTCTAGTACGTTGTTTAAAATAATAAATCGAAACAAATTATATGGACAGAGGCGGGAATGAATTAAATTCAAAAAGCAGCAGGGCTGTCAAGAGTAGAGAAGACACTTGTATGTAGAATTCAAAGTGGAAAGTAGAAGGCGTGAGTTCGGATGTAAAGCGACCGCTAATGTTTGCTGAAGTGGCATGATCGCATCTTCCTTCCATCATCCTTCACCGAATTGAAGCTTTGATTGTAGGGGAATATTATGGTCTATTGTAAAAGCCTTAAATTGAATAAGTCAAACCGCAGAACGCTATATGGATGACTATAATGTGTGCATGGGTTGTCTGTTTTAATGGTACGGAAGAAGAAATTACATTTTACAGACAACTTGTTACACACTAATTAATTTTATGTATGTATTAAAAAAAACAGTAAATATTCTTTATTTTACTATGCGAAAAGAGTTGCGTCAAATTGTAAATTTCCTGATATTCTTTGTATGGTAATCATAGATTTTTCGAGATCCGAAGGAAAAAAGAGGAAAAGTATAGAAACAGAGAAATAATAGAAATTTAAATTAATTAAGGTTACGCAAAAATGTAGAAATCTTCAAACTGCAGTTATATTATAATCAACTTTAATATTTACGACGGGTCTTTTTTAAATTTATCAAAAAATAATACTAAAAAAGAAGAAATTGGCAAGTAAAGCAAGGAAACGAGAGAAATTGAAAATTTATATAAATTACTGCAGAAGTCGTTGAGGTATCATCAGTTGCCAACTTCGATTTTTGAATAGGGAGGAGAAATACTATCCTAGATACCGTAGTATTGGTAAGATTCTTAAAGATATAGGTAAGATAGTGGTTCATTCATCGAGAAATAAACTAAAAAAACATTTAAGCAATCCAAAAGACAAGATTGAAACAAACGAAAAATCGGGGATTTACGAAATTAGTTGTAAGAACTGTTAATTAAAAGTATGTTGGACAGACTAGACGATCAATTCAAACTAGATTCAAGGAGCATATGGCTCATCTCAAATATACTACAACAGATAAATCTAACGCTGTTCAATAAGTTTGAAACGTTATTAGGGGTGCCACAGGGTTCAATACTAGGGCTATTATTATTTAATATTTATATTAATGATGTAACTTTAGCCTTGAATGTCAATTATTTGCTTTATGCAGATGACATGAAAATCTACTGTTCAATCACTAGTATTGAGGACTGAACATTTACAACGCAATCTTGAAATAGTACACAATTGGTGTAATTTACAGATTCGAGGGCAGCTGTCTCCAGCGTCTCAGTTTGTTCAATGATATATTTGACGCTAAACTTTCGATCAATGACCACATTTATACAATCGTTGCTAAAGTTAAAAAAAAAACATTGGTTTTATAATTCACAGTTCTAGAGAATGTCAAACAAGTAACGCATTTCTATCTCTATATTATTGCTGTATACGCTCTCGACTTGAATACTGCTCCATTATAATGGTATTCCATATATGAGACGCAACTGATTACTAATTATGCTTGAGTACATTCAAAGAAAATATCTTAGTATGTGTCCTTCAGAATAAGTGGAACTTATCCGCCAATAGGTTACCCACAAGACCTCTTGTTAGCCGAGTTCAAGTTGGATACTTTAAGTACACGTAGATTTTGACAATATATTATCATTTTATTTAAAATTGTAAACTCACTCATAGATTGCGTCCAAATTTTGCAAACAGTGCAACTAATGTCCCACGAATCAACTCTAAGCAACAAAATACATTTGCATTGCCTACACCTCGAACTCGCCTACTACAGAATTCTCCACTTTTCAAAATGTGTAGCAGTTATATGACGTTGCAAGATAGAATTGATATTTTTAATACTACTATTGCTAGAATAAAAACTTAATTAATTGTATGTCTATTCTGTACTTTCCTAGATATACATTCATATATCTTGTTATATTGACCAGTGTTACTGTTATATACATATTTTTGTTTGTTTTTTCTGATTACTATTTATATGTATTATATTTGTACCGGTTTTTACCGTTGGGTAGATGTAAATTAAAATAAAATAAAAAATAAAAAACATGCGTTTGAGAACAACCCTAACATAGATAGTAGCAATTTAAGATTAATTAGGAATGTTACAAATACTAGATAGTTGGATGCATTTGAGAGATTGGAAATTGCAAATTGTAAAAATAGTAAGAATTATGACAGAGGGCCAATCCCATATAGCCCTCCCTATTGATTAGTGAGTCACGGTTCACCGAAGCGTAACATTAGTTTAGGTATAAATAGGATACATTATTAGCTGGTTTTAATCATCTCCAGATGATGCCAACTTAGTTGGCGAAACGCACATTGCGTGCTGTAATATGGTGTTTTGGTGTTCTGTGGAAAATCACGTGTGTTACATTTATTTCAGTAGGCGGCATATCTTCTAAATATCGAAAATAGTATAAAAGATAATCCTAAGAAATTCTGGTCATACATAAATACAAGGAACAATAACTTATCTAATCCTTCGATATTAAAATATAATAATGAAACCATTGAAGATCCTCAATTATTAGCTGATAGCTTCGCTGATCATTTCTCTAACTCCTTTACGAAACCTGGTAATAATAATTTAAATGCTCTTAATTCAGAAAACGTATTGTCCTTAAATATTAGTTCTGTAACGCAAAATGATGTAATGAATGCTATCAAAAAGATTAAACCGACTATGACTATGGGTCCTGATTTAATACTAGCATTCATAATAAAGGACTGCGCTCAGTTTTGGCTGGCCCACTTACCATTATTTTTAATTTAATATTGCAAACTTCTTGTTTTCCTGATTTATGGAAACTCTCGGGGGTATGCCCTATTTACAAAAAAGGAGATAGAAATGAAATAACAAACTATAGGCCAATAACTATCATTTGTAACTTTGCAAAATTGTTGGAGATTATTCTACATGCAATCACGTATCTGGTATGATATCGCTTGAGCAGCATGGATTCGTGAAAGGCAGGTCTACAGTCACAAACTTTGTGTGTAAATCCCAATATATCAGCGCCAAATTAGATCAACAAAGCCAGGTGGATGTAAGATATACTATACTGACTTCTCCAAGGCATTTGACAGACTTGACCACGATATTTTATTAACTAAACTTGAGAATTTTGGACTTTCCAGGCCAATAGTTAAATTTCTTAAATCCTATTTGCAAGATAGGTATCAATTTGTTCAATACCGTGGATACAGGTCTGGCAGATTCTTGCAGAAGTCAGGCGTACCACAAGGTTCGATATTGGGACCACTTTCATTTGTCTTGTTTATCAACGATATCACATCTAATCTCCATCGAGTACATTATCTATTATATGCGGACGACTTAAAACTATTTTGCGAAATTAAGTCTGAAACAGATTGCGAATATCTTTCAAACAGCATTAGATAACATAAATCTCTGGTGTGCGAATAATATATTACCGTTAAATGGATCAAAATGTAATGTTCTGACATTCACGAGGAAGGTAACCTCAATCAAATATAAGTATAAACTGGATGATTTAATATTACAAAGGCCAGATTACATAAAAGATCTTGGAGATGTTTTTGATCCAAAATTATCTTTCATACGGCATATCGAAACGACTACTTCGTCTGCTTATAAAAGCCTTGGACTTGTCATACGCAATTCAAAGGGGTTTGGTAGCTTGCATACGCCTAGAGTGCTCTATGTTTCATTTGTTAGATCGCGGTTGGAATATGCATCAATAGTGTGGAGTCCCATTTATAATATACATATTTGGTCTTTAGAAAAAATACAACGACGATTTGTAAAATCAGCAGTATACGTACTTGATGGTGAATATCCGGAAAGAGGCATTCAAAACAATACTTTACTTGCACGTCTCAATCTATCCGAGCTTGCAAAACGTAGGGCGGCACAATTTATAATGTTTTTGTATAAGGTGGTTAATAATTTAGTTGACTGTATATGGATATTAAACCAAATTAATTTTCAAGTTCCAAGAATATCATCACGTCATAACCGCATTTTTAAATTACCTACAGCTAATATTAATATTATGATAGCATCCTCTTTATATCAAATGATCGCAAACTATTGCAACGTGGAGGGCAATATTGATATTTTTTCTTGTACCATTGACAAAATTAAAAAAGTTGTACTTAATCAGTGAATGACAATATTTTAATTTGTGTAGTTTTGTACAATTTATATTTATTTTTATTGCTATTGTGTTTGTTGTAGTATTATTGTCGAATAGCAATATTTTAATTATGTAGTATTATTGTCGAATAGCAATATTTTAATTAAAGTATAATGTATTGTTAGTTAGTGTTAATTTATTACTATGTATTATATTAATGTTTATTATTTCATTTCCGTTGTAATATTTATATTTTTTTTACTCTAATTGTTGGCATATTTTCAATTTTTTGCTTTTTTTTTACTTCAATTTATTTAAGTGTTTTGCATCCTGCAATTGGATTCTATCTGTATATGTATATGAAAATAAATAATTGAATCACACTGTAGTTTGTAGTGCTACAAGATATCGATTAAGTGGCCAGGGATTGTTATTAAAATCAACAGTCAAATATTCCATTAAAAAATAGGTTGGGTAATTTCTCTTGTTACTAAGTGACAATAATACAACTGAGTTATGTTTTGACGGAAATGCGTAGCGGATGATAGTATCTGCACGTGTAAAAACTAAATCGGAAATATGTAGAAGATTTGGTAGAAAACAAACCGTGAGAATTAGGAAGTTAAGAATATGCGACAACTCATCAAAATATGAAACATCTCGAATAAGTCGTGTTGTGGTAAAAGGTGTTTATGATTTTGCATATAAGAACCCTTGCGTGGGAACCGGGACTATAAGGAAACTGCCTAGACACGTCTGGCTCTCCCACAACTTCCGGGATTCCCCCCATAGGACCCCTACAGCATCACAAGTGGCAATTTTATGTCGGTACATTGCACACCGCAATGTGGTTTTGGCCACATTCCACAAATTAGAAATCTCATAACATCTCAAAATATTAAGTAGACCAAGAAGAAATATTGAGTTATTGTAGAATTAGTAGGTCATTAATATTTGGTTTACTTGGCTAATTTATTTAACTAATAATGACGTTATTATATTATACAGACTTGAACCTTTGATTATTTACCATATAGTTTATTTCAAAATTATTTCCAACATAAAAAATGTCGGCTTCTTTGACGGTGGTGGTAAAGAGATTAAAGAAGCCGACTTTTTTTATGTTGCGAATAAGTTTGAACTGTATGCCATTTTGATTTAGTTTATATGTAAAGCTGCAAATCGTTTCTGTGTATCATGGTCGTAGAGTACAGATGTACTTACTGTCGCCGGCATTCACCTTGACCGCGAAACTCTTTCTCCAGTCCAGTCTATTATTAGCTTTCGAGTTGTGTACACGTTAAGTCACTTGGGTGTAGTGCATATTGTTCTTGTGTTTTTATTTTATTTGTTGTACTGTATTGTTGATATTAATTTAATAATAAAGCATGGCAGACGTACGCAGGGGTAGAAAACGGCCATTTGCTGACAAAGTGAATAAATTCATAGGTGAATTCCTGGACTTATCTATGATGGTGCTAAAATAATTTGTAAAGTGTGCGAGAAAGATTTGATGTGCTGGGATAAGCGTGATTGTGGACTTCACGTAAATAGTGTACATCATAAAAATAAAAAAAATTGCGTGCCTTCGACAACACAGTTTATATTTGATTTACTATTAATGCTAATTGCCTGTGATGTTCCGCTGCACATACTCGATAAACAACCATTTCTAGAGTTCTGGAATAAATGAAATAACCAGGTAAAGTTAACAAGTCGCACAACGTTATGTAACTATCTACCAACTGTACACGTAGACATGGTAAATAAGATGAAATGTGCATTAAAAAATACCCGGCTGTGGTTATCTGTTGATGAGACAACAGACTGTAAAAAAAAATCTATTTTAAATGTTATAGTACGAGTACTGGACCCTCTTAAACCGACAGTTCCACTGTTACTAGCTAGCAAAAGACTAAGTCAGTGTATTAGCGAAACAATTACCAGGGTGGTGCTGGAGACGTTAGAAAAATTTGAACTGTCAAAAAGTCAAGTGTTAATGTTTGTGACTGATGGCGCCGTGACAATGCGTTAGGTAGGCCGTTCTTTGTAAGAACAAGTTTCTACGTTTATACATGTTACGTGTAAAGTGCATGCTTTACATCTTGTGACAGAAACTATTCGAAAAGGTTTTCCAAAGGTGAATGCATTAATAGCAAGTACAAAAAAAGTGTTTCTTAAATCTCCTAAACGTCTCCGTGCATTTCATAGCAAGTGTCCCGGTATTCCTGAACCACCACAGCCGATTCTTACACGTTGGGGAACATGGTTGCAGGCAGCTTTTTATTATGCTGAATATTTCCAACAAATAAAAGCTGTAATACTACAATTCAATCCAGATGAGGCTGCAGCTATTAAGGAAAGCCAGACAAAATTCGAAGATATTTCCGTTGAAAGAGCTTAAAAAAATATTGCGAAGAACTATAAACCATTACATGAAAGCATAAAAAAATTAGAAAACAGTGCGTTGTCGTTAGCAGAGTCACTGCAAATAGTGGACGAAGTAAATCTACTGCTACACGCTATAGGTGACGCAACAAATGAGCGCGTTAAAGAAAAGTTCGCAAGTGTGTTAAATAAAGACACCGGTTTTACCAAATTAAGACAAATATGTGATGGTGCAGCCCCAGATCCGTTAAGTGCGTTCAAAGACTATTTTACGTATGCGTGTATTACATCAGTAGATGTCGAACGGTCGTTTTCAAAATATAAGAATATATTTTCACCAAAGCGAACATCACTCATGGAGACAACCATAGAAACATACCTGACGCTGCAAAATGGCTACACATCTTCTCCAGTTTGTGATAAGCAAGCTATTTAAGGGGGTAAGTTTTACATACATTGTTATAAATTGTAACAGTTTATTGTTAAGTTAATGTTAGTTAATTTCGCGTACGCCACTGTCCCACGGAACATTTTTGACAGCCCTATTTATATGTTACAAACAAAATAAAAAAAAACCAAATAAAAAATGTAGCTACTTTTCACATTATGTTTTTTCAAAAATGATACATATTTTAAATTATATATTTATAAGACAAACTTCAGTTGTTTTTAACGATTATTGATCGATTCCTTAAGTACACAATTTTCCCAAAAAATGGACTCATTTTGTAGATATTCATTCATCTTCTATTTGAATAACCGTATTAAATGAGGATAAGGACTTCTACTTATTTTTTACGGTATATTTGTTTTTCTCTGGAAGTGAAGAAATGAATGGAATTTTGACTTGTCAAAACGCCCTTTATCAGAATATAAGTTTTTCTATTATTTTTCTAGATCTACCCACTAAATATCGCAATTATTATTATTACTATTTTTGCGAGTATGGACACTTGTTATTGTTTAGAATTTATGATAAATTGATCAGTGAAAAAAGTTAGTTCGGTAAACGTATCACATGTGTGAATGAAGTCGAAGTGAGAGTATAAATTTATAGGGTAATATTTCATAGAAGCGCGCATATAAATCAAATTGGTGAATTAATGGCGGGTGTTCGGTTAGTCTGTTTAAGACTACATAAGCTGTAACATCCGTGTTCGACAAAATCATACCTATTCTCTTTACTCCAGTATTTAATCACCGGATTAAACTGTTACGAGTGATATCAGTTACTTAAACCCCGCGCACGATTATACAACCAAGTTTTCCCCCAATCCCTTATAAAATTCTAAAAACTACTTAAAAAACACGTTTGTGTTAAATCTCATTGTGGCTAAATATAAAACGAAATTTATGTTTATTTTTAAAATAATTAAAAGAGTCTGGGGAACTATATATCTTATTCGTTTTTTATGCTTTTGAGATTAGACTTGGAACGTTTCTTAATTTATAATTATCGCTTTAGTTTCGCTATTTAAAACTTATAAGGAATAGAACAGACTTCTATTTTCGAAATGGTGTATGTTAGAACAATTAGGTAATATAAGTACAATCTAATACCAAATAATTAATGGACATATCGCATGTACATTAAGTTCATTCCGTTGCGTTGCTGTAGAACACTGAAAGAAATTTCTACTAACCATACATAAAAATTGACTAGCCCCAAAAAAATATCTGCATTAAATAGGCTCCAAATAGACTGCTTTGTAATCGCAACAAAAACGATTTTGCTAAGACATATCACCGTTAAAAAAAGTTTTTCTAAATATTTATCTATTGCTGTAGGTTGATAACTTTGCTATCAGGAGTCAGAGCACTATTTTAAACTTAACAGGTTTTTTGTTGCAGTTAATAAGCTCGTATTATTTACACCATTACTACCCTGCAACCAGAAAAAAGCATTTCCTACAGCTAATAGATGACTTTGTAACCACTATACAGCTTACACTGTATAAATAATAAATACCTAGTAATGACAGCAAATACTCCTTTTCGTCCTGGTATTCTCACTTTGTAAACGTTGTATAAATATATACTGGATCTAGCAGAATTGTATTCCTGACATTAGAAAAAAAATTGCTACCATAGAAAGAATTTTTGCAAGTCGTAGAGTATTCTGCGAGCACACAAATGAGGGTGATTGGTAGGTCTATGTATTCTTTTGAAGGCGTGTTAGTAGAGAGCTTATTTGAAATTGATTTAATCATAATATCCATTATGCAAAACTCGATAGTTTTTAAGGTATTTTAATTACTAGTTTACACAGTACAAATTATGTAACAAAAATTATGTTAAATCCTTTGATAAGATAAAAATACAACAGCTATAACCTTCACTTGTAAAAAACTATCTACATTAAAATATCTCAAAAATTATTGGGTTTTTCATAATGGATATAATGGTTAAATCAATTGCAAACGAGCTCTACTAACACGCTCTCAAAGGAATACGTCGATCTACTAGTCGCCCTGTATATACAAGGTGATTCAGTTTTATTATTAATAACTAGAATTGGCAAATCCGTCCGCAAGTCACGGGCGATGCCAGGTAGAGAAATACCCAAATACGTAAGCGAGACTTGTCTACTATTTTAGCAAAGACTAACAGTAGATTTTAGTCTATTGTTATGCCTCGTGGTATGTACAACGTAATCTATTCCTCTCCATTGTATTGTTGATAATTTTATTTGTTGTATTTTATTCTTGATATTAATTTAATAATAAAGTATGTCAAACCAGCCCAAGGGTAAAAAACTGCCATACGCTGACAAAGTGAATAAATTATTCAGTGAATTCCCGGATTTATTCAACAATGGTGCTATAATAATGTGTAAGGTATGCGAGACAGACCTGACGTGCTGTGACAAACGTGATTGTAAACGTCACGTAAATTCTGTGCAACATAAAACTAAAAAAATGGCGTGCCTTCGACAACACAGTTTATGTTCTACTACTACTACTACTGTTAATGCTGATTGTCTGTGATGTTCCGCTGTACATACTCGATAAACAAGGAGTTCTGGAATAAATACAATCCCAAGGTGACGTGACCAAGTCACATAACGTTGCGTAACTATGTACCAACTGTAAGTGAAGACATTGTTAATAAGATCAAATGTGTACTAAAAAATACACTGCTGCGGTTATGTGTTGACGAGACGACAGATTGTAAGAAAAAATCTATTTAAATGTTATAGTACGTGTACTGGACCCTCTTCGACATTTGTTCTGTTACTAACTACCATAAGACTAATTGAGTGTACTGGTCAAACAATTACGCGGGTGGTGCTGGAGACGTTGGAAAAATTTGTCCTGTCAAAAAGTCAAGTGTTGATGTTTGTGACCGATGGTGCCGCGACAATGCATTTGATAGGCCGTTCTCTTCAAGAACACGGTTGTAGGTTGTTGCACAACGGGCAATGTTGCGCAACATGACTGATCGTGAATAGGCCCCTCTAAGTGTAATCGTATTATGAAAATCGCGGGAGTTGAGCATGATAAAACCAAACATTATAAAGGAAACGCCGAAAATAGTGAAACACTAAAATTATGAATAATATCAGAACAGCACAAAATCAAATACTGATTTTTTTTTTTTCGAAACAAAAAGTAGCTCTAAAAACATAAATTAATATTCTCATAAATAATAAAGAAATATAAAACCAACTTTAAAAAAATAATATGTAAATAAATAAATAAATAATTCAAATTAGATGCTCAAAAAGAGTTTCTTGAGAAAGGTAATATCCTAACCTACTGTAAAGCACGCGCTGGTAACAGACGGTTGATTGTAAACTGCGCATACCGCTAGACGTATATGTAGTGGGTTTGTTCGATCTGTAACGTTGCCATGATGATTGAGCTATCGATACAACGTTTAAATAACCTTAACAGGTAATGTGTTCTCACTGGCCTACATTTGGAATGATCTAAAATAAGCTGCAAAATTTTTATTAGCAGCGTACAACATACATATATTTTCTTAAATATTTAAGTCCAAGATGTTTTGTACTAAATTTGCAAACATATCAGTTTGTAATGTGGCTGCATCTTGTATAATAAATAACTAACGTTTATTTCTAAAATATAATACTTCTAAAATATCAGCACTTTTATGTGTTTTATGGCACTTGACATTAGTAAAGTAGGACGTTTCGTATCAGTGGTAATTAGAGTGGCAGTGCAGTGTAGTTAACCCTCAAGGAAGCACTAGTGGCGGAGTCCATATATGACTTATGAGATTTATGATTATATGTGGTCAGACTGTCTGGAAGTTAATCGCAAGGGTGACGGCACAGCCACTGCCATATTATGCCTACACTGTGGGCACAGACGTCATATACTCACTTCCCCTAAAACTAAAAGAATTACTTTTATGTATCTAGTTCGGCTACACAAAGTTTATAACTGCTGTTATCGGCTTCTTATATAGTTTAGTTGTTCTTTGATAACTCACATGAATATTGACTCGCATTTATAATTTCAAAAATATTTATACATTATCTAACTTTATCTTTTTAATTTACCGATTAGTGTATATTTTAAAAGTAACTCTTAGCAGAAATATTTATAAGATGAATGCATCATCTAGTTGTCTCTTCCTTATGTTACGATGATATGATCACAATTTCCTCTTCCATCTTAGTCCCAAACCAATTATTACAAATAAGTTTTCTAATTTCCTTCGGAATGGAATCGAACCATCGACCTTCGGTACCGAGTAAATAGCTACAAACGCTTTACCCATGCGGCTACCATGGTGCTGGTGTGCAACACTAGAACTATCTGCTAAAATGGTGTATACTCAAATTGAAATTGTTTTAATTTACTTTAAGAATGACAACTGTGCTTAGAGGTACAGTTAGATCATTTAATGAAACATGCAGAGAAATCTATCTCATACTTGTGCCTTAAATTCGATAACATTTATGAAAACTGGGTCAGTAGCTAATAAAAAAAGTAATAGGACTCGTATTACAACAAATGAAGCCGCCCAATGCTCTATTGGAATATGTATCATTGAACAATACTTTAAGAACCAGAAAATTGTCTGTAATCTCGGGAGAAAGCCGTTCTAATGTTCAAAGAGAATTGATAAATATAATCCCTACCGGATACAATTCGTGCCAGAAGTAGTGAAGATGTAGACGAGCGCCGTTTACAGTTTTGATTTACTCTTTAACATTCGTTTTTCTGGCGAATTCTCTTTAAATTAAACAGAACAGTGAATCGCCATTACTACGTTTATTGGGATGATACTAATCCCAGACTTTACAGGGAAACACGTACATAAACTCCCCAGAATTTAAATGTTATGGCTGAAATCTTAGGAAACTTCATTGTAGGACAATTATTTATACCAGGTAGTCTAACCGGAGTAATGTATCTCTTGACATGCTGGAAACTGATACTGATAACCAAATTGCTGAAAACTATAAGAACCATTCAGAAGACGACTTGTTTTCTCAGCAAGATGGAGCTGCCCCACACTGCAGCTTGTGTAAGAGAATTCTTAAATGAACGTTGTGCCAGTCATTGGATTAACAGAAGAGGTGCAATTGAGTGGCCTACAAGATCACCCGATCTTACTCCTTTAGACTAATTTCTATGAGGATATTTAAAAAGTAAATTATTTGCAACCAAGCCATACCTTTAGAAGATTTACGCCAAGGATTACTTGAAGTGTCGTAAGATGGGCCCTGAGATCCTGCCAAATGTTTGCGAAGCCTTTCAACAAAGGTTATATTATTGTATGGAAATTGGTGATGGGCATTTCGAAAAGTGTTCACCAAAATTTAAAAAAAAATGCAGTTTAAAGAGAATTAAAAGGTCTTTAAAACTGTTGGCCTCTACCCCCCATTTAAAAATTTTTAAGTGGTTGCTTCCCTCGCATAGGGGATGAAGGATAGTTTTAATGGGCCACACTGTATATAACAACGCATACAACAGCTACGAGATATATTACTGATTTGAACTAGTACAAAAATGAAGCATATTTTTTCCGGAGTTGCCCCTTCATAAAAGAAGGCTGTGTTTTTTGATAGAGTAGAGCCATCCTAACTGTTGCAAAAGCTTTTACATCATACAAAATAAAAGTTTATATGAAATGTGACGTATAAAATGAGTTGTCGTCAAATGTGCGTATAAGTTTTGACATATCGGCATGGCCAGCGAGCTGCACAAATAGCGGCGGTACACGGGAAAGCGGAGGGCATATATCCCATCTATATCAGGTTCGAAACCGTCCACTAGAGCTCTCTAGAGGAAACTACTCCACTTTATCTTCCAATGTTTTATGTTTCAGTTGACAGCAGATAAAAAATATTCTGATGACGGATAGCCGAGAATTGCCAGGGAGAGCGGTTTTTTATTCCTCTACTATCTTTTTAATAAACAGCTATTAGTTCTGTTTTTAGATTTTGGAACGATAAAAGTCCTTTAAAATATTGCCTTGTTTATATGCCCATGATAAGGGAAGATTCCGTTTATGTTCAAAATATTTTAATGTAATATTTCGTTTCATGCCATTTATATAAAAAAAAATGTCGATCGCGATGAGAGACAAGAATAATATATTTTTTTACTATGGCAAAAGTTGGGATGTAGAATTATTATTAAGTATAGTCATTGCAAGAAATACACCTTATATATTTCTTTGTATTACGTATTATTTTAAAATCTGTCAATTTTACAGGGAATATTATTAAATGTTGTAGTCCTCATATTTTCTTTGCATTACTGGCGCTTCTATTATGCGTAGAGTTGGCAGAAATGCAAGCGTAATAAAAGAAATGAACTTGTAAGAAAAGCAATAATCTGTTACAATTTATAACAATGTATGCACAACTTACTGTAAAAACTTTGCAGCATCGGGTATGTTTCTATGGTTGTAACATCTATTGATGTAATACAGGCATACCTACTTAAAATAGCATTGAACGCACTTAACGGATCTAGAGATGCACCATCAGTACTATCAGAAATTTGCTTAGTCTGGTAAAACTGGTGTTGCTTTGACACGTGCGAATTTTCCTCTAACGCGCTCATTTTTTGCGTCACCTATAGCGTGTAGCAGTAGATTTACTTCGTCCACTATTTGCAGTGACTCCGCTAACGACAACGCACTGTTTTGTAAGTTTTTTATGGCGTCATGTAATTTTGTAAATAGTTTTTAAAGCTGTTTCAACGGAAATATCTTTGAATTTTGTCTGGCTTTCCTTAATAGCTGCAGCCTCGTCAGGATTGAATTGTAGTATCACAGCATCACAGCTTTTATTTGTTGTAAATATTCATCATAATAAAAAGCTGCCTTCAACCATGTTCCCCGACGTGTAAGAATCGGCTGTGGTGATTCAGGAATACCCGGACACTTGCTGTGAAATGAGCGAAGACGTTTAGCAGATTTAAGGAACACATTTTTATACTTGCTATTAATGCATCTACCTCTGGAAAACCTTGTCGAATAGTTTCTGCTACAAGACGTAAGGCATGCACTTTACACGTAACATGTATCAACCTACAACCGTGTTCTTAAAGAGAACGGCCTACCAAACGCATTGTCGCGGCACCATCCGTCACAAACATCAACACTTTTGCGTGTAAACACTACGACATACAGCAATGGACTAGTCTTACGGCTCGCTTCGATTTGTCCGCCAGTCGGTCATTGCCTCACCAGATATCTATCTACCTGCTGTTGCACTACTGAATAGCCGCACGACTTGCCAACTCTAGTGATGACGCTCGATTTTATTTGTAGGCCTATGGTGGATGTAGCAGGGTGAGAGGGACACCAACGTGGAGAACGCGAAAATTTAAAATTAGCTGTTGAACGTCAGGCAGCCCTTACCCAAGGTGTGATGGTTTGGAGTGGCATATCCTATAATAGTAGGTCACCATAAGCATTCATTTGGGGTAACTTGAATGCTGCCGATTACATAACAGACGTGCTAGTACCCGTTGAATCTCCTTACCTACAAGGACTGAGTAACCTAATTATCCAGCAGGATAATGCCTGTCCTCATACAGTAATGGTTACAACAAACTTCCTTCGAGAAGCTAATGTGGTGGTGCTTTCATGACCGGTACGGCCACCTGATCTGTCTCCGATCGAACGTGTCTGAAATATGATGAGTAGAAGAGTCGAACATTCACCCCATCCCTCGGATAATTTGAACGATCAAGATACCGCAAGCCGACATTGACCATCTCTTTGGCAGCATGCCTAACGAAATCGCGGTGGCCCACTCCTCACAACTAAAGACCTTTTTTATTTCGCATCTCAAAATGTTGAAATTCAAACTTTAATGTCATTCTAGGAGAAAACTTTGGTAAAAATTTCAATAAAATTGCTCAACGAAATCACTTTTATTCAAACTACCTAATATATTTTAAAACACATTGGTCTGACTAGTATTCATTCGTTGGCAAACAAATTAGTTTTGACATTTTGCGATTGAATAATAGTCTCATCAAATTATGTATTTGTATCTAATATTTTTTTGAATAAATATTATCGTTTCAGTTATTAATAGTCCAAAACGGGCACTCTTATTTATCTCTAGACCACCCGAGATAGTATTAAAAGTGTGAACTGCCGTATCATGACATTTTAATAAGAATAAGGATTTCGGTGCGGTGCGTTTAAATCTAAATAATGCTAAGGAAATATTAAGATTGTTAGAGTGAAATGTCAACCCAACCACATACTTCTTGTAAGTTTTCTTGAGTTATGTGGCTCAGGTGTACACCCACCACCGGTGTTCGTAAACGTCGTTGCCCCGAAGTCTGCTAGGTGCCCTTCGACTCCGAGTTCACGCTTCCTTCCCGGAAGGTTCGAATGCGGTCTACATTCCCTCTCAAGTTGCTACCACTTGTCAAAAACACGTGGAGCTATTACCAGTTTTACTTCACTACGAGGGTCATAAGACATTGAAAAAATCATTAATCCTGGACTTGAAATTTTCTCCACACACCAGTTTCAGTATCGATCAGTAATTGAAATATTACAACTCGAAACTTATTCTAAATCAAGAATTTCACCGGATACATTTTTAAGGTTGTGAGGTTAGCGAAAATGTATCAAATTATTAATAATAAACTGTAAGAACAGTTGAAGTCTGACGCTACCGACTGCGATTACTTAATTATTTAACAAACACTTTGACTCTGATGTTGCAAAATTTGCCTGATTATAAAGTTCCGAGTGTATTTTACAGTGTATAAAAAACCTAATTACTGTTCCTAAGCAGTGGTTGTGGATATAGACTTTTCTTTAGACTTAGTGGGATTAAGGCCAATTATTAAAACAACAAACTGTTTTAAAAAAGTCGACGTTTCGAAATAATTTATTTCATCTTCAGGACACTGAAATAAGTCACAGTGGTAATTTTACGAAGAAAAAGCATATACATATAAAATTAAATTATACAGAATGGAGTATAATCAAAAATTTGTATATTTACGCAACATGATGAGAAAATGTTAAAAGTGGATAATATAACTTTATATAAAACAAGATAGATTTATTGGGGTTCAAAATAAAACAAAAGAAGGTTTAGTGCCATATCCCCCATAATTGTTTCTTTTTTGGGGGATATGGCACTAAACCTTCTTTGATAACTTTATATGTACATGCTTTTTATTCGTAAAATTACCACTGTGCCTTGTTTCAGGGTCCTGAAGATGAAATAAATTATTTCGAAACGTCGTCTTTGTTAAAAACAATTTGTTGTTTTAATTATTGGCCTCAATCCCACTACGTCTAAAGAAAATATACATAACAGGCAACCAAATATTCAGGTAAAATTATAGAATTTTCTGTCTAACCATCCGCTAGTAAAATATAATTAAAAAATGAATATCATAACTCTGTTCTTCGTGAGAAAAATATCTGGTAAAATTCATTTGATATTTATGGGGCTGAAGGACGAAAGGAAGCTGACATATCTTTCTAGGATGTAAGAATTGGGAAATAGAATTTATAATAATATTCCATTATATTCTTATAAATCCTATTTACAAATTCTGACATCCTACAAAGATATGCCATTTTCCTTTCGTCCTTAAGCCTCATAAATATCGAGTGAATTTTATCAGACATTTCTCTCACGAAGAACACAGTTATGAAATTCATTGACCTGGAGTGGGTTGGAACCTTTGATGTGAAGATAACACTGACGTAGTTTTCCACGAAACACCAAAACACTATATACTGCACTCAATGCGCGTTTCGCCAACCAAGTTGGCTTCATATGGAGATGATTTAAACTGTAGTTTTAATCATCTCCAGATGAGTGCAGTATATAGTGTGTTGGTGTTTCATGAAAATCTACGTCAGTGTTATGAAATTCATTATTTAATTATATTTTACTTGAACTCTGCTCCCCTCAGGGCCCTCAAGTCTTAAAATCAATGCAAATAAGTGTCTCCAATTTTGCCTTATTCACGAAGTGTTGTCCTTTACGAAATGCCGTTCGCTAATTTCTTTTTTTAATACAGGTATGAAATATGGATGTTTTAATTTGAAATGTCGATAAAGCCTGTCATAAAATGTTTTAAATAGCTTATAAAAGTGGATGTGATAATCATAAATATACTATTTTCAGCGTCAGCTAATTTTTTTGTTAAATTTCCAAGTATATAAGAAAATTTAGTAATTAACTACAAGCAAGATTACATAATAATAAAACAAAAATAAGAAGTTCATGATTAAGTAGTGAATAAATTCTGTAAAAAGTGCTTCTAAATTTAGATTTTTTTGGTACTTTATAAAACAAACCACAACGTCTACATTATCTTAATATAAATTATCTAGTTTAATTGCAAACAAGCAAGTCTGAGACACCGTCTTGTTTAATTAGGTACAAATTATAAATCATGACGCTTGTCAACACATCCAAAGGGAGATTCAGTTACTTCTTTGCTCAAGTCCTTACTTTATAATTCAAAATAAATATATAATAGCAGTTGCGGGGACATTAAATATATTTTATCTTGGGAAATAATTACGATTGAATTTTCTTTTATCAGAATAGTAGCAGTGGCCGATCTAGAAAGGTCATAAAGGTATTGCTCAGACATGCAAAAATTAGTGGGAGAGCAGTGTTGCCAAGTCAAGGATTTATTTCTTAGATCTAAGGATTTCTACAAATAGGATTTAAGAAAGATTTTTGTAAAATACCCCAAATCTAAGGATTTCCTGCTGTGTTTGTAACGTGGCGATATAAATTATATTTTCAGTTAAAAATTTTAGTTCATTTTAGGGATACTTCACTTTGTCATAACTCTGTAACTCAGCAACTATATTCCAGTGCATAATGAATTAAAATTTGTGCCCCAGCCTAGAGATTAAGTTGGTACCCCGTAATCTCCTGCTTGACAGTTAAGTTTAACATATTAATAATATACTAGTATCCCTTTAACAATAACAAATTAACAACTAACCTCCATAGATGTAAGCTTGATCAAATTTTGTTGCTGCAATAAAACGTGCAAATTATGCAAATGTTGAAATCAAATTTACGAGAATGCAATATTTAAATTTGTCTAACAAATAACTAAAGAACTACGGGACATAACTCCTACAATGTTTTTTATTGTACATTTTATATCAAAATATATTTATTTATTTTTTTCAAGAGTAGGTACCTAGTTTCATTTGTGCAAAAAAAAAAACTGAAAAATTCAAATTTCCCGTTTTTTTTGAGATTTTCAGGATCTAAGGATCTTTTAAGAATTTTTGTTAGGCTCACGGTTATAGATGATGGTTAATAACACGTGATTATAGGCAATAATAACTTTGAACTTTTCGGTATTACAAACATATTGATGTTAGAAATTCATGAAGCTAAAGAACAAAATTACATCCGACCCAGACCTTATACCATCCTCTTTGGTGAAAGATTGTACCAATGCATTCTTAACACCGCCCATTATTCTGTTTAATATTTCAATAAAAACATCAATTTTTCAATCGCATTCTATATGTTCACTAAAACATATTATCAGTAGATCAGCATTGCATCAAGTGCCTTTTTTTTAACGGAATGAGGCCTCTTTCTAGACACTATTCATTCCTATATTATTATTAACTATCTCCCAACCACTTGGATCTAATGAATTTTTTTGTTGAAATAAAGCCATCTGCAGGTTCATATTGAAAAAATCACCAAAGTCACAATTATGAGTTTTAAGAAAAACTTATGTGAATACTAGTTACGAGACATCAAATTAATGTTTCTGAATCATTTTTACTTCCTAAAAATCTACAGGGTGGCCAAACACTATTTTTCAATTAAGAACTTTTTAAATTGAATTTTCTCAATTTTTTCAAATAGAATACTCTGTATATTTTTCGACGATGTGATGCAGAAATGAAAAATGAACATTTTTTGTAAGTATGGGTAATTGCCCATTTTCGTTTTATTGAGCGATAAGTATAAAATTCAAGAATAAACTTAAAAAATAGAGGTTTCTTCAAATAACATTAGAAAAAATTATAATATGTGCTCCATATGTTACTCAATTTGATTGACACACGTCTCTATGTGCTTTTGAAATGAGGTATCTACTATTCCTAAACTTGCCAGTGTGATAGATCTAAAAGCAGTTATTATCCCTTCCTTTATATTTTGTACTGTTGTTGGTGTGTCTTTATAAACAATTTCATTCGTGTATCCCCATAAAAAGAAATCCATTTTTGTAAGATCTGGGGATCTAGTAGGCCATTTAGTGGGTCCATTTCTTCTAATCCATTGAAGTGGGTAGGTATTATTTAAGTGGTCTCTAACTGCATTTAAATAATGTGGTGGAACAACATCTTGCTGAAACCACATCCTATTTCGAATCTTTTCAGGAAGATTCCCCAAAAATTGTGGCAGACAGTTTCCCAGAAAATGAAGATAAATAGCTCCAGTCAATGTACCATTAAAGAAATGTGGCCCTATTACATGTTCTCCAATAATTCCCCCCAAACTTTCGAAGCATAATGATGGAAATTGTGCCTATTAACAAATCCATTTTTATGAAAAGTTGCCTCGCATCAGTGAATAAAACATTACTGAAGGTGACATCTTGCATTTTATCTCTGGCCCAATTACAAAACTGTAGACGCCTTTGAAAATCATAATCAGATAGTTCCTGGTGCATTTAAATATGATATGCATGAAACTTATTTATTTTTAAGATTCGAGTTATTCCTATTAATCAGCTCACTTCTCTCTGACTAATATAGGGATTCTCAACCGTTGCCATCACCACAGAAAACTCATTTTCTTTGTTCACAACACATTTTATTCTTTCACTTTTTTATATTCGACATTTCCAGTTTCCACAAATCTATCGAAAAGGTTTTGGAAGCTGCTAACATCAGAAATCCTTCTTTTGGGATACCTTTGCGCATAAATTCTATTGGCAAGCAAACAATTTCTGTCTGACTCGCCTAAAACAAAAGTCTACAAGTTCTGCTTTTATTAAAATTCATTTTGAAAACTCGAAATATTTTAAATGATAACCGACGATCGAAAAGTGCGATCAATGTTCGGTTGTACAAGACAATTTATACTAAACTGAGGTTTTATTGCTTGTCCAATACCGAAAACTGCAAAAAAAATTTACAAAAAAAAACTATTACCGTAAGGGACCAGTTAAATACCATTTACCCACTTCAGTGGATTGGAAGAAATGGTCGCACTAAATGGTCGCACTAAATGGTCCCATTTCAAAAGCGCATAGAGACGTGTGACAATCAAAATGAGCAACATGTGGAGCACTTATTATAATTATCTCTAATGAATTATTTGAAGAAACCTCTATTTTTATGTTCATTCTTGAATTTTGTACTTATTGCTCAATAAAACGAAAATGGTTGCAATTAGCTATGGCTAAGTACTTACAAAAAATGTTCGTTTTTCGTTTCTACATCATATCGTCGAAAAATATACAGTATTCCATTTGAAAATCAATTCAAGAAGTTCTTAATTGAAAAATAATTTTTGGCCACCCTGTACATTTTTAGGAAGTAAAAACGATTCAGAAACATTAATTAGATATCTCATAACTAGTATTCACATAAGTTTTTCTTAATATCCATAATTGTGACTTTGGTGATTTTTTTCAATATGCATCTGCAGATGGCATTATTTCAATAAAAAAATTCATTAAATTCAAGTGGTTGAGAGATAGTCAATAATAATATAGGAGTGAATAGAGTCCAGAACGAGGCTTCAAAAAATGTACTGATATACATAGCATTCCATTTAAAAAAATGGCACTTCATCCTGTAATTTCGTCTTGGCTCGCCTTGTATATATCTATCGTAAAACTCGAAATATCGAAGTCCGACGTACTATTGCCCCACACTGTATATATTGTTTCTGAACTGAGTTTTGTCGAACATATACATACATATCAAATCTAAAGAGACAACCAAAATGTTAGGATTTACTATAAGAATCTGTAAATCATTTACTAATTTAAATTGTTTAAAATCATTACATTATTCTTACGTACGATCAAAACTTCAGTACGGGTTCATAATGTGGTTCCCTTACTATCTAGTTTACAAAGGCAGGTTAGAGCAAGTTCAAAGAAAACTTTTTTTCATTTGGAGATGAAGGTATATATCCTGAGAGGGGTATAGATAACAATTATGTTTTAAGCACATTTCATTTTGAAAATTAACAGTATCTGCGAATTTGTTCTATGCTACTTTTTCTATACAAATTATTACATAATAAAATTGACTGTCCTCATATTCTTTCACAAATTAATTGATTCACTCCAAATATGCATTCTCGACAAAATCCTACATTTTACAGTAAACGAGCCAATACCAATATGTTGCCAAAATCACCAATATATTGTATGTACTATTATTTTAACAAATTAAGTATACATTGTGATATAAACCTTTGCACACAAATCAGCTGGTAAAATATGCCAAGCATACTTTTAGTATAACATTTTGGCTTACTGTTTCCTTTATTGACTGTTTTTTGCGTGTTATGTAAATATACATTTTTTTCTCATCGTTATTTATATTATTTTAGTTTTTTTCAATAATTAGTTCTTATTTTGTTTTTCTTAACTATTATTATCTCAATATCTTTTTTTTTTTTTTATTTAATTTTCAGTCCTCTCAATAACATTTATTGTAGCTTTATGTTTAATATAAAGATTTGTTACTAATTGTAAGTATTATAAAATGTCTTCGTAGTATTTAAGAGTATTTTAAATTGTCCTGTAATTGGGTGTTACCTTTTAGGCAAATAAAGCATATTTTTTTTTTTTTTTTTTTTTTTTTTTTTTTTTTTCCGGAATATCCGATGCCGGTCAGTCCTCCCGTGGCCTCCGACGCCTCACGGGAGTCGCGCCGGCGCATCAACTACAGCCACTCCCCACATCCCGCAGGGTTAGTGACTGTAGATACCAGAATCGTGTGCCCTAAGCAGACGGAGAGAACCCAGAATGACCGCCTTCTGCATTTGACCTGCCAGCCACTCGGCTGGTTTTTGGCAGGCCGGTATGATCTTCAGTTCCGAGAGCAGCGTAGGCTTTATCCCTCCGAGTACACCGATAATAAGGACGACCATTTTGACCAAGTAGCCTGGGTACAGCACTTGGAGCTCGTACCGGAGATCGCGATATTTGGTCCGTTTCTCCTCCTCCTTCAAGGTGATGTTTTTCTCCGCAGGTGCCGAGAACTCGATGACATACATCACCTTGAGTTGATGGTCGAGGAGGACTATGTCAGGCTTGTTGGCTTGGATTAGCCTGACAGTCGGGAACGAGTAGTTCCAGTAAATCCGGCATTTCTCGTTCTCGACAACGGACTCGATATCTCCGGGGACGTAAGGCAGCACTGGTGTCTGGTCTACCCCGTACGAGTGCCTTAGATGGTAGTATAGCACTCGTAACGCCGCGTTATGCCGGTGGATGTAGGCCGAAATCGCATATATAGGGCATGCAGATAGTAAGTGCATGAGCGATTCCGGCGCCTGATGGCAGGTCCTGCAGTTGATATCAGGAACCTCTACACGCCACACGCGGCTACGGTAGACCAAGGTGTTGATAACACCATCTTGACAGGCCATAATGAATCCCTCGGTCTCCGACTTAAGCCCTGCTGACCTTAGAAAGGCGAAGGTCAGCCTGGTCGATAAACCCAGTGTTTCTATGTTCTTATAGAAGACACCATGCTGGGGTTTATCGACGTGCTGCCGAAACAGTTTCTCCTGTTCGGCAGCTCTAATTCGGGCTTTCAGACGATTTGGCTGAAGTTCGGTGACTGACTCAACATCAGCACCTCGCCGGCCTCCTCGCCTGATGTCAAATGCGAGACCGAGTTCATCTGCGGCTCTTTTTGCTGCCTTGAACAATCCTGCTCCCACTCCTACAGTTTCGTGATGTTTTACGAACCGCAAGAGGGGATCTGAGCTCCTGAGGATGTTACATGCCATACTCAGTACTACTCTGCCATGCGTACACTCCAGGCTCAAGAGTCCTCGGCCCCCCCGTTGACGTGGGAGGTACACACGAGGAACGGACGATCTAGGATGAATACTTCTGTGAATATTCATCATCTTGCGGGTATCTCTGTCTAATTGGCGCAGCTCATCTACCCTCCACTTTACTACTCCGAAGGAGTAGAGCAGAATCGGAACGGCAAGCATATTAGTTGCAGACACCTTGTTCTTCCCCGAAAGTTCGGAGGACCAAATCTTTCGGAGGCGGTGTCTGTACTTGCCGCGGAGAGATTCCTTTATTTGTGTTACATCCTGGATGTGCCTTTGTTGTACACCCAGGTATGTATAGGTCTCTCCGGCATCCAGATGTCTTAGGATGCTTCCGTCTGCGAGCTGCGCATCTTCAGGGAATTCCCCGCATCGTCCTCTCTTGAGGTGGACGACTGCACATTTGTCCAACCCGAACTCCATACCAATTGCCCGCGTATATTCTTCGACCACCCTAAGAGCGTTTTGTAGTTCGCGCTCTCCGGAGGCATAAAGTTTAAGATCATCCATATAAAATAGATGGGTGACCTTATGCCTCCGGTCGCTGGGTGGTCCAGATTGATATCCGCGGGTTTGGCGGAGCCCAACAGACAACGGCAGCAGTGAGATGCAGAAGAGGAGAGGACTCAGGGAGTCACCCTGGAAAACTCCTCTCCTAAATGCCACCTGCTCTGTCGTGACCCGCTGTGCACCTGATGTTATGGTGAAGCGGGTCTTCCAGAGCGGCAGCAGCTGTTCTATGCATCTCACTAGTGGTGCTGGTACCGCAAGACATTCGAGTAAGTGCAACAATAGCTGATGCGACGTTGTATCAAATGCCTTGCGGTAGTCAATCCAGGCCATCGATAGATTCCGCTTGTATTGCACAGAATCCTGTGTAATACAGCGGTCTATCAGCAGGCTGTCCTTGCAACCTGCCATGCCCTTCTTGGCACCACGCTGTTCGTGTATCTGCTGGAAGACCGGATCAACAGACCTCAGTGTCCTAGCATACAAGATACGTGTAAATATCTTGTAGCAGGAGTTAAGGCAAGTGATCGGCCTATAATTCCTCGGGTCGGAGAGATCCCCCTTTTTGGGGATAAGCACAGTACGTCCCTCGACGAACCAGTCCGGAATCTGCTGCCCCTCGTTCAACCATGAGTTGAAAACTCGCGCCAGACGACGGTGAGTGGAAGGAAATTTCTTCCACCACCAGTTGTTAATGCCGTCTGGGCCCGGGGCAGCGAAGTTCTTGGTACCAACAAGTGCTTGTTGGACTTCCTCCGTACTGATTGCCGGGCACACTTCTTCTGGCTCTTCAAGATGTCTGTGACACAGAGCCTCGAAGTGTGCAATTGATGGAGTGTCGCTATTGAATGGACGTGTCGTTTCGTAGATTCCTTTCCAGAAGGTTTCGACATCTTCTACAGTCGGCGGATTCTCGACGACACGCTGTGGCTCTTGAAAGAGGCGGGAAGGATTCGTACGGAACAAATTGTTTTGTTCCATACTCCTCACCCGCCTCCTCAATGTTTTCTTTATCGCCATGAGTGCTCGGATCCTATCTAGACAGTGCTGCTTGATGGTAAGCATCACTGTCAGATTTAGAGTATGGTGTTGACGTCTTAATCCAGCTGCTATGCGCCGGATTCTGGGAGTAAAGACCCTCCCAGTCGTCTTATATTCCACCACACTCTGGATCCGAGAAGCGTGTTGTCTGGCCGACTGTATTTTGCCCTCGATTTTTTGTACACGCCGCTTGGCTTTCTCGACCCCGTGATTGGTTGACCTCTCACGGGGGACGAGTTGCTTCGCGGCGTTGTACACGGCACTGTTGATTTGCCAGATGTCGGCATCTTCCGGAATTTCCTCATCGATGACCTCGTCCATTCTAGCCAGGTCTTGTGGCTTTAGGTTAGCCCTGGTGTTAAGGCTAACCCTCGTCCTTAAGTCTACATCGGTGAACTCTAAAGGATGTTCCCCATCAGCTGGTAATTGCCGCGGTGGGACTGCGGCTGGCAATTCTTCCGGCTGACGGGGTGCCCTTACGTAACCTGTCCTGAGCAGAAAGGATACTTGATCTCTCAGATGTTGTTGAGAGAAGGCGCGATGCTCTGGGTGCATTTCGCACCAAAGTGCATGCATTCGCGCCATGTATCCCCTTCGCTCAGGTTCGCTACTCTCGCGGCAGGTCAGCAAGTCATCCCGAAGTTCCCTCGTCCACTTAAAGCGTCCGTGTACAATGCCAATGTCGTCGTTGTTGAGACTATCCGGTGAGGCCCCTCCCGCCTGTCTCTGACCCCCATCCGCTTGGGGTCGATCGTGAGGGGCCCTTCTTCTTAGTTCATAAGGAACCCGAAGTAGAAGGGGTACCAGGTGGTTAGCCTTGGTACCCCCCGGCCGACATTAGTCAGGCAGAGTAGCCTCTGCCTGTCCAGGGTGCACCAACGTGGAGGTTGCCGACCTTGCAAATAAAGCATATTATTATTATTATTATTATTAATTAATAATATGGCACATATTATTAAACAACGTGTAACATAAATCGTGATTACCGATATATGGCATATTTAATCAAGACCATGGCCAAAAACACCTGTACCGGTATTGTGGCACCAACTGAAAGAAATTCATACGGAGATTAACGGCATTATGATAAGAATATGTGATTATTCCATTAAGTTTGTATTTGATTCGGTCGATGATTATTCTATTCGTATCATTTTCACTTAAATTCGAAGATGTTTTGCAATACAAAAACGACGAGTAATTATATTTTTCATTTATATGTTTACATATCACATTTTTATATTTTTTATATACTGCAAAGTAGATAGACATTTTTTTAATGAAATGTGTCAAAAATTAATACTAATATTGTTTTAACATTAATTAACGTACATATTTAAATTAAATAAACATACGTTACTCGTTTGCTTTTTTTATCATACAAGCAAATCTATCTAAACATCTAGAATCTTGTTATAAAAGCTTTTTTCGTTGTTTTATGGCTCTCCACACGTTAATTGAGACAATGGTTTTGTTTGGTCAACACAAAAGGGTCAACATTCGAGACAATTGCCTTAGAGAGTGAAATTTATTATCTAAGAACACAAACCGTCTTGGCCATTTGCAGTCTCCTCACGTAATTTGTTGAGTTGTCCCCATATGTAACGCTGATATATTTTAGATTACATGCATATTCTTGAGCATATTCAAAAAGGTCTCATTTCGTGGACATTTTTCTAATGTTAAAACCTAAGTTCCCGATTCTTTAACCGTAATTTACATACCGCACGTACTTTTATTGTTTTAGTGAAAATATATAACAGCCGGAGACTTTTTATGACACAAGTTTATATTTAACTACGGGCAAGATTCAACAAAATTAGATTTTTTCGTGAATTAATGTGTTGTTATTTCGCTTTAATTCTAGAAACATTTCATACTAAAAATTTCAGAAAAATAATGAAATCCAAGGTAAACGGTAAAAAAAACAAAATTTGGAAAGTAAAATTAGGTACATCGGTGCATATCATTTTGAAATTTGTCTCAGGTTATTATTTTTTCATTAAAGGCAGTAGGGGTAGTTTTTGGCATTTTCTGAGATAGAATTTTTCTGATTTTAAAAATGCATCATAAGGTTGTATAAAGAGCAATTTAAAAAAACAATTATTGCAAATCTTATCTTTGAACAAAAAAACGCAATCAAATGAAAAATTGTGGCTCGTAGTGAACTTAAACTCTGCCCACTGAATAACTTGGCTGTTTAGTGTAAATAATTAATAATAAGTAAAATATTCCATGATTAAGACGGACTCATTTTGAGCAAGAGAGGATATTTTGTAATTTACTTCTCTTATGGCAAAACTAGTAGAAGTGTAAGATCAAGAACTTTTAGGTAAATGAGAAATTAACAAAAGGTTTGTAACAAAATTAAACGGTGAATAGGTGGAGTGGTAGGTATACTCTGGCGTAAGAAGCAAATCTATTAGAAAGCAACTGATGTCGTCTTTATAACTTATTTATGCAAATTTGCCACTGCTGTTCGCCGATAAAGTATTAGTAACGAAAACTGTCTCGTTCCTAAGTAATTATACGACTTCTCCTGTTGACGCAATCTAATTAATATAGGTATTTATCTTAGAAATTAAGACGGCTCGCTTACTACAGCAAATACCGGCCGAGTTTGGTGATTAATTACATAAGATATCGCTCAGCCCACAACTCCTGTATACTCCCGTGTATAATTCTCGGCAAATTTTGATGATTACCTCCCCCTCATCTTATTCCATTGTATATTGTATACCGTGTAGAGAGGTACTCATTGTTATCATTACATTAATTAATACTTCAATAGGAACACCTGTTTTTATTGTTATTAAATTATATTTTAGGTTAGTTAACCTGCTACAGATTTGACCAAATATAACTGCATGACCACTACTGAAAATACTGCATACTAAAATTTATCAAAAGAGAACTAACTACATATTCCAGATGGATATCGCTTATGTTTTAAAAATTCAGTATTTCTAAACATACTTAAGTACTTGCCCTCGTAAACAAACTCTGCGTAGATATATATTATTTACATATTTATATTGTTGAGGCATAATAATGAAATGAATAAGTGTATAACGCTTTTAAAAACTGATATAAGCAAAAGGTAGGCGTAAGGAAAGGATGATAATCCGTACTTTATCCGTAGCACTTTGCTGTAATCAGTTTAGCTGTGCGCCAAATACACCGCCACTTTCCTCTGTCGTTTTTATTGCTGTAGAAAATAAACCAGATGTATTTTACACTCTGTATCATTCTTACGTGCGTTTATTATTTATGAATTAGTATCTCCAAATTATGAATACGTGCTTAACGTCTCAATATCCCAACTCTCTTGATTTATTGGATAGGTATTTAATAAAAAGATTTAATAATGTGATGTTGTTTTCTTAATGCACAAATTAAAACTTGATTACAATTAACACAAACTATAAAAAAAAAAAAAGAATTAGGAAAATTAACGATTATTTTTCTTATAATTCTAATTATCTATAAATTTTAAAAACAAATTAAGTTCCTCTTCTTGGTAAAAGTTTAAAATATAGAGTGGAATGAAAAATAATATTAACTGAAAATTTTTTGCTAATTATTATTTACTAACTTTTACAAATCTTATCACAGATAAGTATAACATATATCTTTTTAAACAATTATTTTCCCGGCTATTTGCCAAAACGCTGAAACTTGGATTACAAAAAAGATAATATGCACATTATGTTCAGTACAACTGACTCAATAATGTTATTTTTAATTTCAACTATTCTGTCTAGTAAAACCAAAAATTAATAAAACACAAGGTACTGAACATAATGTGCATATTATCTTTTTTGTAATCCAAGTTTCAGCGTTTTGGTAAATAGCCGGGAAAATAATTGTTTAAAAAGATATATGTTATACTTATCTGTGATAAGATTTGTAAAAGTTAGTAAATAATAATTAGCAAAAAAATTTTCAGTTAATATTATGTTTCATTCCACTCTATATTTTAAACTTTTACCAAGAAGAGGAACTTAATTTGTTTTTAAATTATTCGACCCTGAGGGGAATTTGTACTATATAATTTCAATTATTCTGTTCTCTGAAGCCATTAATGTTTATTACATTAAGGTTTACAAGTTTTGTTGCTTTTGATTCTTTAAATGTGCTGGCTACCCTGATGAAGCTCTGCAAGCAGAAACACGTGTCGGTAGATATTTTAAAGTGAGTGTTCAACTGGTGAGTACCTTGTGTTTTATTTATTTTTGGTTTTACTAGACAGAATAGTTGAAATTAAAAATAACATTATTGAGTCAGTTGTACTGAACATAATGTGCATATTATCTTTTTTGTAATCCAAGTTTCAGCGTTTTGGCAAATAGCCGGGAAAATAATTGTTTAAAAAGATATATGTTATACTTATCTGTGATAAGATTTGTAAAAGTTAGTAAATAATAATTAGCAAACAATTTTCAGTTAATATTTTTCATTCCACTCTATATAAATTTTATGTAACATATCATATTTAACGTTCGGGAAATCCATACGTTTTCACTTTAAAATATTTGTCAAAATTGTCCACAAGAGTTTTGAAAGTTTCATTTTCGGGGTCACTGGGCACACACATTTGTACACAGTTTATAACTTATTTGCAACATAAAATGAGCAGGATTCTTTGAGCAATTTAGCGCCGTCAAAGTAGCTGACGCTTTTTATGTTGCAAATAAGTTTGAAATAAACTATAAGAAGTAATTCATAGGCAGTTTGATTTAAACTATACCAAAAATGTGCTCTTTTTGTGCCATCTTCTTTTATATTATATGCAATAAAAAAAACCGGATTATTTGAGATTTAAAAATTGTTCAACTGCATATGTTGAATCAAACTCACGTAATTATCTAACTCTAGAACTAGCACTGCACCTTTAGTTTATCTTTTTACTTTTCTTAAATCTCGTCGACAATGTCGTGTTCTGTGTTAGTAGAAGCGATTATTAAATTAATAACACTTCGGTTAGTTAATAACTGCAATTGATTCTATTCTACAGATGCACCTTTGATACACAGGTCTAATTATTTCGTGGATTCGTAAACTGAACTCGTATTATTCTGATAACTTGGCTCTAATCGCTACACATTAACAAAGAACTCCTTAAATCTACTATTTACAATATATTACGTGGTGTGTTGCTGTTTTATAAAAAACCACGTTGGTGTTAGTTTTACATCAAAGGTTCCAACCCTCTTCAGGACTACAAAGACAGAACAAATGTCTGAAAATTATATGGTAATTTTGTACAAATCAGATTTTTGGTATAACATTAGCAAGAATAAAACATCAATTCCTAAGATTTTTGCTTGCTATGTAAACAATAGCAAATAAAAGCATCTTATTGGATATTTACTTATTTATTTATTTATTTATTTAGTCACCCAACAGACGAATCCAATTACAGGGCAGGAAATTATAAAACATTCAAATTCAAATTTTATTTTTAACCCAAAGTTGCATTACATTTTTTTATAGTGATAAATTAGTAAAAATATATGCACCTGATTTCATAATGAAATCGTTTTGTGCTTTAGCAGATACTATAGTATTTTACATTTGTTATGGGTTGTGATTTATTTATCTTAACTAAACTAAAAAACTAGAAACTAAAAAAAAACTAAAAAACATGGTATGATTGTTATAAGCATACAAAAGCGCTTCAATTATGAAAATATTTCCTCGAATAGATTAAAATTTTGCATAACAAATATTGATAATTTTTTACAAAATAGGTTATAGTTATGAATGTTTTTTATATTTTCA
Source organism: Rhamnusium bicolor (assembly GCA_029963845.1). Lineage (NCBI taxonomy): Eukaryota > Metazoa > Arthropoda > Insecta > Coleoptera > Cerambycidae > Rhamnusium > Rhamnusium bicolor. The sequence goes on from JANEYF010000419.1 coordinate 1,201,421, forward strand.
GGAATAATATTATAAATTTTTGCACCAGTGAAGTTAATAAATTTTTTGTATAAACTTGAGTTAGGTCGTGGTATACTAAGAGCCCTGTGTTCTTTTTGTCTTGTATTGTATGTGTGATTAATTACTATTCTCAATTTCTTGTTTCTATAAATATATTTGGCTACATTAAAAATATACAATCCATTTACGCTAAATACATTACTATCTGGAAAAAGTTGCTCTGTAGAATATCTTCGGTTTATGTGAAGTATAACTTTAAGTATCCATTTTTGAGTAATTTTTAGATTTTTTAATTGACTATTATATGTTTCGCCCCAGATTGATACCATAGGTAAGTATAGATTCTACTAGTGATTTATATGCCATTTTTAATATTTTAAATGGAAGAATATTACGTAATTTATAGAACACATAAACAAGTTTTCTTAATTTTGTGGTAAGGTATTCGGTGTGACTATTTCATTTAAAAGTTTCGTTTATTAAAAGACCTAGATATTTCACGTCTGCAGTATTATGAATTACATTTTGGCAAGTGCAGTTTATTAAGTCACATTTTGAATCATATTTTAAAGTGTCAATTCCAGGCAGCATTCTCGAACTCTTACTGAATGTAACAAACTTTGTTTTTGAGTAATTAAGGCTTAGTAGATTATTGTCCATCCAGCGTTTAATTTTATACAACCCCTTTTCACTGTTCTTAACAACGTCAGACCAATCTGTGCCATGAAATATTAATGCGGTGTCATCAGCATATGCTATGGTATCGCCACTTATATCTAATTCCAGCATATCATTTATATAAAATAAAAATAAGTGCGGACCTAAAACTGTTCCTTGTGGAACGCCATATTTTACTACCTCTGAGCTACTTATTGTATTATGAATTTTGATGAATGCTTTTCGGTTTGATAAGTAACTTTTGAAGAGATCTAATGCTAGTCCCCTAATTCCAAATTTTTCCATTTTGTCTAAAAGTAATTCGTGTGATATACTGTCGAAGGCTTTAGCTAGATCTAAAAATATTCCAATAACTTTCTCATTTTTATTTAGGTATTCATGTATTTTATTTGAAAAGTAGAATAAAGCGTACATAACTTAAATATTAACATAATCCACAGAAGAAACATGATTTTTCATAACCCTAATATTACAATTAAAGATATCAATGTTTTCTTGAATCGACGTATGGTTTAAACACATGGTGGATAAAGGTGAAAATTTTAACAGATTTGTTCTTGGAACTGGCAAATAAAGTAAACTACTAGAATGAGTTTGAAAAGCTGGAACATGGAGCGAGAAACAACTAAGTAATTTTGTACAGTCAATTTGGTTATTTAAAATGTTATATGAGGTTACTATTGAATAATATTTCCATCCAGTATTCAAGTCATTCACGTGAAATCTGTGTAATAACATATTGTTGAAAATGCCTTGAGGGGGATAAACACCATCCGACTTATACCATAGAAACTTTACAAATTTCCTCTGTACTTCCTCAATATGAATTTTATGAATTTCGTATTCTGGATTCTAGGCTAGGCAATCATATTTCAATTTAGATTTAACGAAAGCATTAAAAAGTAACTCCAGTGTAGCAGTTTCCACATGCTGTTTGCTGTTTCTTATTATAAAACCAAGATTTCTATAAGCATTCGCTATCATATCATTGATGTAGTTAGTAAAAGTTAATCTGCAGTCAAAGATTACTCCCAAATCTTTAAACTTATAACATCTAGTTACATTAACCTCGTTAATTGAATATGTGAATTCAATTGGCTGCAGTTTTCTCGTAAAACTCATGCACTTGCACTTACTAATATTGAGGGATAATAAATTTATTTCACACCAAAGATTCAATTTATTTAAATATTCCTGCAGACTAATGCAGTCCTCAAAATTGGAAATCGACAAATACAGTTTTAGATCATCTGCATATAATAGAGCATTACAACTAAGTTCACAGACGATATCAGTTATGAAAATAACGAACAAAAGAGGCCCTACAACGGATCCTTGCGGAACTCCTGAAGTTGCTGTCATTTCAACAGCCTTGGTACTGCACATATAGGCTTCTGTTATTTAAACAGGAATACAAAAAAACTTGAGGAATCCATCACTAAGTCCTACATCGCATAGTTTATGCAGCAATAATCCATGGTCAAATCTGTCGAATGCCTTTGAAAAGTCCGTATAAATGAAATGACATCACCCTGCCCTCACTGATCTAAAGTGTCAGCTAGAAACTGCGTGATATTCGTTAAAGTTGTGGTAGTAGATCTACCCTGTAGAAATCCGTGGTGGTTTGAGCAAATTTGAGCTTTTATATGACTAAATAATATTTCATATAAAATTATTTCAAACGACTTGCCGAGATTGCATAAAATATGGTCTATAATTCTCTATAGAGGTTTTATTTCTGTTTTTGAATATAGACCAAATCTTAGACCTTCACCAAATTAGAGGAAATGTGTTCGTTTGCAAAGACATATTAAAGATTATGGCAAGAGGTTTAGCTAATAAAATGGCACAATCTTTTAGTAGAAATGCTGAAATGCCATTTGGCTCTGTTGTTAGTTTCGATTTAAATTTATTTAATGCTTTCAGTACATCATCTTCAGTAATACCTGGAATTATTAAAGGAGGTGCGTTAGATTTTGACTCTACGTTTGCTGCATTAAAATTACTTGACTAAATAAAAGTTTATTGGAAAAATTGTGCAAATGCATCCAGTATTTCCTGGGGATCTAAAGTGCAGCATTATTAAAATTCATTGAGTTGGGAATATTAGATACATTTTTCTTATTCTTAATGTAAGACCAAAACTGATTCGGGTTGGATTTAATTTGCCTCAATATTCTTAATGCAATTAAAACTTAGAGCTATTTCGTTTTTAAGTACGAAAGTACTTTATCATCATTCGTTTTTCATACATGCACCAAAGTCAAGATTTTTGTTTAATGTCCTTTATAATGTTCCTATTAAATCAAGGCGGATAATTGTTTTTCCTAGGAGTAAATTTAGGGCTAGACTCCCCAAGCAACATTCTGACGACGAACCGACGTTGCAGTTCGCAACTAAAAGTCGGTGTGCGACGTACAGAAATCGTCGGGCTGACCCATATTTGTACTAATCTGGTCAATAAAATATGGGTCGATTCGACGTAGAGGACCGACTTTAGTCATTGTGATTACCGACCAAATGTTCACCAAATTTTACGTCGGCTTAAGTTGGTTGTCAGCCTATTACCAACCTTATTTAAAATTTGCCCTTAGTCTGACCTACAAAAGTCGGGTGTAGGTAGTAAAACTAAGCAATTTTGTATATTATTCTATTTGTCGTACCTATCTATTTATATAAAATGGATAAGGCGTGTTTATCATTGAGTACGTATTATATACAAAATACTTCGAATAAAATTTTAATAAATCTGGTGGGGTAAAAATTGAAACTAAAGAAATTTTATTGATACATATATATAAAGTAGGTCGAAAAATATAGTTAACCCATAAGAATACTGTTTATTTTAAGAACGAAAGTACTATTTTTATTTTTTTACTTTCAAAAAAATATTTTCCCTTTCCAAAGAAAGCGCAATTGAAATATTGTTTAATTAATTTTACGAGTAAATAAAAACTTTTTTGCTTACTTTATTTGAAAAAAGAGGCAAATTTTGTGTATTTAAAATAATTGTACACATAATCAACATGGCCGCCTATTATTTCCTTCTGTGGAACCAGAAAATATGGCGAAGGCCGGAATAAGTGCAACTATTTTTACTAACAGCGACGTCACGGTTAAATAATTTTACCTGCACCAACTTTTAGTAGGCTTTGGTGCAGAAATCTGCACTAACACTAACGTTTATTCCAAATAATCGCGATAATATCGACCGTCTGTTGCAGTTGGTGTATAAATCTTTACTAAATATCTACCAATACCTGGATTGTCGACATTAATTTTGAGGTTATGTTAGACCAAGGCCCAAAAGCCTAACACCAACGTCCAACCGACGTTGCTAGACGACTACGTCAGTCAGAAACGTCTAACCAACCCAAAAATTACCTATATCTACTTAATCAGTTACCAACGTCTAATCAATGTTGGGTAATAATCTAAAAACACACTCAACGTATTAAGTAGATTTCTGACATAAAACCAACGTTGGTAAATGTGCTAGATGTAAATAGTAGGTTTGCGAGGTTCAAGCTACGTTGCTCCGACGTTGTATCATAACTATAAAATTTTAGACGCTACTTGACTATTATTTGTAATAATTCTGACCTTATAATTAGTAAAAAAAGTAGTCGGTAGTCGGTAAAATGTTACTTGGGATGAATGTAGCTACCTATCAAGTCGCTTACCAACTTTATACCGAAGTAGGTGTATTACCGAAAAATTAATCGGAGCTACTTAAGTTAGTTATTAACGTCTAACCAACGTTGGTTAATAACTAAAAAGGACCAAACCTATTAAGCCACTAACCAACGTCTACCCAACGCAAGTGTTCCATAACAAACTTGACCTATTCAGTTAGGCACCAACGTCTACCCAACGTTGGTTAGTTACTGAAAATTTAACCATACCTATTTTAGTCAGCTGTCAACGTCTAACCAACGTTGGTAAGTTATTCAAAATATAACATACCTATTTTAGTCAGTTGTCAACGTCTCATCAACGTTGGATAATGACTTGAAAACATATCAAACCTTATTAAGTCGTTTTCTAACGGCAAATCAACGTTGGTAAATCGTCCAGACTTAAGCAGTAGGTTTGCGAGGTCGACGCAATATTTGGTTCGACGTCGTATTACAACTACAAAATTTAAGTAATTACTCGACTACTATTTGTAATAATTCTGACGTCGGAATTAGTGAAAAGTAGTCGGTAGTTGGTAAAATGTTGCTTGGGTCTAAAAATACAGAATTTAATATATCGCACAAATGTTCGCAAGTATCTCGTGACAAGAAATAGAAGACCAATCGCCATTTCATAAATCTTCATAGAGCTTGTTAAAGTTTGCGTTCTTAAAATTAAAAGAAAGTACATTATTCGTAGTAAATTGGCAACTGCCATGTTTAATGGTAGCGGTTATATCTGATGAAGGATGATGCTGATCTTCCGGAAGAAGTGAATTAATGGATTTATTATACATACATGTATTTCAGACCTGTTTAAAGTTAGGTCCAGTATGTGACCATTAGTATTGTTTCAAATCAAGGTACTAACAGCAATTAATCAGTGATGTTACATACATATTACGGATATGCTGATTGTTATGATATTCGATATAACTCGCAATATTAAAGTCTAATAAAATTATTAATTCATCTTCATTATTTAAATATTCACAATTAATAAATAAGTCAAAGAGTGTATATCGTATGTCTCAATAATAAGATTAGGGGGAATATATAAGATTAACACGTAAACATAAAAAAAGGACAAATTTATTTTAACTCCCACTATATCAATGTTGGGGACTAAAACGGAAATGAAACTTAGGTGTGAAATGTTTGCTTTACATTTTTATACTGAAGAATTTAATCGACCTCCATATCACATTTTGTCCAGGAAGCTACTCTCGGCAAAAAAAATATTACGATCCAAGATTCGACACAATAGGATAACCGTGAGCGGCTTCTATCAAATATGTGTATGTATACATAAATTTAGTTAAATATCTTTAATTCAAATAGGTATTCGCAGTCGACTTCACCCGAATGAGCGACCATAAGAATATTCAATGAATTATGAAAAAGAAGATAAAAAAGAAGTTGACGATAATTGTGAGAAATATGGCATGTTAATTGAATGATTAAACATTTCTAAATTAATAATTATACCAGTTTTAGTTGGATGATGACATGTAATTTTCATTTGTAACGACAATAAATATACAATTCGACTTGTGGTGTGTTATGTATTCAGAGAATATAAATGACCGCTGCCCGAGGAATTCCAACTATTTGCTTAATTAAATTTGGGGTATAAATGTTACCGGAACTTTCGAATAATTCTCTCTCGCTCTCTCTCAACCCTGTCATTTGCCCACCCTTGCCTCTTGATAGCCACTACTACAATGTGACAATTTATACAAATCAGGACACTCAATATTTCAAGAAAAATAGTAATAGATTGCGTGAAGGTGACAATTATAAAATGAAAATAAATACGTCATAATACAAAATCAAAATATTCTGTTTTATTAATGGCAAATACTGTAATGCTTTTTTTAATAAGGTTTAATAAGGTTTAATAATAATAATTAATAGGAAACTGGTACGTTGTATCTGTCAAGTGGACATACAACAAGATATTTTTTATATAACGTAAGAATTTTAGACACAATTCATGCAATAAACTATTTTGTGAAAGAACTTGACGTATCTCGTTTTTATTTTATTATTTCTGAACATTATGTATTGAATTTTAAACTAGTTTGTTACATTCACGAACAAAGAATTCAATATTAAGCGAAACGCAGAGCAGCATGTGTTGCAAGCTTATGACATGCATCGTGACACAAGAAACAGTTTTCGTACAAAATTTATGAAGACGTTCTGCCACAATGTGATCAAATTTTATAACATGCCTGTGAAAAATTTATTTTCACTCGATAAGTCTAAACTGGGTGAAACAATTCAAAACTTATTTGAATTCTTGTAGTTTTTAGCAGATAGCTTAACTTCTGTTACAATATTTTTCATATTATTTAAAAAATTACCTAATATATTTATTTAGTCTTCAGATATGTCACTTTAAAGATATTTTCAAATTTTGATGCATATGCGAGTAATGCCAGAGAAATTTTTTTTACTACGAATATTGTTACTTATGAGCTATCTACACGAACACCTCAAACCGTAGATTCGTTGAATGAAAGTAATAAACCCTAATGAATTTGCCTTAGATCATAACTAAAGGTACGTACAGAAAGAAAGCAGGCAAATCAGCACCGATTTTAAGCTCCGACAACCGGCGCCCACCCGTCATTCGAGGTGCACATAAAAAACGCTTAAAATAAGCTCCAACCTGCTAGTTCATTGTGGTATCTTTTGAGTGAACATGTCGAATTCGTCCTCGGATGATGATTTATTTTTGCTTGACAATGTATTTTTGAGACTGAATAGAAAAAGACAGGGAATACACCCAATAAACTGTAATAGATCAGTTTATGGTGAATATCACCATCTATTTGAAGAATTAAAGCGAGATGAAAACCGATTTTTTTCAATATATCGAAACCTTCAACTATATTTTGGAAAAGGTTGAACATCGTTTAATAAAAACTTGGTGCAATTGGCATAAGCAACCGATTCTACCAGAAGAAAGACTTGTGAAATTCGTGTTTCTTATTCAGTATTTTTTTTTATTTTACAACATTTCAATCAATAACATAAAGATAATCCATAATAATAAAATAAACAAATAACTAGATCAATCCTAAATATGTAAATATACAGGGTGTCTCATAAATACATGGACATAGACTAACTGCGTATAGTTTAGCTCGAAATATGACTATTTAACCTAATTTACTTATATGCAAAATTTCACCCCTAAGGAGATAATAATATTGTCCTTCAAAGTTGCCCCAAAAATTTCGAAAAAAATTCATCTTGGATCTATTTCAGGTACCGTGTTCCAAATTGGCACACAACTCATTCATCTAATCTTAAAGGAGAATTTTTCAAATTGATAAAAATATAAAAAAATTACCCCAATTAAAAATTATTATTAAATTTAAGAGGAATTTATCCCCAATAACTCCTTGCGGTATTTCAATTACTTTCAAATTAATATGGATTAAGTTCTGTAATGTATTTTAGTTGTGTGCAAAATTGAAATACGGTACCTCAAATAGATTCCAAGTTATGAATTTTTTTAAAATATTCTGTAACGTTTATATTGCTTTGAGCTTATCTCTTTTACCCCCAAGAGTACCTTTTTGAAAATTGCTGCGATTGATACATTAATATCCATTATAATTAATTATTTCGACCAGCACCTACAACCAGCTACCAAGAACTAAAAATTCATTCCGGTAATTTTGTCAGCGCTGGCTACCTGTAACGACAAGCTCTGATCTGCTTTATCTGTGTGCAGCTTCATAAGTAACCGGTACTATTTATTGGCGCCGATCGGCGCTGGTTACCAGTAAGCAGGCAACCTGCTTTCTTTCTGTGCGTACCTTAAGGCTTTTTGCTGTAAATACACACTGGCGTGTGTGTGGGCCATCAAAAGACTAAACGTATATTAGTGATACTTGTTGTAAATGTACAAGAGTTAATCTCAGGTGCCTCTCATTGAAAATCCATTTGTATTTGAGAAGGACCATTCAACGTCGACAGATGTAATTGCGCATACTTAAAATAGATGAACTTTTTCAGAGACGAGACAATTATGTCTTGTGTAGAAAAGTCTACTTCTTTGCTATTTAAAAATTCATCTCAGGTGTGAGATCTGCCACCTTGCAGACCGATGCCCCGGAAAATTCAAAAACAAAAAAAAGTTTTGAAAATCTTTAAAACGTCGAATAGATGTTAAATATGTAGAACATAAAGGGACAAAACCAATAAGTCCTTATAACTTGTGGAGGGATGTAGATATCGAATAAATAAATGAAAAAACACCCCCAAATACCCACTATCGACTTTGGCAGTGCTTTTAGGCGAAAAACAAAAAAGTTTTGAAAACATTCTTTAGAAGACCGAATAGATATTGAATATGTAAAACATAAACTGACAAAACCAATAAGTCCTTATAACTTGTGGAGGGATGTAGATATCGAATAAATAAATGAAAAAACACCCCCAAATACCCACCGTCTACTTTGGCAGCCTGTACCCTCTGTAAAAATCTCATGCCTTTAGACGAAAAACAAAAAAAGTTTTGAAAAAAATTCTTTAGAAGATCGAATAGATATTAAATATGTAAAACATAAACTGACAAAACCAATAAGTCCTTATAACTTGTGAAGGGATGTAGATATCGAATAATAAAGGAAAAAACACCCCCAAATACCCACTGTCGACTTTGGCAGCCTGCTACCCTCTGTAAAAATCTCACTTTTAGACAAAAAACAAAAAAAGTTTTGAAAAAAATTCTTTAGAAGATCGTATAGATATTAAATATGTAAAACATAAACTGACAAAACCAAAAAGTCCTTATAACTCGTGAAGTGATGTAGATATCGAAAAAATATATGAAAAAAAACACCCCCAATTCCGCTGTCGACTTTGGCAGCCTGCTATCCTCTGCAAAACTCTCAGTTACTTTGGATGAGAAATAAAAAGTTTTGAAAAAAATTGTTTAAAAGATCGAATGGATGTTAAATATGTAAAGCATAAACTGACAAAATCAAGAAATCCTCATAACTCGTGAAGGGATGTAGATATCGAGAAAGGAAATGAAAAACACCCCTACACCCTGTGTCGACTTTGATAGGCTACTACCATGTGCAAGTCTCCAATCCTTTTGACCGAGAGAAGAAAGTTTTGAAAAAAATCGTTAGGAGATTGATGTTAAAAACACAAAACGTACGAACACCCGCGCTAATGGCCTATTTGTTTGTGAATATTTCATTAGGTGTTTACAATATTATATCTACGTAAAAGTCGTATCTAGAATTTATCGCTTCCTCGCGATCTGTAATCATAACATGACTTATACGCAGTTGCTTATTTACGGTATCCACGCCCATGATAATGTACTCAAGAAACTAGTCTTAATCATAACGGGCTCTTGTACCAGCCATTCACCAACGTCATCGGCGTAGTAATTTATGAAAAGTCGCTCCTCATCTGGTATATCAAACACCAAGTCACATGGCAGTCTAGTATCCCGTTCGAATATCACGCGAGTCGGCGTATGTTCTGTTGTCTCCTGGATGAAGGCCCTGTATGGCATAAGGAAAAGAGGTAAGTGACGGTCCCAATCCCTCTGATGTTTTTCAACCAATTTGAACAGGTAGGTGTTCTTCCATGGTTTTATTATATCTCTCCACCATTTCATCTGATTGTGGATGTAGGGATGTAGTCCTTGTCTTATGGACACATATTCTGAAACTCCCCCGATTCAAAGTTTCTTGTTTGGTCCGTATACAATTCCAGGGGCATGCCAAATCGACATACTGGATTATCTACCAAAGCTTGAGCGACAGTGGCTGCTTATTGGTTTGGAATAGCATACACTTCAAGCCACTTACGAAAATAGTCCACGACAACCAAGATGTATTTATTTCCATCATCCGTCACGGAGAATAGACCAGCTACGTCGATCGCAATTCGTTCGATAGGAGCGCCGACGTTATATTGCTTTATTGGGCCCTTACTTCTTGTCCGTGGCCCCTTACTTGCCGCAATTTCTTATACCAATTTTTTACATATTTATTTTTTGAGAAGAAATGTTCCAAAATGACAACTTAGTTGGTGGTTGATACCAATCAAATTAAACAAGTTGTTGTGTGTAAATAGGTCAAAAATCTTAAATACCAATTTTTTAAGTATGTGATATTGTTATCTTAAGACAGTTCTCGATTTGTATTATAAATTTCAAAACCCTCCTAAAGTTACACATGCAGAAAATGATCTTTGAAACACATATTATGCTTTTAAACTTGCTCATTATGTTTAAACCATGCACAAGACACTAGAAACGAATGGAGCCCGCTTGAATCAAGTTGTTCGCAAAACTTGATAGAACTTATGTTGACAGTTGACGTCTCTGCAACTATTATTTTCTTAACATAATAGGTCCCCTCCGTTAGGCTTACACAATAGGATTTCATTAACCAAATTTACAAGAATGTGATTCCTTTTGATTCAATTTTTAAAATGTGCATATAAAATTTAGTTACATCATGAACTACATTTGAATAATGATTTTTAATAAATTCATTGAAGATCAAATAGGAACAATTTTATAAATTATTATGAAAAGCTTTAATTAAAGATATTTTATTACTGCATCTTGCTCCACTATTACTTTGTCAAGATCTTTTATTATGTGTAAAATGTAAATAAATTTAAATTCAAACGTTTAAATGCTTATTGATGCAGCATGGGTGAATAGTAAAACCAAAGAAATCTAATGAAATGTATAGGTACAGTTAGCAGCGGATATATAACGATGTTATCGAACTTAGTGATTTGCTAGGGTGGAGACCCTTATTGCTTTGTTCTCACTTTTGAATTTGGGGTGGTCTACCACTGATAACAGAAAGCCAGTATTACATTTTGGTTCTCCAAACCCCAACCCATTCTCAGAGGTTAATTTACATATGTAATCTTTAGGACTTTTTTGTCTCAGGATTTTTTGCATTAGAATAAATTTACGTGCCCTAATCTCTCCCGATATCTTTTCCATTGTACAGAGCGTTCTTTTTACAAATGTTCACTTCATGGTATCCCAAATGAATGCATGAAATTGAGATATTCCTCTGCAGCTTTTAAAGTTTTCTTAACAGTACCAATATTAAACTTAAAGTGGTAAATAATTCTAGACTAACTTCTTCATACAAATTTTCAGTAATAAATAATATTATATATTTAAAATGTCTTACTTCAAAATAAATAACTTCCTAACTAATAAATTTAAAGGATACCATCTCTCATAAAGTCACAACCAATATAACTTCTATTAAAGTGTTGCAATAAGAAGATGTAGTGATTAATAATGGAGTGTACCACAATGTAGAGTTCTAAAGCCAGTACTCCTTATCATTTTTATTAATGATTTATTTATTTAGAAGCAATGTAGACGTTATCGGCCATGGAAATGATAGTGCTGTCTTCTATATAGCCAATAATGTTGTATAATGTTAGATTTACGTATTCTAGATAAAACTCATATAAAAACTAACCTTGCTATATACAAAATCAATTTTAAAATAAAATATAGTGAGATATCTAACAGTTTAAGAAATATCCTCAGATGTATCACAATTGGACGAAACAACTCGATGTTATCAGGTATTAAAATTTTAATAGCAATATTTACACGTTGGAAAAGCATTTGTTAGTTTTTTATTCATTTATTTAACGCTGGCCTGTTTCCGCTACCAGGACCAATCACCGACACCAGGAAATGAGCTACCCCCAACCCGGAAATTTTGCCTAACTTCTTCTCTATAGGAGTGTAGGAATTATTTACTTGCCCAACATCTAACAGACAAGGGAACGGCCTCCTAAGGATGGTATATCACCTACACAATCCTCGCCTAAAATTGTACAACTTCTGCATATACACTGATATACAAGCCGCTAGAAGACGCTACGAGTTTGCCCAGTTTCACTTGGGTTACAAACCGAATTATTGACTGTGACTAGCGTTGCTTAACTTTTCCTATTAAAATACGAGTGTGTTAAGTCGCAACTACGCTCAACCAATATTTGTTAGTTGTTAAGCAAAAAGTTGTAAATTATGGATGGAGAAGAAAGCGAATTTGTGAGGTATTAATAAGTTCATATTAAAGTCTTACCAAATAGCATAGGTAAGACTGAAGAGCGCTGCTGCTGGTGTGATTTGACTAGGCGATGGGGGCATGGAAGCCGAGTGTGTAAAGAGCGTTATTTACTCGGTACCGAAGACCGATGATCCGATTCCATTCTTGGGCAAATTAGAAATTTTATTTGTAATTTGTTTTGGATGAAGATGGGAGAGGGACCTGTCGATGCCCTAAATGTGGTTCGGACTCCACAATAAACTGTAGGTTCTCGTATCGCTTTCCTAACACAAAATCCTAAAATTTTTTGGGGTTTACTTTGGTGACTTGTGAAGCGGTTAAACATTTACATATTCTTTTCTTTAAACTTTTTCTATAATTAATGCATATCTTTATTCGCCGAGGACCATTTGCATCCATTGATGCCAGACATCATTGAAATTGCTTACAATTTCACTATCAGATAATATCCAGTATTAGCGCAGTTGTGTCAACTAATGAAATCAAGATAGTAAAATAAATAAAATAAGGAAACAACAAAATATAATATAATTTGCATCTGTGATAGAGTTGAGTGCCAAATCTGTGCTGTAATATGAGCCGACAAAGGGTAACTAATACGGTTTTTGCAGCCCCTACACCACTATTCAAATAGATAAGGGTAGATGCAAAGCTTTTCCTAATTATATTATATCAGAAGGGGTCATATACCAAACCGAAATTAACCAAATGGTAATATGGATTTCCATCTTCACCTTAACCTTCCCACAAAATCGGAATATCGGGCAAGGCCCTCTCATTATTCTTGTTGTGAATCTTCCCTTTCCCAATTATGCATATTTAAAAGTAAATAATTTAATTTTTCTGTCACTCTCGCAGAGAATATTTTAAAAACTCTTAATAACTTCGTTGATTTTTGTCACTGTATAATAAATTTATCTCTTTTATGTATTATTGACAAATGTTTTTGTCTAATTTCGGTATCACAGGCGTTATGCTAACTGAATACTTAATTATACCACCAGAACAGGTTTTATTAATTATTGCGCTGAAATGTTCTTAATAAAAATACTATAACATATTTCATATATTTCATTTTCTGAAAAATGGCGGTAATCACCAACCGGTCCGGGGTTCGATTCCCGGTTTGGGGACCGGGTAGGTCGAAAACGGAATTGGCCTCTGTTAACCATTATATTAAATGTGTCCATTGTCCACAAATTTTGAGTACTCTCAATATAGCAATCAATATAAACCGTCTTATTACTAGTTCATGGTGTTTTGTTTGATCATGCGGGTAGTTTAAAGTCAAGGGGTTGAAATAAAGTCGATATAACAAAAATTAATCATTCTAGCTATGGTGTAGGTATGTACAATTCACTAATAAAATAAGGCAACCCATCTGGGACGTCGGTGATGATAAACCGAACAATTGTTGACTGGAAAGTAAGTAGTGTCCGGGTGAAAACGGAATGTGACAGCCCAACATGCAGAGCCGACTCTATAAAAATATTAATTCTGTGTATGGATGCCTGTTAGGATTTAAATAAGTACCTTTGTGGAACTGTGGCTCTAGTTACTAACAAAATATTAATAAGCAGTTCAAACTCTGTAACTGAAGTTACTTATTTTCACTAAATTGTGGAAAATGTTAATACTATTGTATGTACACCATAGCCTATAAATCTAAAGTCGAGAAACTAAAACAGAATAAGGTAATCTAAGTAATTTGTAAACTTCTGTACACGTAGTCTGTTTTATTCTACAAAATATATTATTGAATATATGATATAGGTACCACAATAATGAATATTATGATTTTATTCAATGTAAATTTTAATGAAAACATAATTTTGGGTACACAAATATATTTAACAAAAAATTGTTAGTCTCTCATTCGACAGTGTTATTGTTATATAATAACGTTTTAAATGAAATACTTATTATTTCCTCAAAATTGGCAACCGGTTTCGGCTATCCAAATAGTCATCCTCAGGTCAAGAGCTACAAATAATATTGTTGTACAAATAATATTGTTAACAAAATCAAATCACATTTCATTAAATGGTCAGGTCAATTTTGAATCAATAGCATTATTGTCAGTTATTTATTAACTAGCAACTGTTACGCTCCTGTATGTTATATTTAACAGAATATGTATACAACTAAATATACATTGGTGGGTATGAAAGATTGCAATCCTAATATTTTAAGAATAAAACATTCTAGTCATTAGTTTTATGCTTTATCTGTAGACAGTCGTATTGATACGTTTTTTAAAAAGTGTCTTACTGTTTTTTATATTTTTGTTTGCATATAATATTTGACAATACGTTAATTGTTTGTTTATTTATAATTATCACTGTAAGTATCCAAAATTTTAATCTATTTATTACATAATGTGCAACAATATCATTTGTAGCTTTTGGCCTGAAGGTGACTATTTGAATAGTAGAAACCGGTTGCCAATAAACAAGAGTTTTGAAAGAATAATAATAAGTCTTTTATTTAAAACGTTATTATATAAAAAAATATACGTATGAACTACGTCAGGCTATTGGTTGAACCAACAAGACAGACCAAAAGTGATGGATAATACAACTTTGTTACATTGTTTGAGCAAATCTTAGTAATATATTAACTAAGGCTGGGAATCGAATACGAATAATTCGAGTATTCGAATATTCGAGTATTCGAATACGAATTATTCTAATGGGAAATTATTCGAATATTCTAATAGGTACTCGAATATTCAAATATATTCGAGTATTCGATTATTCGATTATATCTGAGTTTTGATATTAAAATATATTATTAAATTAGGTACGAATAGGTATGCAGTTTGCATCGAAGCAAAGTAGGTAGATAGTAGGTATAGGTAGGTACCTATTCTAAAATCCAAATATATAAATAGACCACATTAGTGGCATGTTTTACTCCCAGTCAAACTATTCCATCTCTTTCTCGCCTCGACCTTATTCTTACTGTACTAAGGCAGGGGTTAAAATTAAATTTAAAATTTTAGAAAACCTGTAAATATTTAACTATTGACTTTTCATGTATTTGTTTTACCATCACAATCTGCGTCTTTTTTTAAAAACATTCTAATTTTAGAGCACTTTTATTTTCTTCGAAAAGGAAAAATAGTTATGACACAGAAGTATAATAAACTAGCTCTGTTTTTGTTTTATTTAAGCTTCAATAGTTAAATGTGAACAATAGCGCCTCAATCCTAAAATAAAATACTAACTGAATAATTCTGACCCTTAAAGCACATGTGAAGGAGACATACCCTATTGTGGGTATGGAAAGCAAATCAAATTGCCTGCTTAGTGGTTTACGTCACGACTATTATTGTGGTCTATCCAACCAAATACTCAAATAGCGTATTCATTATTCACTAGTATTCAGTGCTATACCTATTAATAATGAATATTCGAGGATCCGGATTATTCGGATACCTATTCGAATAATTCGGATTATTCGAGTATTCGAATAGGTATTCGAATAATTCGAATTATTCGAATAGTTCGAATATTCGAATATTTTTTCGAACGAATATTCGACTACTAATATCTGGAAAATTCCCAGCCTTAATATTAACTAAAACACTTTAACATTAAAATTATGACTATCTACATATCTATAAAAATATGCAGTATTTAAATCCATTTGACTAACAATATCAATTTTAATTCAGGGCAGGAGGGATATTTTTTTATATTTCAAAGTCGGCCCTGGTAAAGGGTCGAGGGTTCTGTTTTGAACGGTGAGCAGCACACTCCGACACCAGCAATTACATTAGCTTCGCAATTCGACATCATCATCACTCAAAGTTGCCACTTTCCTTCTTCCGATCCAATTCGCTTGAATTACAGTGCAGTATCATTAAAAATTACTGCTTGAATGTGTAAAATCGTTCTTTCTGTCCTATTTGCCTTTTAATTGTATTAACATATGTTTGGCAAAGTCAATCCATATCAATTAACAACTCTTTAGTTATATACATCTAAGAAACAAGTGATACTGCATGACATAATGGTAGCAACTAAAAAATTTTGGAATGTTTGTATGTATGTATTATAAATTAATCAACAACATATTTTTCATGTTTCGTAATTAATATTTTGAACCAATAAATGAGAATAACAACCAAGTGATAATCATGTTTTTTTTAATTAGTTGTATGTTCAATATTTATATCATATATGGAAGAATTATTTGAACTGTAACAATAAATTATTTCGTATTTTGTTTTACACGTTAATAAAAACACAATATTAAACAAAATTTGACTTAAAAGGAGCATGTACACAAAAGATACAAAAGGTAGGTATTACAAAATCCATGTAATACAAAGAGAAATACCTCATTAACTAGATACAAAAATTGCAGGAATAAAAAAAAATACAATTTTATTGATAATTTTAATTATAAAACATAAATTTAATTTCTTTACCGAAGCTATACTATAGTTAAAGATATCAATAAGGCTGCTAAAATTATTACAATTACTGCATATTCTAAATAAAGTGAGTATTTCTGACATTTGTTCTAAGCATGGGCAGATAAAATAAAAGGTTTTGTCTAGATATCGATCTGGGCATACGAAAACTAAGCATATGTAAAATTTCACGACAATCAGACCATGAATTATTTTATAAAGTAATACAAGTTCAGATTTATTCCTGCGAGCTCAAGCGAAGTTATGAAAATCTGTTAAGGAGATTGTCATGTTAGTTAGATATATGGATTCCATCCTTTCTAAAACAAATATTTAAGGAAACGTATGGACACCAAATACCCGAAGCATATTCAAGTCTAGATCTGATATAAAATTCATAGAGCAGTCTAATTATCTCGGTATTATTAAAATCATGAGAAAGACCTTCTTATTATGACACCCAATATTTTTAAAAAACAATTTGTAATATTATGTGAGCTTTGCGTTAAATGTAACAGCAAGGTCCCGAATTGAATTAAATCTAGGTAAAGTAACGCAGGGTATAATTAAAACAGTATTATTTTGTTTTATAGAATACGTCACACAACTACATTTGCTAACATTTAACAGTAAGTTGTTAGCAACACATCATGTGTGTATCTTACTAAACACTGCTTGCAGAATTAAGCTGTAATTTACGGTGTTAATCGTTTTGTATAATTTTAGGTCATCTGCGTACAGAAGGCAGAGAATATGTCCAGTTAGTTAAATTACTTTAACCACTGATTTTGTGACCGTTAACAAAAATAAAATAATCTACCAATACCTATACCCGTCATCTCAATTTATATTTTTTGATAGATTACCATTTCTTTATTTCTAAATCATTAGATAGACAAAGAAATATAGGTATATCTGCAAATATATGAGTCTCTCTGTATATAAAGTATTCACCAAGACCAGTGGAAAGAGATCCTCAATAGCCCTGAAATGACCGCAGGCTTTCAGAATGACAAAATATGTTAATATATTCTTGAAAATAGGGGATAACTTAAGTAACAAAATATGTCCCTGAATGTTTCCATATCCCATTTCATATTTATTCACAGTTTCATAAAACTCGAAAAAATGTATAAAAAATATTAAAAAAAAAACCTTATTTTTTTATTATGTATGAGAATGAGAATGAGGTTAGTTATGTTGCTGAAAGTACCCGCAACTTTACAAAATCTCAAACAAGTCAACATGTTTTCATTAGTTTTAAAATAGTTTTCAGTTTTCGTGTGCTACTTATGAAGGATTAAGAGAATAATGGACAAGCTCATCATTTATGAACTATGTATAATGAATTGAATTGAATTAGGAATTAGGAATTTTATTGTATTATATTGTTTTATTGTATGGAATTTTACAAATTTGTCGTGACTATGATAAATACAGTATAATCGAATTAATTATTGTAATATGAATGAATAGCAAAATAGTTTTTCCTATTGTTCAGTCGTTTCGGGGACACATTGTATATACAGAGTGTCCACCGATGGATTTCTAAATATGAATAACTGTTTTTATTTATTGATTTACGAAAAAGTCTATATTTCTTATTAATTCTGTTATTAAAACAGATTTAAATATCAGTTTTTCATACGGTGTCTTTAGAAGAAATCTCAAGATATCTTTGTTTAGTGATTTAGAACAAAAAAAGAGTTTTTCTTTTTAACCACAAAATAAGTACTAAACTGTTGCATATTGAAAGACTATCCACAGGTGAATACGAAAAAAATGTTGTTTAATTTATAAGTCCTTCTTTGTGGAAAATGAATAAAATGCATCTTTAGTCTTATAGCTCATCTAAATATTTTATATATATATTAGAATAATTATTTCCATGCACAAACGTAATGTGCTTTATCAAACAGTTCTAGCAATAAACGAAATTAACCCCAAACCGGAATAATGTAGATATCCTCGGCCTGGAAGATAAATGATTCTTGATTGGGGGTGCAATCATATAGGATGACATCGAGTAGAAGAAGAGAAGGGTAAGGGAACGGGATGAACTCTGTGGCTCTCGGGAGGTGGTATTTGTACCGGGTGATGTCGTAATTACATGTGGGCAACCAAGGTTACTTAATTTCCTCGATCCCTTCGGGACAGACGCTGATTGAATGGTGGTCTACACCCCCTTGCTAGATGATAGCTTATTCGCGTCGCATATCGGCTCAAGAGACCACTTCGATCGCTCATTCATGGATTTGTCAAGTATAGAATGCATTTTAATTCAATAATATTTTTATAAGCAACATTTCTAACAGTTTAATATTCTAATATTTTAATCCTATTTCTTAAGAAGCTTGCATGTAACATTTTATAATTTCAGTATACGGAAGGATCCATAATTATTGCCACAAGAATCAGTAATTCAGTACCCTGTGACAACTATTCAATTCACAGAAAATATCAATCCTTACCATTCTATACAGGTTGTTTCTAAACGGTATGCCCAAATTTTAGCAACAGGTTCTGGGGATGAAAACAGATTGATATAACCCTATTAACTTTATAACAAAAATGCACCCCCCAGGGAACTACAGCCCTTCAATGTCGACCCACTAAGAACAATATTTTTCGATATCTTCTTTCAGTTCTAAAATATTTGTTGTACTTTAATATGTCTAACTGTTAGATATTTCAGAAAGGGGGTGCATTTTTGTATAAAGGTAGATAGGGTTACATCAATCTGTTTCCATCCCCAGAACCTACTACAAAATTTTTACACAACTTTTAGAAATACCCTGTATTATTTAATGACCTTCGATAAGGAAAAGACTTGTACAGAAGGAATTGAAGGTCGCGGAATTTACCCACTGTACTTAATACTAATACTGAAAACGGACATTTTGTCAAACTATCAAGTAAAAATGTTCATAATTCCGATTTAACCTCCTTTGATTTGAAACTAGTGAAATTTTTATCGATGTAATCAGAGCTGTCACAATTACCCATTAAAAGTAATTGAAGTACCAATTACCAATTATCAATCAAAGTAGTAAATATTTCCATTACCAATTACTTCTCATTTTACACAGTACTTCAAGTATCAATTACTCGTCGAAAATAATATATTTTTTTTCAAGTAAAGGAATTCAATTACTTTACCTTATACTTCAATTACTCTATTTAATTGAATTACTTTGAATGTAATTGAATTACCAAAAATAATTGAAATATCGACTGAAAATAAAAGAAATTCAAATACCTACCAAAAAAAGAGGCACAATGTACATGTATTTTTAAATAATTATTAGGTCATTTAAACACATATGTAGGTAATATTCTACCAAGCTATTTTACATATATAGGTACTAAATTTAAAATAAAATTTTCAAGTCTAAAAGAAATTATTGTGTTGACAAGAAATGGTCTACACACAGACATACATACAGACAGACATTTTTTATTCGATATTTGAGTTCAATGTGAAACGCATTTCTGTGCAAAAATTTTGTTTCTACAATCATTATTAAAAAATTTTGTCAGTGTAACTAATATTAATAGGTATTTGATTAAATCAAATAGGTAAAATAATAGATATTGCCAATATCGGAGATATATGTATAACATATATTAATATTTAAAAAATAGTAAAGAACAAATTTATTATTTAATATTTACTTACCTTGCCAGACAACTTAAGAATTAAAAACACAAGGACACAAATAATTAAAAACATGATTTTCTTGCAATCACAGCTACTGTATACTGTGTAGTGCACTGGATAACTGAAAGAAAACGAAAATACTTTGTCAAACGACAAGCTCAGACAAGTTATTAAAGCCGAGCGCGTTGCGATGTTTCTCGGAATATTTTCGATACAATTTCAATTATTTTAAAGTAATTAAAGTATCTGAAAGGAATTGAATTACCCAAAAGGAATTGAATTATTTGTTCAGTACTTCAATTACCAAAAACAATAAAACAAGTACCAACTACAATTACTTTTACAAAAGTAATTCAAATACCAATTATTTTAAGGCGTCCAAAAAAGTAATTGAATTAAATTTAATTACTTAAAAATAATTAAATTACTATTTCAATTCTTTTAATTGAAGTACCTGACAGCTCTGGATGTAATTAATGAGGAAGAATATATATTAGAGGTATTTTCCTTTTTATAATAGTGAATATCAGGGATGGCATGTGTCTCGCTACACAATGTTACCTCAAAAAATTCTGTGTAATTTCCTTGATATGTTTCTCTTTACAAACAAAATAACATTATAGCATGTACTAAGGCACTACCTAGAAGTTTCGAAAATATTTTTTGACAATCTTCAGACAAATTACCAGCAAAACATATCTAGTGACTAAGGTGCAGACTTTATTTACTCCGAGTTTGTAAAAAACCAATTAATAAAACGATAAGATAAACAATATTTTATCCAGCTTCATTCTATATTAATTTGTTGATATTCGATATTTTATACGCTAATATTTTTTTCATGGGATAATATAATTTGAACTTACAAGTATTAATAAAATTTTGTGATAATTTAATTCAACCAAAGAAAGACATAAGAAGGTATATTTATGAAAAATGCATGCCGCCAAGCGGCATCTTTGTATTTCTTGCATTTCTGTAATTAACTATACATACTACTCAGTTTTCTGGAATGTTCAAATCATGTACTAATTATTATAAACTACGTGAAATTTACTTAACATACTTAGAGTGAAATAAAAATTAAACATAGGTAAATAAAGGAAAATATTAAAATTATATTCTGTTCTTTCCTAAAAACCCTTTTAAACGTAAGAGTGATTCAGTGAAGGATGGAAAATACAAATCTAATTAAAACATAAATTCAAGAAGGTTGATGTATTATAGGTTGACAGTTGTTCTCTTGCTAATTGGGTGAAACCTAATAGGACTATAGAGTCGGTAACAGCAGTGCGTCATTGACTTTTTATGAATATGATAAAAGAGTGGGAAAATGCCGAAGGGAAGGGAATGGCGATATCATCTATAACAATGAGGCGCATATGAAATATCTAATGGTAAATCTCTATTAAACTGTACATACACCCTCTTTGGTTTTGTTGTGGTCTCTCTACCGATGGCGGTCGGCCACATTCACGCACTTTTTGACAACTCCCCCGTATTTCAGTGTTCACTCAATGACCATTGTACTTTCACAATACGCATTTTATGATTATTAAAATCTGACGTCACAGTTTAATTATAAATCAGAGAACACCTGCTGCACGTATATATCGCAAACTCGGATATATACATAATGCAAACAATCGACGTTGGCCAGTATCTGATATAATCGTTTACATATATTATCTAGAATCTCAAAAAAAAATGTTTCATCGTTTTATCGCTAGCCGGGAACTTTTGTTATATAACGGAAACATTACAATCAACATTACAAATTCTGTATAATCGGAATGTTTTATTTTTATTGGGTAGCTCAACAAATTAAATTATTCAAACTTATTAGAAATAAAGAAGACCAAAGGGATTAATATCCTTTCGTTCTTAGAAAATTTGGCTGGATGTTATAATGTAAAGATTCTGAAGAATGAAAGTAAACTTCATTAATCCAAGAAATGGTATGACAGAATTTGGAACGATAAATTTATATCTTCTGAAAAAAGAATTAAGGTGAAACGAAACTTGTTACAAAATGAGTATATTAAAAATTATTACTCTCTTGAAAACCATTTGATAGAGAACGTATTTAAATTTTTATACGTATTTTTTATTCCATTTGAATTAGCAGACCTTTTAAAATTCTGTAACTTTTTCTCCGATATTCCACACACAAAATGTCTTGCCGTTTATAAATCATATTTTATTATACAGGATGGGGCAATAGTGCGTCGGACTCCGATATCTCGAGTTCTATTATAGCTAGAAATTAAAAAAAAATACAAGTAAACTAGATAAAAAAGTCTGTAACCGGAAATTATTTTCGATTTTACAGGGCGAGTCAAGACGAAATTACAGGATCAAGTACCTTCTTTTTAAATGGAATGCTATGTATATCAGCACATTTTTTGAAGCCTCTTTCTAGACTCTATTCATTCCTGTATTATTATTGACTATCTCCCAACCACTTGGATGTAATGAATTTTTTTGTTGAAATAATGCCATCTGCAGATGCATATTGAAAATATCACCAGTCACAATTATGGAACACTCTGTATATTTTTCGACGATGTGATGTAGAAATGAAAACGTAAGTACTTCCCTATGGCTAATTGCAACAATTTTCGTTGTATTGAGCAATAAGTATAAAATTCAAGAATAAACTTAGAAAATAGAGGTTTCCTCAAATAATTCATTAGAAAAAAAATTATAATAAGTGCTCCACATGTTGTCCATGTTGATTGACACACGTCTCTATGCGCTTTTGAAATGAGGTTTCTACTGTTCCTGAAATTGCCAGTGTGATAGATCTAAAAACAGTTATCATCCTTTCCTTCATATTTTGTACTGTTGTTGATGTGTTTTTATAAACAATTTCCGTCACGTATCCCTATAATTCATTACATCTAAGTGGTTGGGAGATAGTCAATAATAATATAGGAATGAATAGTCTAGAAAGAGGCTTCAAAAAATGTACTGATATTTCTTTTAAAATAAATATAGTTTAAAAAAACTAAAAAACACGCTTTTAAAGCACATCAAACTAAAAAGTGAAAAATAATTATTAATATAAACTGAAAACAATAATGAACGAAAAATACTAGTATTATTGTGAAAAAAGCGTGGGTTGCTCGATATATGAAAAATATGGCACAAAGCGCCCCACGCTTTTTTTCACAATAATACTAGTATTTTTCGTTCATTATTGTTTTCAGTTTATATTAATAATTATTTTTCACTTTTTAGTTTGATGTGCTTTAAAAGTGTGTTTTTTAGTTTTTTTAAACTATATTTATTTTTCACTTTTTTAGTTTGATGTGCTATGAAAGCGTGTTTTTTAGTTTTTTAAACTATATTTATATTGCTTATTGATGCTGATATTATAACATATTACGATCCAACAGATACTTCTGAAAAAAAAAATATTTTTTTCAGCCATAGACGGGATTTGAACTCACGCCCGAGGAGTCCGTCGTTTCGCGTCGACTAAGACTTGTGCCTTAGCCCGCTCGGCCATCAAACGAACTAAGAATCACGGAATGTACTAACAGTAATAAGCCACTTGCTCTCACGCAGAGGATACGTGAGGAAAGGAAATTATTTAATTCTGGTGATCCTGATCAGGATAATGACAAACTTATCAAATTATTGTATTGTTACCGGTTCTTCGTAAGTGTACAAAGTTTCAATTAAATCTGTCCGTTTAAAGTGGGTCAAAATCGAGTCCAAAGAGTCGGTTACAAACAAACAAACAAACATACAGGTGAAGCTAATAAAAGCGTGTTAAAAAGGCACTTCATCCTGTAATTTCGTCTTGGCTCGCCCTGTATATTCGAAAATAATTTCCTGTTATAGACTTTTTATCTAGTTTACTTGTATTTTTTTTCTAGCTATCGTGGAACTCCAGATATCGAAGTCCGACGCACTATTGCGCCACCCTGTATAAAATATACCATTTCTAACAACATTGTTATTTTAATTCTTACTGCGAGACTGAAATTATTAAGTTTTATACCTTGATCTCCTGGCAACAAAATGTTATATATATATTGGATAACTCTCCGATAAATTGATCCTATATAGCACTTCGACCACGATTGAGGAACATATCGCTGACAAACCGTGTTACATTCTTTTCGGTTCATTGAATAGAGTGCTTTAAGTTTACAAGGCTTATACGCTTACAGGTTTATATAATATTCAGGACACGGACTACATATGTGAAAATTTTTGAATGCAATTTCATATATAGGAAAGGCGATGTCTTTTTAAAGTAGAACGTACACTAACTTATTTTATAAGAAAAAAAAATTATATTATTTACAATTATATGAAACTTAAAGAATTTTGTTCTTTAATCTATTTCTTCCTGAACGTCTCATTCGTATTTATTTGTCAGGTGTCATAAAAATTATGAAGTTCAAAAATGTGTCTCTCGCGTATGTACTCCTTTAGATGTTGTATTCAACTCATGTAACTAAAAATTCGTTTTAGATTGAAAGTTTTTATATAGTTTATAACTTTAAATTGCAATTCACTTTCCCAACTTTCTGGCAGCCATTCGGAGTTAAAATAATTTCTTATATTCAAAACTGTACGATCAATAGTTAACATATCAAGTTACTTAATTACGCGATTCATAAATATTTTAAAACAAATATAATGTATACAGTGTCGCCAAAGTTCAATATCGGCCTTGTTAAAGGGATTTTTGTAAAACAATCTTTATATTCATTTATTTATATAATTATAGTTACAACTACCCAACAGATGAATCCAATTACGGGGCAGGAAATTACAAAACACAATCGATACTTATTAACTTAACAAAATAACTTAAATATTCCACAGAATAAACATAATTTTAGAACCCTATTATTCCAATTAAAAAAATCAATGTTTTCTTGAACCGACAGTTTGAACGCATACACCATGCGTTCAAACAACAAAAAGGTGAAAATTTTAACAGATTTGTTCTGGGAACTGGCATATAAAATAAACTACTAGAACGAGTTTGAAAGGCTGGAACATGGAGCGAGAAACAACTAAATAATTCTGGACAGTCAATTTGGTTATTTAAAATTTTTTGGAAGGTTACTATTGAATAATATTTCCGTTGAGTATTCAAGTCATTCATGTGAAATCTTTGTAATAACATATTGTTGAAAATACCTTAATAGGGATAAATACCATCCATCTTACACCATAGAAACTTTACAAATTTCCTGTTTTTCTCAGTAAGAAATTTATAAATGTTGTATCCCGGATTCCAGATTAGGCAAGCATAATTCAATTTAGATCAAACGAAAGCATTAAAGAGTAACTCCAGTATAAAAGTTTCTACAGGCTGCTTGCTGTTTCTTATTATAAAACCAAGATTTTTATAAGCACCCGCTACCATATCATTGAAGTAGACAGTAAAAGGTAATCTGCAGTCAAAGATTACTCCCAAAACTTTAAACTTATAACATCTAGTTACATTAGCGTCGTTAATTGAATAAGTGAATTCAATTGGCTGCAGTTGTCTCGTAAAATTCATGCACTTGCACTTACTAATATTGAGAGGTAATAAATTTCAGATTCAATTTATTTAAATCTTCCTGCAAACGAATACAGTTCTCAAAGTTGGAAATCGACCAATATAGTTTTAGATCATCTACATATAATAGAGAATAACTAAGTTCATAGACGAAATAATTTATGAAAATAATGAACAAAAGAGGCCCTAGAATGGATCGTTGCGGAACTCCTGTCATAATCCATGGATATCTCAGCGAGAAACTGTGTGACACTTATTAAATTTGTGGTAATAGATTTACCCTGTAGAAATCCATGCTGGTTAGGGCAAATTTGAGCTTTTAAGTAACTAAATAATATTTCATATAAAATTACTTCAAACAACTTGTCGAAATTACACAAAATAGTAATTGGTCTGTAATTCTCTATAGAGGTTTTATCTTTGTATATGATGTAGAGGCATAATAATTTACTGGTTTGTAATGAAAAAGTAAACATATCTCTGAAAGTATCGATTTTTAGGGCTACAGGGTGGTTTACAGTCTACAAAAATTGTAGAGAATTAACACGCCAATTCAAAAATAAAATAAAATACAAAACGTTCCATTAGAAAAAATTTAAAAAATGGTCTTTGAAATGTATTAAATTGGCATTTGTGTTAAAGACACTTTAGTATAAATAATATTTGGTGTTCTTGTCGTTTAGGTACATCGCTTGGCTACATAACTGCAAAATATTTTTTCTTAACTAATCGTAATACTCAACACGAATTAATTTGTTAAACCTTGTAGGGACCAGAATTTTCACATTTTTTCGAATGACTCAGCAACGACACATCAAAATTTTAAACCCAGGAGGTCGTTTGAATTTAAAAATTACAAATATGTAGGGTGTTCCAATGAAGAAAATGACCTTGAAGGTGCTCCGCTGTAGCGAGTCATTCGATATATTTCAACACATATTTAAAATGTGCTCATTTTGCCACCACATCACATCCATAAAAAAAATTGTTTTCCAAATCCTTTATTTAATTATAGACTTTGACGCATATAAATAAATTTTTTTCGTTTTTAAGGTACTGGTCAGAATTATGTCTTTTTTATCACTATTTTAACGATTCAACGGTTTCAAATTTGGTAAGGGTATGTTTTTGATTTTGAGGTCCTTAACACTTTAAACCATAACTTTTTTGATGTTATGTTTTAGACATTGTCTTTCATTATGTTTGAAGTGCAATTTAATTCTTCACAAAAAAAGGTATACTTGTTGAAATACGATATAATGTATCTTTTTTGAAAAATACGCGATTTATAACTGCAAAACATCTAACAGGCTGGAAATATAATTAAAATTCAGAACGGAATACCATTCTGTTTAAGCCAAAATTTCATTAAACGGTGTCACAAATACATAAAGATAAATAAAAACCTCATTGAAAATTTGAGAATATCAATTATAATAGAACAGTTTTTCGATTTTGTTATTAACTTGCTACTACTACTAATAGAGTAATAGTTTTGGTTGTTTGTTTAATGTTAGTCAATACAGGTAATTTGCAAATATAAATATTTCAAAAAATCGTACATGACGTACACATGCTAGACAAAAAAAACAACTTTTTAGTACAATTAACTTGTTTTGTACTGGAGTGTAGGGCAGTTGTATATCGCGTAGTTCTCGAAAAGAATGCATTAATCACTTTTCAATAAGTTGATATACCATTTTTGCTGAGAATTAACTACGCTTCAAACATAATAATAATGAAGGAAAATGTCCAAAACCTAACCTAAAAAAAGTTATCGTTTAAAGTGTCAGAGAAAAGTATTACAATCAGCGTCGCCTATAAATTGGGGCGTGAGCGCAATACCATCATTCATAGTAACTGATAAATGTATCCCTTTGGTGGTCAGTGCTGGTACCCGTCAGATATCACTGATGTCTTAGTGACTGATAGCGATCTGCAAAACAGGTACCAAAATCTGCAACCTCTAACCCTGGTGAGCTAAACTATATACTGAACACGATTTACAGGAAACAACTACTCAGCGGACAAAAGCCCGACCTGCGTTGAATTAAACCGGCAAGTCTTGTTTGGTAGCTTATGGAATACTGACGAGAACATAACAAGTTCGAAACCGGTCTATGTCTAGTGAGGAATTGACAAATGATTTTAGCTACCAAACAAGACTTGAAGTTTAATTCAACGCAAGTCGGGGCTTTTGTCCGCTGAGTAGTTGTTTCCTGTAAATCTCATTCAATACCATCATTGTAATCATCGACTTCAAAAACACAACCTTTCCAAATTTTAAGTCGATATGTATCATAGTCGCTGAAATAGACCAAAAAAAGAATTAATACAAAAATTTAATTTGAACACCCTGTATCTTGAAAACGAACAAAGTTAGTACCCTACTTTTTGGGTTAAATATTGCGTTTATGAAGAAATAACCATAACAAGCGCTTACTAGTTTGCCGACGTGGTATTCGCAGGAACCAGAGCATATTTTCGTATTCTCTTTTCGATACTATTCTATTTTCCAAACAGGATTTTATTTTTTCTCTTCAGTGTTGAATAAAGTAATTTCCTCTGACCCATACAATATTCAACGGAAGCGGATTTAATTTGTTAGAGAAAAAAAGGAGCAATCTTACAATTGATAAAGGTGCTTAGGAGCGATACTAAGTTAGTTTCCTAATTTTTTTTAAATGCCAATGAAATGAATTTTTTTTCGGTAAATATATATAATTACACTTTTTGTACAATTTATTACGGATGTACTTCTAAAATTTAAATTTAAATCTGTAAATAGTAGGTATAGTGTATTTTGCAGAGTATTTGATAGAGATAGAAACAGTATAAGGGTTGTCGTGTAGCAAATACGTATAATCGAGCAGTCGTTCTAGGTTTAATTTATAGAATGTCCGACGGTCGCAGATGGCCTTCTGTCAGCGTTAAGAGGCGCTCATTGGTCATGGCGATAAATGACAACAGCAATCTACTAAACAGGTTTTAACCAGCTCGACACTCATCAAAATTGTCTCCGAACTAATTTTAATCACATTATAAAATATCCAGTTTTAATGTAATTTTAGTAGTTAGATGCCAATTTGGATGTGACAAATTCAATTAGCCGCATTATGGGTTTTTTAACATTACAGATACTGTGTAAAATCGATCGACAGATTTTTTATACGTATACACAATGAAAACTTGACAGAACCACTGTGACAATAATCGTACTACGTAGGTGTGAAGGACATGCTAACTATTGCATGGAAATATTCAAAAAATTATATTTGGTTGCGGCGCATTCGCCATTTTTACAAGTTTAGATTTAATCTATAAAATTAAAATTTCTGTTTAGTATTTTATATGGAAAGTTTGATTGGCTTGCAAGCAGCTGATATAACGTCACTGTATAGACAATATAATATGCAGAATATCATGAATAGGTGAAGGTACAAAGTTGAAATAAAAAGTAACAAAATGTTACGGGACATACTATAGTGTGTAGTAAAAATCTTGATTTCTTCTCAAATTCAATATGAGACTCGAGAGAGAACACAAAATATAAAAACGCTACGAGGAATATGGGTCAAAATCTCGACATTTTTCTGCTTGGATATAACACTGACGTAGTTTTCCATGAAACACCAAAGTACTATATATTGCACTCGACGCAAGTTTCGCCAACCAAGTTGGCATCATCTGGAGTTGATTAAAACTAACCTTATGCTAAGAATGCCTCCTATTTATACCTAAACTATTGTCACGGTTTGGTGAACCGTGACCCAATAACTAATAAAGCGGGCTATTTGAGATAGGCCCTTTGTCACTATTCATACAAGTTTTACACTTTGTGATTTCTAAGCTTTCAAATGCATCCAGATCTCTAGTATTTGTCACATTCCTAATTAATCTTAAATTGCTAATATATATTTTATGGTTGTTCTCAAACGCATATTGGGCAACACTAGACTTACCTGTTCTATCATATTTGAGATGGGCCATATGCTCTTTGAATCTAGTTTGAATTGATCGTCTGGTTTGTCCAACATACTTTTGACTACAGTCCTTACAGCTAATTTCGTAAATGATTTTTCGTTTGTTTCAATTTTGTCTTTTGGATTACCTAAAAGTTGTTGTAGTTTGTTTTCCGATAAATGACTCACTGTCATACCTACATCTTTAAAAATCTCACCAATACCACGGGTGAATCGATACAAATTTCAGATGTTCTCTTTCGTTTTGAATGGTCGAGGAATTTCGAAGCAACTTTAAATTTTCGTTTCCTAATTATTTTATCAATTAAACTTACAGAATATCCATTACTCGCAGCTATATCCTTAATCAATGCCTTTTCTTTTTCAAATCTTTCCTTATTGAGAGGGAACAGACGATGGACTAGAAAATTAAAACTTGCCATTTTGTATTCAGCACAATGGTGAGAGTCCTTAGGGATATACTGGTATCTTTTCTGTATATATCAAATTCTAACTTATTTTCACCATTTCTAATTATTAATACATCTAAAACTGTTAACTATCCAGAGTTTTCAATTTCATATGTGATTTAAATGACGCTAAACGACTGTTTAATTTTAAAACAAAATTGTCAATATCAGCGACTTTTGTATCAAACACTGCAAAAATATGATCTACATACCTAAACCAAACCCTGGAGAAATATTCGAATTCTTCTTTTGCTTTCGTCTCGAATCTGTTCATGAAGAGACTGGCAATGAATGGTGACAAAGAGTTACCTATTGTTGCTTCTTCATGTTGCTCGTATCATGCAAAGTTTAGTGAGTTGAAGATACTATTTTACTACATCTTGTCTGAGATTGTTTAATTCGAGTAGATACTTAAGGTAGTCCAAGGTCTATGGTATCGGAACACTTGGAAACAATGAACAAACGTCAAAGGAGATCAAAATTTGGTCTTGCAACTGAATATTTTTCACCTTGTTAATGAAGTCAATGGAATTAACCAAAGAGAAACCAAGTGGTGCAATAGGTAATGGTAATGGTGGGGGAGGCTGACGCCTGGCAAGTAGGCCACAGACGGGCTCTTTTTTACCAACCCCCAGCTGTCCCCTCAGCCATGTGCTTCTCTTGCTCCCTCATCGAATCTTTCCGACCTTCTCATGAAGGTCAGGATGTCACTCATTGCGAGGGAGCTCATCTCCTCCCTTAGAAGCGCCTCAGAACCGAAGATACTGTGTCTCAGGCGCCCAAACGCTTCACATTGTCCCAGGAAGTGGTAAGATGTCTCTTCATGGTGCAATAGGTAAATTTTCGAACTCCTCTGATAAGCATTTTGATAAGTGATAAGTTGGCGATTCGATTGCTGAAACAATAGGACGTACCGATTTTTCTGGTTTATGTATCTTAGGCAAGTAGTACAATCTAGGTACACTTGGGTTATATATATGTAACCTCCTATATAAAGCTGCAGTAATAAGGTTAATACAGGATTTAAGTACATTTCTTAGTTCAGTAAACATTTTCGGTAATGGATTTCTAGCAAGTTTTTTATAAGGACCATTACTAATCATAATAGTCCTCATTATCTAAAATAACAACCTTATTGCCCTTATCAGTTTTTAAGTAAAAACAGTTTTTTTCACGCAACCGTTTGATAATTTTTCTGCCATTTTTTAGATTTTAAAGTTCTATTTACTTTAGTGACGATATTTGTCGAGATTTGTTGTCTGCAAGCTTCTCTGATAAATATTTTAGAGGAATCAGGAAGGTATTGAATTGAACTTTCAACGCTTGTAACAATCTCATCTAAAATGCCTCAGAGGCACGTAAGGGTGCTTGGATATAACTTTTTTGTCACTATTTAAAAATATTTTTTTGTACCGATTAGACATGTTACATATAGGAGACAAGTTGAATAGGCAAGATGCACAATTTTTTTTGATATTATAGATAGATAGTCTAATAAAAAAATGAGTTTTTTCGTATATTTACTTTTTTTTTTTTTTTGATTAGACAAAAAAAAATTATTAACTTTAGCTGCGAGTTTTTAAACACGTTTGAACGATGCATATTTCCCGCTAGTTGCGGTGTAACGTCACTCTGTATAACTGCTACAAGAGAATACTGTTACACTCGCGGTTTGTGTTTGCAAATTAAAATACGATGATATTTTTATGTTTCTACCATGGAGAGTGGAAAAAAAGTCTTAAAAAAGTCAAATCAGATATTATACAAAAACATTTAAGTCGTATAAATCATACGAGTAGGTTTTTTATTTCCTTCTATGAAATGTTGCAGTACAAGGTTCATTCATATTTGTACGTTTGTGTAAGATATTATTTTTACTTTTAACAATATGTCAACTTTCCGCACCTATTGGTATAATTAATAATCACCACAACATATTATTATTCCGTCTTGACAACTGTTTTCTACCCAAAAGGAAATAATATGAACCAGTACATTTAAAATGTTTTTATAAATATTATGTTGAAGTCGTAAATGAAATATGAAATGAAGTTGTGAGACGGTGATAGAAACTGGAATGATTAAGTTAATAAAAGTAAACAAGTTGTTGTAGATTGTACGTGCGTGACGCGATTAAAATTAAGAAACAGATTTAGTCAAGTTATTTATGTTTTAAGTAATCTTATCGTTTTGAATGAAACTAAACCGAGCATTAAATCTGGCGCGGAGACAAAATGAATTAAAATGAAGGGAGAGAGGCAAGCGAGTTAATTTTGCATTCAGTGAGAATATGATCTGCCGTCTTTTCTTCTTTAGAAAATAAGGAAGGAAAGTCTCTGTCTCGGCTTATCTCTTCTTTTGTGCTGAAAAGTTCCATCAGGATCTCGTGAGGAAACAATACTTCATCGGGAAACCGAGATGTTGGATGCGCCTAATTGGGAATCGAGGCCAGCATGGTACACTCTTAGGTTTAATGTTTTTCAATCCACACTGCCATTTTTAAAGAGTTACAGTGCTGTACATCATTTAGTAGAATCGTGTCATATTATAGAAAATAAAAAGTTAAATTAAGATTTGATTTGCACACGGTCATATTGATCTACAGGACTGTAACAAAAATATACTCTTAAATATATACTTTGAAAAAATACATGCGTTACACATATTCAATTTTTGCATTAAACCATATTATAGGATCCTTTCATAAACTGAATGTATAATACTTGAATAGTTAGTCCTGAATTAAAAACACCTACCAAAAAGTTCTATTATCTAAGTGAACAAAATAAAAATTTTTTGCCCAATTTGTGTATGAACAAAACCTGAATTTAAAATTAGCTTTACGGAACATTTAAGTATTTAAAAGCAGAAACTTGTTGATTTACGGACAGACAAAAAAAATTATAAACAATAGTGTTTTAATAATTTCTACCTGAAAAATATTTAAATTACTAATTGAACTTCCGGGAATATCATTGTGTCTGAAAACGTTGACCTATTGGTGCGACGTCACCAGCCACGATATCTCCCGGTGGTGAACGGTACGTTACATAGTTCATCCATTAATTAAGCATGGCTTGTTTCCTAAAATTATTTAGTAGTCTCTGGTCTGCGATATTTATGTAGATATAATATTGTATTGTAAATACCTACTGAAACATTACCACATCGAAAATCGGAAATTTATACATACCATGAAAAAGTAAATTTTATTTCATTTTAAAATGTTAATATGTAAACTACCTACTATACGATTCAAATGTATCGAGCCCTCACTTTAATATTTCAAAAACTGAGAAGGGTAAACAATTGAAAAATTACATGGTCATTTTGTGCCCATTGTAAACCTCTCACTGAAATTTTAATAACTTAGGTTAAAACGTTACGAAGATTCTTTAATTTATACAAAAAAATGTACCAATTTTTAACGATACTCTACTCACAATAAAGTAGTGGTAATTTTTTTGGAAATCACTTATTAGTTTTATGTAAAATTTTCTAGTGGTATTTTTTCATTCCTCCATTTTTGAGATATTTGCGGTAAAAGTGAGGGCTCAATACATTTGAATCGTACAGCAGTTTTATCGGAAAACGTGTGACAAAAAAACAAAGTTATATTTTGACACTAGTCAAATTTGGGTGTGACGTTACACTATATGTTTCCTTATAACTCGTAACCGGCTGGTGATATCTAATGTCGCTCTGGTTTCTAAATTTTTCTTTATAGATAGAATTGAAACCCCCAAATCTATATACTTAAATGTTCTTTTTTTATATGAAAAATTATGTATCGTTGTTAGATATGTGTAAGAATTTTATGTACTGTTAGAAAAAAATATTTTTTGGGAGTCTCTTTGTCGTTTTCAAATAAAAATTGCGAGTTTGCGATTGAAATCTATTTAAATAATAACATTTGCTAAAGATGAGTCTCACCGCAACTCCGTGTCCGATAATTTTCAATACCACAAAGTGCGCTCACAAAATCCACGAAGGAAAATACTTTCGTTGTGTCCCAAAATAACATAAAAAAATGAGAAAAAATCATTCGAAACCCAGAGTCCCTGTTGTTACCGTGTCATATACTCTACACATATTATTTTTTTGTTGCCTTTGCATATTTATTTTTATTATTATTATTACTCACATCAAAAAAATCCACGCATGCAAAAACGCAACTTATTTTCGAAAATTCCGTTGGATCCCGTTTAACCATCTTTAACTAAACTTTTCTGTTTTCCGTTTGTTGGAATTTGGACAAAAAATTTATTGAAGTATTTTCACATACCGGTACGATGCACCAGTAATATGATAATTTAGATGAATTGATCATTATAATTAATCACAAATAACACTACTTGTTTACATTTAACAATATGCTTTGCCTGCTTTCTGTATTAGAACTGGGGTCCTATGACGTCGCCGCATAATCTTGCCCGGCCAGCAGCTTTTGCGCGTGTAATAGACTAATTCAACCTTTAATTTTGAATAACTTTTGTAAAGGAAAAAATTTTAAAAAATCTTTTACACACTGTTTTTTGTATTACGCAAAAGATTTAAAAAAATGCCAAAATTATATTTTTTGCATTCTCTCATGACTCGAGCGAGGGCTATGACGTATCAGCTTCCCATAATTTTGCATAGCCTGATGAGTCCCACCCTAGTATATTAATTTCTGTGAAACCTATGGTTTACCAGATTTTCACCAAAATTCTTTATGTATTTACTGCTTGTTACAATGTCAATGTCACACAGTATACATACTTATTAACTTTGTCAAATAGTCCATTAAAATCTTTTATTGATCTCCTAATGATGCCAACTTGGTTGATGAATCGCGTGACGAGTATAGGATCGAGTTTTTTAATGTTTCTGGAAGCTCCCTTCGTGCTAGTTACGTCAAATAAATATAAACATGTTTAAAAAACAAGTAAATTTTATGTAGATGATAAAAATGGGGCAAAAAAATATATTGTATATTGTTTTAACAATATTTACTAATTATTATTCTACCCCAAAGATAAATTATAAATATTTCAAGACCTTCCTTTCAATTTTTATATTACCTCTGTCTTGAAATTAATTAATTTATTTGTGTCTTATGTATCAGTACGTTATAAATACTAGAAGAAAACGTATTTGTAAGAGGCATAGGAGAAGGAATTAATTAAAGTGAAAATTAACCAGGATTCAATATAATCAGGACTATATAGTCTGCGGTTTATAAAAGGGCTCTTATAATATACATTGAAAGCCCGATGGATTATCTGTAAATCTCCACTAATACGTCAATAGAGCTTGAAATTTGATTAAGTTTACTCCTACAGCCCTTTTTGAAAAGCTTTCCACGATTTATTTACAGTTTGTGAGTCTGTAGGATGTTGCGCTATAATGTCAAACCCTCACAAAGAGCGCTTACACTCCATAGTGGTACATACGGTATGGATCATATGCGGATTTATGAGAGTTGTGGAATAAATTTATCATCGATATCTTCATGAAAACTGAAATACAAAACCCCTTCTTGTGTATTTTCATCATCTTTTATGTTTGTAGAAAAAGGACACACATTTATATTTATTTATTATTACATGTTGACATGAATTTTTTAACAACAATACCCTTATACTTTTATAAGAGAGGTAATTAGAGGTAATTAGTATTAGTTAATATACACTTGTTATATACTTAGTATGAAAAAATTTCATAACTGTTTTTTTTTTTTGTAAGCATATTAAGTATATCTGCTTTATTGAAAGATATTAACTTTGGCTCAGCTAATGGTCCTTCAATTTGCACAGTGAAAAATGAATCTAAAATAAAATTTCAAAACGGTGTAACTTTATAGAAAACCAATAATTTTTGGTGAAGTTTGAAATTTGTCGTTATATTGTCCACCTGATTTTGGAAAAATTGTTTCACAAATATTTTACTAATCGTTTAAAAATAACCTTGGGGGCTCACAATTTTTCCAATTTTTCTCGTAAATTTCAATCGTAATTTTTTTTCTGCAAAACTTCTTCATTTAGTCTTAATAGATACACCTTACAGTATCACTTGGGTTTCATGCTCCAATACTAAGATATGACGTAGCCTAAATTTCACCAGCCACCACTGGGTCCTTGGTTGGATTCCCGACCGAGGACATTTTTCCGAAAACGTTTGCTAGAATGTTGTACACTTTTGTCGTCATTTGATTCCACTGTAGTAGAATGTAAAAATTTGTAAAGAAAGATCGTAGTAGGTGACGTAATACTTTTAGTATTCAAAAGAAATCTAGAAAATATGTGAAAAATAAATATTACCATGCTACATCTTTAGTGTCCCACAGTATTTGATTATGATACAAACATTAAAAAACCGGAATGCAAAATATACAAAAATAAATCTTATGATGATGAAATTTCTTTTGTAAGTGTGCAATTGTAAGATTAAAGTCTTTGTAAATAATATGAATTGCGTTTTGCTTTAACAGTAGAACCGTAATCTGACTGGTACGATCATAATCTGATTGAAGTTAGAATTCGCTTTTAGTTTCAAGCAACACTTCGGACTACGCTGTCACATTATATATCCTTATAGTTCCCTGCTTTTGTAGCCGAACACTGAATACTTTGCATTTGAACAATACGTTTATATGTTTTACGATCTTTGGATCTAGACTACTCTTGTGGAATACGTTCAAAGTATGTACCTTACTGAAAATGGCTGTTTGCGAATTCTTCTATTTTCAGTAAGTGTTACTTTTCAGAGACAAAAGCCTATTTTATTTTCCGTCTGTTATTATATAAATAAAGAGCCTGATAGTTTGATAAGTTCAAAAATATATATTACAGTGCTAATTAGTTGTAACCTTTTTTTTTTATTATTTTTACATTCTTAAAATATTCATTGAACGCATTTCTGGTAGATAAAAATCGATTTAATAAAGTGTATTTATGTTCTACCATCATAGGCTCATTTCCATTGAACACCTATACAATTTTATACACTATCCTTTGAAAGGGATGTAATACTACGGGTTCCGTATCTCTGCGATGTGAACCACGTATAGACCAAAATTAGATGTTCGCGAATCGTTCGACAGCCGCTCGCGAGCATAACGTCTTCGTCAAAAAATTCGCGTGTTCTGAATCGCATTGCCAATGAGTCTCTCCAGTGACCGGCACGTGTTCGAGAACAAATTCGTTGATGTACCGCCTCAAGAGCAAACTTGTTCACAAGCAGGACTAGAACTATTCGCGGACGCTCGTCTAGGCCACGTTCTTCAATTGTTCGCAAACGTTTGTTCATTGTTCTGGAACGACTCTCGAACTTCGTCCATACGCGGCTTCAGAGACCCTCCCCCACGCAAAGTGTTCAGGAAATTATCCAGGTTACACAAGACCTCATAAGCTTATCTTCAGTTCAGGGTGATGAAAACCTTTGTGACGTGGTGACTGTAAATAAATTTTGCAAAAGTAGTTTCAAAATTAAATGTATAAATACTAACTTTACTATTAATATTGTTAATAATATTTTCACCAAATTTTGACGAGTTGTCAATGACATGAAAATTAAAATTTACGTTAGAAACACAAAATGATGAAAATATATTTTTTATCATCGTACGCAATATAAGTACCAAGTACCGAATATTCCACATAAAAGGACACACAATCATATAGTTCTATTGTTAGTTACACCTTTATAGACTTGGTCTGGGTATTTAAAATTCTTGTTTGCTTATAAAATCTTATTAGAACACAGCCCTTGGTAGAGTTATACGAGCGTATATACATGCAGCAGATAACATGCTATTGTGCTCCTATCTAGTGGCAATATGTCTTACGGTAGAGATATTATCTGGAGAACTTAAACATAACCTATCTTTAAAACCACTGAAGTTTCTACCTCTTTAGTCCTCTTATTTTCTCCTCTCCTTTCCTGCATTACATATATAAGTTATTGGCAACAATTACACGTCAACTTGTGATTTTTTTTTTTTTAGGATAAAATTATTTCATAACAGCAAGTCTATAACTTTTTATTCTGTCAATAACGACAATTTAAAAATATTGTTACAGTTATCTTCCTTACTTTACTTTAAATATTCCTTAAATACAGGATACAAATTTTATAGCAGGAAAAATAAACGTTGC
The DNA here is from genome assembly GCA_029963845.1 of Rhamnusium bicolor. Lineage (NCBI taxonomy): Eukaryota > Metazoa > Arthropoda > Insecta > Coleoptera > Cerambycidae > Rhamnusium > Rhamnusium bicolor. The sequence continues at coordinate 1,240,077 of JANEYF010000419.1, forward strand.
GTAATCCCATTCTGTAAAGATTTTTGCCAGTGTTAAAAATTATCCATGGACCCAGTAATTTTTAACAAACCAAACAATTTTTGGAACTTTTTCTGAAATACTTTTATTAAATACAACAGATATTATTTCTCCCTAACAATGAACGATAGAGAAAAACAATACAATTTTATCAGTCAATTACTTAATCCCAAATCAGTTATAATAATAGCGGACAAGTAGTAAGGGCACCCCATATTTAAACACCGTACTGAATACAGGACCTGGTCCGCCGGGTCAGATAGGTTACCGGTGCAGCATAGTTATGCAAAAGCCCTTTCCCACGGTTACACTACCTATAGACGCATGTATCACATGTCCAGTGTGTCCTGCCAAACTTCTCAATAATATTAGATTTATGCGGTAGATATGCAAAGTCGAACCAGACACGGGGTGAAAATTGAATATAGTAGACCTCGGTGTAAATTGAAACTGACCTATACGCAATTATTGTTAATAGGAATTTCGATATCGGTCACAAAACGGTCAAACCCTGGGATACATTATCGATTTTGTTAGTTTAATTCAAAACGTAAATAATATCATGGGGGTAGACATTTTTAAATAATCCAGGGTTAGCATCAGAATTTTCACAAATAACTTGTATTGGGAGATCAAAAAAGCGATTTCTTTTCTAACACTAAAGTACAAACACTAAAATACTCCTGAAGTGGGTTGGAACCGATCAAGTGAAGCTAACATTGACGTGGTTTTGGCATCATCTGGAGGTGATTAAAAGTTTTTTTATCAAGCGTTTTAACCATCTCTAGATGATGTCAACTTGGTTAACGAAATGCGCGTCGGGTGCGGTATACCGGGTGTAACAGGATCATGGTAAACCCCCTGATAATTGATTGAAATTTTGGATATCTTATGTACATAATAAGAGGCACTTTTTGACATACAAGTGACTTTTCCGGTTTCGCCGGAAGTAACACTAACTTTCGATTTTTAAATGGAACACCCTGTATATTATTGCATTTTTTGGAATCTGCATAATTTTCTGAATCCAACGATACCGAATAAGTGACATTTTAAACGTCAATATTTTTTTATAATATAATTTTTAGTTTTCCATTTAAGTATGCCATGACGGTTCCAATTTATTCTAAATGACCCGTGTAATGCTAGAAAAATCGAAATCCCGTCAAAAATACTAAATTACGTGATTTATGAGCAAATCATCAAAATGGTTTTTGATGAAAAACTCAATTTTTTTAAATGGAACCATATCGGTACCGTGGTACCATTTATTAGTACTATTAATAAGGAATTTATTCATATGTCGTATTAAAATGTACGATAAATACAAACAAAATTACAGCTAAAAGAAAATAAGAAAATACAATTTTGTTCTAATTACCTTCTTATACATAAGGTGGTTTTGGAATGCAAATAATGAACACAAAACATTACAACAATTGTTCAAAATGCTGTCCATTAACGTCAATGCACTTCTGAACTCGCATAGCTGTTTCTCGAAGAACGTTCGCCAATTGCTGGGCCCCAGGTCTTCACGGGTTATAACGGCGCGGCGGTTGCGTAGACAATATTTTTTAAATGACCCCCAAACAAAGAAATCAAGGGGTGTTAAATCAGGTGACCTTGGAGGCCACCCCACAGAACCATTCGTCGAATTTACGTTTTCTCCGAATCTCCGTTGAAGGTAATCATTTACTATCCTTGAATTATGGGGAGGAGCGCCATCTTGTTGGAAAAACATTCCCTGTCGTAAATGGAAAGGTAATTCAGCTAAACTATCCTCAATTTCATTTTGCACTAATCCCAAGTATCTGGCACCAGTTAGGGATCCTTCAAATATTACTGGACCAATGATTCTACTACCGATTATTCCAAGCCAAACACTTGAAAGTTACCCTCCCGTAATAAATGTTGATTTTTTTGTGACCAATATTTTGTATTTTGTCGGTTAAATAATCCCAAATTTGTAAACCTAGACTCGTCCAAAAATAAAATCATTCCCAAAAAATCATTGTTTGGCTGCGCGTTATTCTGCAAAATCCAATTGCAATATTCCATCCTACGTTCGTAATCATTTTCGTACAAGTGCTGGTGCAATTGGTATTAAAAAGATTTATAGTGGTATTTGTGCAAAATTCGGCTTACTGTTTGGTGACTGATTTACAGTTCAAACCCAATTAGCCTTAAAGGCAATTTCTACTCGAGCCAAAATATTAATTTCCGTTCCTTCGACAAGAATGAAATTTTCTTCGGGATCATTGTTGGGCTCACTTCGGAATTGATTTTCAAGACGATTAAAATAATTTCTCGCTGGACATTGTCTATCAGGATATCGTTCGGCATAAAGGTGTCTAGCCGCAACGGCATTTTTTTCTACATTTTTCTACATATTGGGAATATATCTGCCATAATCATATGGTCAGGCCATAAAACAACTCTTTAAAAAAACTGTAAAAGTTATACGTAAATATGTTAACAAGTTTCTTATTAAAACTTCCTAAAAAAAAATTATAATTAGAAATAATTGCACGAGAAGGTGCGGCGCTCTACTGGAAATTTTTTTACTACATGTCCATTGTCAAGTATGTATATGTAACACATATATTATATATTTGTCTCGCCTAAGACTTGGATTGGAACTTGATTTAAATATGTTAAAGGACTCTTAAAAATTTTAGTTTTCAATTAAATAAGGGCTCAAAATGTACACCCCTTCAATAGTAGTAGATTCTATGATCTATAAAATGATTCAAGAATACCGGTGTTTCCAAAATTTTGGAAAATTGTTTTTATGAACATCTAGTAATAATTGTTCATACATTTTCAAAGCAGTTATTTAAGGCCTAGTTTGTAAAGCCGATAAAGGGATATTCTTTTTTTGGTATTTATTTATTTTTCCTAATTTTACGCCATAATAATTTATAGCTTATTCAAGGATAACGTCAAGTAGAGCGGTGAAATATTAATCATTATCTATCAGAATCCCTCGTTTTTTCTACTTTACTTCGATAAGATAAATAGAAAGGCTAAAGGTTAAACGATAAGGCTTTGATAAGATGATATTATGAAACATTTAATTTTAAATTTTAAAGAAATGCTTAACTTAAAATTATTACTACAATATTCAGCGACGCAATATGTGGTAAAAAATAAATTATATAAATAATTATCTAGTGATCACAAAACTTCTTGTTTATAAAGTAATAGTAATTTTCTTTACTATACATTTTTCTCCGTGTGCTATAGCACTTTTTTCTTTTAAATATTTGTTTTATTCATTTAATCGCTTATTTTAAGGTCGAGCTATTTCCGCTGGGCCAGTCATGGGCGCCAGGGAAATAAATTCATTACTCCAGTGCTTGTGGAGGCACCCAATTAGGAAATTCTGCCGAACCCACACTTTGTCGTGTGGTGTAGGAATATTTAACGTGCTCACATCGCAAATACATATACCAACCGTTTAACATACTTTTCAAAGGTGGTGACGTGAGCAGTCTTTCCATGTCAACTTGGGCCGACACGGTGTTGAATCCGGATTATCTGGCGGCAAGTCGCGGTCTTATCCCTAAAGGTGCGTCCAGATCAAGCGCGTTGCACCGCATCGCGCATTCGCAAACGTTGCAGCAACATGTAGTGTAGACGGATGTCGCTGCAACGTTCATGAATGCGCGTCGTGGCGTACTCGATCTGAATGCAACTTTAGGGACAAGAACGCGACTTCCAGTCAGATAAACCGGATTCAATACCGGGTCGGCTCAAGTTGACATGGAAAGACATGTTCGGTTACCACCTTTGAAAGGAATATTAAACTGTTGGTTCTGTGTATTTGCTATGTGAGCACGTTAAATATTCCTACACTCCACGATGATAGATATGTTCCTTTATACTTTATAGGTACGCATATTATTTTTATACTGGTCAGGACAACAGAAATTTCATGATTTGATTAATATGTTGCTGGGTCTCGATTCCTAGATATAGAAAATGTTTCATATCTTGTATTGTATATTTTTAAAAATATCCTGTCCTTATAATAGTTATTCAAACGTTCGAAACAAATAGTAAACAAGTAACGCAACATATCTTTAACGGAAAGTCACTGAAGTAAAGAGAGCATTTAGTATAAGAATATCGAGTGGAATGAAAAATAATATTAACTGAAAATTTTTTGCTAATTATTATTTACTAACTTTTACAAATCTTATCACAGATAAGTATAACATATATCTTTTTAAACAATTATTTTCCCGGCTATTTGCCAAAACGCTGAAACTTGGATTACAAAAGAGATAATATGCACATTATGTTCAGTACAACTGACTCAATAATGTTATTTTTAATTTCAACTATTCTGTCTAGTAAAACCAAAAATAAATAAAACACAAGGTACTCACCAGTTGACACTCACTTTAAAAAACTTTAAAATATCTACCGACACGTGTTTCTGCTTGCATTGCGTCATCAGGGTAGCCAGTACATTTAAAGAATCCAAAGTAAGGAAGCTTGTAAACCTTAATGTAATAAACATTAATGGCTTCAAAGAACAGAATAATTGAAATCATATAGTGGAAATACCCCTTAGGGTCGAATAAAATAATTTAAAAACAAATTAAGTTCCTCTTCTTGGTAAAAGTTAAAATATAGAGTGGAATGAAAAATAATATTAACTAAAAATTTGCTAATTATTATTTACTAACTTTTACAAATCTTATCACAGATAAGTATAACATATATCTTTTTTCAAACCCTCCTATGGAAAAACAGTAATAATTAATTTGACACTTGGAAATGGAATTACCATTATCCCGTTAGTACTCTACTATCACATAGAGATCAATGATTCTGAGGCCTTCTTGTTGACGTTGCGAGTATAATATAGGGATGCGCGATATGGTACGATATTTTCGGGTATAGATACTTTTTTTACGGTCCTCGATATTTTGCACCAGTATGCGGTGCGATACGGTACATTTTTAGCCAGTACCTATAGCATCAGGGATCTGCGTGCTTTTCTCAGTTTTTTTTAATCAATTTATTTAACGTTAGCCTATTTCCGCTACAAGGGCCAATCACTGACGCCAGGAACACTTAGTCGAACCTCTTCTCTATCGGAGGTAGGGATTTTTGCTTGCCTAACATCCAATAGACAAGGGACCGACTGCTTTATATCCCCTCCGAAGGATGGTATATCACCTATACAACCGTCGCGTCGCCTAAGTTTGCTGAACTATATACGCGTATACGCTGATATACATGCCGCCGCTAGAAGACGGGATGAGGTCGCCGAAATTCACTTGGGGACACCATTAAAGTTACCGATTTCGACTACCGTTGCTTAACTTTCGTATCGAAATACGAGTATGTTAAGTCAGATCAGCGCTCGCCCTCAGACAGTTTTTAAAATTTAACTATTCTTCAGATTCCTTTTATCTTTGGTTACAGAATTTCCTGTTGTTTGTTTTTGAAACTAGTATGGTCAAATATAATTTTTCATAAAAAGCGTGACCGATTATCTAAAAAGAAAATGCAATATTCTGAGAAATTTTCCATATGGGTGCAAAACATATTGCGGATCTTTTTGTTTCTTCCTTGCGATTATTAATTTATCAGTGGCGGTTCGTGGGTCAAGAGATAGGGGAGGTCAATTAGAAAAGTTTACTGTATTACCTACCTTTTAAAGTGATTTAAATTCCAAGTCGATTTTTGAGATGCAAAGTGGTCAATTACTTTTTCATTAAAGTCTTTTGTCTTCTTTATTAATGCCCTTTCTATGGTAAGCATAGCTAAAGAAGATAACCTTTCCTGACCCATGGTATTTCTTAAAAATGTCTTTATTCTTTTTAATGTGGAAAAACAACGTTCACTTTCGACGGTAGTCATAGGGAGAGTATACAAGATTTTGAACAGTTTGACACTTTCAGAAAAAGTATTGCACAAATTATTGTTAATAAAAAGCTGTAACAAAGCAACTGCACCTTCATTATTGGAAAAATCTTCTCGGCTATATAATACTTCTAATTCAGTTTTAAGTTTCAAATGATTTATGACTGGATACTCCGTTTTAACTAATTTAAACATATCTTGAGGAAAGCTTTTTTTATAATCTTTAAATCGATCTGCGTGAAATAACTGAGACACTGCTAAATTATTGCTGAAGCCAAACCTGTTTTTGATCTCAGATGCAATTATATCACAAACTTCTAATGAAATTCTCCTTTTTTGATTCTTCCGTTTTACATTTTTAAACCAATAACTTAGTTTAGAGTGTTGTTTTCTGATTCATATTCATTATCGATGATTTTTTTCTAAACAATCTAATAATTCTGTTCGATAGGTATAAACAGTCTCTATGCACTTTGTATTAAAATTCCATCGTGTTGGAGCCGCTTTAGGTAATCTCACCTTAACATTATCTAACACAGCTGTTCTTTTTGTCGATTTTCCAAAGAATGAAGAAAAGCTATGTAAACTAGCAAAAAAAATTTGTATGCTTTTATCCTGACTTGATGCTTTTCGTAAAATTAAATTTAGTTAATGAGCGTAACAATGAATAAAATATATTTCGTACAACACTCATATTTAATAGTAAACACCAAAAACACCGTTTTACTTAATTTCACGACAGGTAGAGATTTACTAATAAAATGTTCACAAATAAAAACATTAAAAACAACGCGACAGAATTTACCGACCAACGCGTACCTAGTCAGCATTAAGACTGCTCTACTGAACTTCGTGCGTTACCGTTTTCGTAAAATGTGTCAGGGACATTGTCCCCGCCAGTGTTTTCTGTTTCTTTTGCTTTCTGACGATTCGCGCATAAGTCTATTTTACTTTAATTCGTTGTAAATTCAGCTAGCTTTGAGGACAAGTTGTGGATTGACCCAAGGTTTTTAAATTCTATAAATGAATAATGTAATGAATATGAATGTAGATGCTCGGTGCTCGGAGGGGATACGAAATCCTGCGATCTAGATATTTGAATAGTATTGTGCATAGAATGACCTAGAAACTTTAATATATTTTTTAAGAATATTAAAAATATATATATTATATATTTTTAAACTTCAGAAAATGAATAGCTCTATTTTTTATTTGTATGTGGGAGATCATTGACCAAATGACCCTATAGAAGAACCACCAGTGTAATTTATGCATATAATGTTTTAAACCCTTGCCTCCTTCCGATTTAACAGAGTAGTTGTAACACATAAAAGGTGACCGTAGATATTTACAAAACAGAGTCCTGTTGGTTTATATTTATGTTAGGAAACAGTGTGCTAAAAACTAAAAACATTTTTGAAGTTGTAAGGCAATTAACAAAATTTCTGTGAACACTTTTACATGTAGAGTAATAAAAAAGTTTGGAGGCCAATTCAACGTAACATTTTTAGAACCGCAGCTGTACTTAGTGGAGCGTATTGGATAATTGTTACGGGATGACGCGTCCACACAGAGGAGCATCGAATGAGACGATACAGCATACAGCATATCCAAGAGTGGCTAATATATGATGAACTTACGCACGCATGCCCATCAATGAACGCATTGTGAATACATCTAGCATAAATGTTAATGCTCTAATCCGACATTTACAAGCAAACTCCTTCAATCGCATTTTCTAGCAGGGATGCCTTTAAATAGCCCTCTTATGCTCAATTCTATTATGGGGACGGAATACGGACAAATACTGCAATTATTATATTAAATCTTTTTAAAACCGCGGAAATATGTATGTAGTCATTTTTGTATAAAGTATTTAATTAATGACAACCAGGTTTTAAAATGAAAATTAAAACGTATTTTTTTATGGCTTAGTGTTTCTGTACAAAAGACATTTTTAAAAGATCTCTTGCTGGTTAGTTTTCTTCCACTACCTAAATGAATAAAAGTACACGAAGGGATTGGTGTGTAGTCTCGTAATAGTATAAAGCGAACGGGTTCAAATATTTTAACATATTTTTTAAAACTCGATCTGGTTATAATATTGGTATATTAAAAATACACGTGAAAGTTCATTTGAAGGATAATATTCTTTTCAGGATACACTACTCCGGGTCCGCTACTACAATTTCATATATTTGAACTCTCAGTTTCTTTCATATATTGACTGATTGAAATAAAGATCTAGAATGCTCGAAATTTTTATTGACGTAGCAGCAATAAGTAATCACGCACTAAGGGTTTTTTTTTTTTAAATTTGATATTTCCTGTATAAATTATAAGTTTATACAGAGACCGTCAAAAGGGACTGATTATTTTATTTTGTAAAAAAAAATAATTGTCAAAAGTTACAAACTTAGGTAAACAAAATGGTGCCGAGGTCAGAGTGTCTACTATATCTAAATCTAAAAACTCCTTGACATTTCCAGATTTTCCAGGTAATATTTTCTAAAAATGCTAGTATTTATTCTCTAATATATCAATTTGACCATTTGACCAACAGTTATTATTGTCGTAAATCAATTTTATTATGTATAAACATATGCAATATATTAGATTTTATGTGGTTCCCACTTCAGCAATTATTGTGGATACCTCCCTCAAATGTCATAACCTTTGGCAAATTAGGACTTGATTAGGCATGAGCAAAGTATATGTTCTGCGGCTTCCGCCTCATCTGTACAGAAGCCACATATGTCGCTTTCAGCTTTACCCATTGGTGTCTCACTGGGCAATGACCTGTGAGACGGCTTGTTAGTATTTTTAACTCTCGTTTGCCGAGTTTAAGTAACTCTGTAAGTCCTTTTTTACGAGTAGTATAAACTTCTTCGTTTGTCTTTGACCTGGAGTTAACTTCAATTAGGAGGATTTACGTTGCATTTCTCATTTTCTGACCTCGTTCGTTGTATGGCTTTTAGATATTCCACAAAACGGTTTTGGACTGATGAACCATGATACTGCACCATCCCTCGCTAGGCTATCAGCAATCTCAGTTCCTTCTACTCCTTCCTGCCATGGCACACACATCAACGTAACCTTGTTCTTTCTTACCAGTTGTTTGACTGCTTGTAGATATTACCAGGTTATGTTACACTTACAGGTAAAGGAACTTAAATCTTTTTGTGCTGGCTGGGTGTCTAAGAGGATATATATTCTTGCTTCTCATGTGCCTTTTTTAGAACATTCTCGAGCGCAGATTTCTATGGCGTGAATTTCCGCCTCAAAGATGGTGGGAGTTTGCCCTAAGGCTTCTGATAGCTTACATCTTCAACAACAAACCTATTTAACAGTTGATAAATATATTTTTATCATCAATAAACACAAATATATCTGAAATTTTAACAGAAAATATAAAAATAAAGTAACAACAACAAGACTTTTGTAGTGGCAATTTTCTCATCAACTGATTCTATATTTCCCCTGTTTCTTGACTCATTTCTTCCTTTTTCTTTCTCAGATTTTTTAATCTGCTGCAGAGCCTATTTCTTTCTTTTACACTTCACCTCCTCACACGTTCTTTGTCACAAGGCCTATTTCCACTTACTATTGGAATTTCTTACATACTGAAGGATAGATTTATTTATCTAAAATTGCTCAATATCACCAATATTTATGATACTGTCATAAATTACCCTACGCGTTATCAAAGAATCTTTTTTTTAAATTTTTCAATAAGCATTCTTTGTTTACGGAAACACATCTTTCGACGAAAGTATTGCCATGATTCAATATTAAAATGATGCAAATGTTTCTAAAGGTTAATATAGCTAAAACAAAGCATATGGAAGTTTCAAATAGTAACAATTTAGCGCCACCCGAGGATCTGGTGATAGAAACATACACATTTGAAGGGGTAAGTGAATTTATATATCTTGGATCTCTACTGGATTGCTTTGAACGAAACATACTTCGTCGCATATATAGAGGTGTGCAGGAGAACGGGACGTGGCGCAGGCGCTATAATTGCGAACTCTACGGCTTCTAGGAAGAACTTGATATTGCCGGATCCATCAAAGTCAACAGTCTAAGGTGACTTGGCCACCTAGAAAGGGTGAACGAAAGGGAACCCCCAAAGCAAATATACCACCAAACGCCGGCTGGAACTCGAAAGAGAGGTAGGCCCAGAGCCAGATTCGAGGACGATTCCATACGATCCTCGACTTACCCGTGGTATTAGTAAGATTTTTAAAGATATAGGTATGACAGTGGTTCATTCATCTGAAAATAAATTACAACGTCTTTTAGGCAATCCAAAACATAAAATTGAAACAAACGAAAAGTCGGGGATTTTCGAAATTAGCTGTAAAGACTGTAGATAAAAGTATGTTGAACAAACTAGACGATCAAATCAAACTAGATTCAAAGAGCATATGGCCCATGTCAAATATGGTAGAACAGATAAGTCTAGTGTTTCCCAACATGCGTTTGAGAACAACCATAAAATAGATATTAGTAATTTGAGATCAATTAGGAATGTAACAAATATTAAACAGCCGGATGCATTTGAAAGCTTGGAAATTTCAAAGTGTAAAAATAGTATGAGTAGTGACAGAGGGCCAATCTTAAACAGCCTGCTTTATTGGTTAGTGAGTTGACCGAACCATGAAAATAGTTTAGGTATAAATAGGAACATTGTTAGCATAAGGTTAGTTTTAATCATCTCCAGATAATGCCAACTTGGCTGGCGAAATGCGGGTGCAGTACATGGTTTAGGTATTTTGTGGAAAACGACGACATTCTTTCACACAAGTCGAGATAACGCAGCAAAAAACAAATATCTAAATCATTATTTCAGAAATAAAAATTATCAGACGAGTTTCAAATTAGAACCACTAAACATAAACATTCTGAAGCAGTATCATATTTCTAATTTATGGCTCTTTATATGGTTTACCCACATATCCAAGCCATGGCCCGGTTACGCTTGACAGGCTCTTCAGGGGTCGGCATCAGTAAGGTGCGAAACACTAATTTCTCAAATTTCAACATTTAGAAACGTGTATACAAATAACGGTCACATAGTTTTAGAGCTTTAAAGTGTATATTTTTTTTCTTTTAAGTTTTTCATGCCGGCATAAATATATCCATAAATTATTTAATTTTTAATTCATAATCGTGCAGTATGTACTTCACGAGGATATAATCTGTTATTTAGTCTTGATAATACATTCCACAAAAGTTGTAATGTAAGAAAGGTGTTAAAATCTGATGGATTGATTAGTAATATAATAATAATTTTGTTTAATATTTTAGTTAAGTATATTATCATGATTAAGAGCTAAATTAAGAAATCAAAGTTCATAACAATTTTGTTTTATTTATTAAAATCGTCGGTAAAAACGTTTATAATTGATCATATCAGTACTTTGTATTAGTTATTACCGTGAAAAGTTAAAGAAAAAGGGTGATTAAAAGTAAGTTTTAAATTTTATTGGGTACCATGGTATCCATACAGAACAAAAACAAATTGTCTTTACTGAAATTCGTTTTACAATTTTTGGAGTAAAATGCTAACAAATAAAATTTGTAGTTGGAAAATCTAGTTTTAATCAATGGAGTTTCTATAATTACATGAAAGCATATTATATTATTTTTTATAATCTTAAAAACTGTTTAAAGAAAAAATCGTCTTTCAGTGTTCATGAATTAAACATTCATGAACAAATTAATCGTTATAAAACGAATAATTGTTACTCTTAATTAATTATCATTAAATAAACATATCTGTCAAAGTAATTATCAATTTGCAGAAAACAAAGCGTGACAAACAGTGACGATTTTATCACATCATTTCTGCAATTTTATTTTGTGTATGTAAAAATCAAAGTTCACACGAAGAGATTGGTTTTTGTCTTGCTTTGAATTGTCAACCGTGTCATTCAGCATCTTTTCAATCGATATTGCCTATATTACCGAAAAATAAACAGATTCTTCTTTATTCGCAAGAAATTACTTCTACGTCGCATAGATCCCCCAGTGGCTTGGTTGTTGCTGGTATCACGTGACTCATTAATTACCTTGATAATCAGTGTCCCAGTCTAATTTGCGCTGCCTAGTTGGTTCTTCTGTCGAGCGTCTAACAACTTAGCTAAAATTTGATATTTATAATTAATGAGGTATATACACAAGGGCATTAAAATTACCAAATTAACTCGACTTTGGGCACGCCTCAACACCGTCGTATCGTTATTTCATTACAGTGTTACAAAATAGTAATACTAAAATATTCACTGTAGTGAATACACCAATTTTCAAAATAATATACGTAATATTATTTCCCGCGATTTGGTCTGCTAAAAAATATCAAAACTTTTTTCTTCATATAAATACGGGTTTATATTCATGGTGCGCATATAATATACTACTACTATCCGACGTTAAAAATACAACACCTAGTTTAAACCATTTTAACGATTTTTTTGCTAAACAATTAGACTTTGAATGAATATTAAAAAATTAAAATTTCATTATCATAGACAACGACAACTAACTCAAAATTAATAATGAGTTAGTTAGTTGGTCGATGGTGTCTTGTGTCCCAAGTAGTACATTGATGCCTATCATGTCCCATACTTATTCGATTGGCGAAAGCTCAGGTGATTTTGAGGGCCATAGAACAACGTTCACATTGGTATCTTGTAGAATCACCCGGTTATGGAAAATAAGGTTTTTCAATTTCTAAAGGTACGGTAACACAAATGGTTCCAAGATGCTGTAAATCTACTATTGTGTTCCCATATGTTATTGTACCCTATACCATAACCCCTCGGGTAAGTGCTGCCTCCTGAATATCTGATCTTTCTCCACGTCTCCACAAACAAAATCCGGATTCATCATTGAACACTTTCTGTTTCCATTGTTTCTACCACTGAACACGTTTTTGGCACCACTATTATCTGTCTGTGCCTCCAGTTGGATCCAAGACCATATCAAGTTTTTCTTCGATGAATTGACTTGATGAATAGTCATTGAACAGTAGCAGCTAACCATTCATATTCCACATATCTGGTTATACTGAAACGGCCTCTTAGAGCTGCAACACTTAAGAGGCGTTCTTCACGATAAGTGATTCTTTGAATATCCCCGGTACCTCTACAACCTTGATGATTCTGTTCTTCATTCCAACATCGTATTTCGGTTAACACTATCCGCCTTTTCTTGAAAATAAATATAGGCTTATTTTAACCCCACGATTCTACCAATTTTAAACTCACTTAATTGTTGACAATTTGCACGTGTTCGAACTCAATAATGTTTGCATGACAAACAAAGTGAAAAAACTAAAGCAAGGTAACAATTTAACTAGAGTTTTATATTACAAAAGCTTAATTTTTTGGGTGTCAGAAAAAAATATATTGTATGCCTCAATCGGTTAGAACCAAAATATTATTATTAGTTTTCGTGCGACCAGTTTACCAATTTTCACCTAAATACTTTATATATTACTGGATGTTGCAATTTCAATGTCATATACAGTATTATTAAACAATACACTCCTGAAACAATTATCACTGTCAGCGACAGTCAGCTGCCATCTTAAAATGACCAGCAAAAATATTTTACTTCACACATTCACACGCAGGAAATGGTTTAACAATTAGCCCAAAGTATGTACGTATGTATTCCACACCGCTTAGATACTTTTTACAATATTTAAATATCTGCATTATCACTGTTTGAATTTTGCACTAGTCTATCTTACAATAGCCAAAATTGATTCACCATTTTTTATATTGCGTTTGAAACATTAGAACAGAAAAAAAATTCTTTTTTTGAATCAATTGATGATAAACAGATTTTGATGAATAGTATAAATCCCCTATATTTCTCTTATTAGTAGAAATAATTATAATATATTAGAAATTGGTAGAAAGCAAACAATTATCTCATTTTTTTAGCCCATAGACATGTGATTTATTTGGGCAAAAAACCAGTTTACTGTCGTAGCTCAAAAACTTTCATCAACATCTGTTTATGCCGTTGAATTTGTCTTAAAAAATGGTATCGCGTACCCGATAATCCCATCGATTGGCAGCAAATATGTATAATATTTAAAAAAAGTTTATACATTTTTAATTTGTAAAACTCGAAAAGCAATGGAAAACATGAAAAACATACAAAATTTGTTCAATAAGAATAATAAATCTTCACATGAATTTTTCGTAAGTAATTTTTTATTTCATTTTATAATCATCCATGAGTCAGTACCATAAATTTATTATGCCTTGGCGCGTGTTAAAACTTTTTTTAGTGATACAATTTTAACCTGCCTTCTTTATCTTCATCCTTTCTATTAGATCCTGTATCAGATGTTAGACTGCCTGGCTTGAATAATAAGTTAAACACCTAATCTGTATACCCATAAAGCCAAAGATTAGCAAAACATCAGTGAAATGTGGTGCTGAACCGAGAAGGGAAACTGCAAAAGGGTTATGGGTCTAAGGCCGTGAAATACGCCCTTTGTATCTTCGGTCACCTGATACATTAAGAGTATGTAATAATCTCTTTGTCATTAAAATACACAAAACACATTATTAAGGGTTTCTCCTTGTTATATAATCTTTAACTTCCCCAAGTGCTCCACATTATCGTACCTGGCAGAACAATAATTGTAATTTACTATATTATCTGTGCCATTTATTTCAGTATGATTGCATCTTAGAAACAAAAACAGTTAAACTTCAAACATCCTTCATTTCTGATGTTATAGTTGCAAATGTACGGATTTGGTATCTTTATATAAATCACATGAAGAAGGATCTCAGATATGTTCTTAAATTTATTATTTTAAAAATCTTCGATTTTTGATATTTGTTTTTAAATTCTTGGGCCCAGCTGCTCACAAAAGACACTAATTATATCCATAATACTCTTCAAGAAAATATTTGATCTTGAATATTGCTCTTTTTTTTGTAGAAACATTATCGGTCGCATAGTAAATAGCCTAGTTGTTAGTTGACTAAAGGAGTCTTTCGACTACAGACTTTTCAAATGTGCACAATTCCTGCTCCAAAACAAATACGAAAAATACTAGCATATTTGCGGTTTTCAGCCATTTTCAGATTAGACACAGTCACAATATCATTGTCCATGGCACAAGGAACAAAATTTAGATTGATTTACAGTACATAATATTGTGTATGTAGGATATGTTGCGGATTCTGAAATAAGATTTTTCCTTTTTATAGGATGAAAAATTCGGGATTCTTTAGAATTAACTTCATCAAAGCAATTCGTTCAATTATCTGTACATGATGATGAATATTTTGCTCAATTAATTAATTTGTAACTGACCTGTAGACTCGTTATGTTACCTATATTATATAGATCAGGACATAGAAGAATTTACTGTAATCAAATTTTGCTGATAATTTTATGAAATACTGAAAAATATTGGATAGAATATATCAGTGCATTTTGGTCAATAGGTCTTGCAAATCTTTTAAACACATAAATTTAGAAAGAGAACTTTCACAAAAGGTACCGCGTTGCTCGTTAAAAAATGACAGTTAAACGATATTTTTTAAGTAATTTGTATGTTTAGCTGAATTTTGTTATTTGTATGTACCTACTCACCATTTAAAATCAATTTGGATTATATCTTATCCAATGCGTATTAAAAATTTAAATGATACCTAATTTAATTTCACTTCACACTTTATTACTTAATTTTGGCTGTTACCGCACAGCTGGATTCACTGAATTATTAGTACTGAAGATGGATGGGTAATTTGTCTCCCTCCTAATAAAACATAATTCTTAATATCATGTTAGGAGCTTTTATAGAGGCGTGATTTTATCCACTACATGAATTCCAAACAACAGAACTCAACCAACAATAGACTTTATGAGCTTCCACTTTCGTTGTTACCAAAAAACCAATAACGTCAAACAGTTGTCTAAGCTATACAGGCAGAATTTCAAAATTTACAGGAAATTAATAAAGCGAAAAAATATTAAAACAAATTTATACACGGCGTCAAAATTGGCTAAACTTTCGGTAAATCTAATTTACGTAAATGTACCTTATAATATATATATTATTTATTCAGAGCGTGAATTGTTTCGAGAAATTAATTTAAAAATCGATGTTTTATTAAAATTTATAAAACCTGCCACAGATAACATCTGATCTTGCCAACATTGGTTCAAAATTGAGATTATCAACTTTCATTTTTAATCATGATACCCTACACAAAATTTTTCATACACAAGTAAATTTCGATTTACGGAATATGATGTACTTGGGTGCTTGTTTTTGTTTTTTTTTATTATTACTATTATACTATTAAATCTAGAGAACACTCCAAGTAATAATTTCAGTTTTAAAATGCTCTATAAGATATCCTAAAAGCTTATTTCTAGACTTCTTATAAACTTAAATAGTCTGAAAGAACTCCATAAAACTGATTTGAAACCCTTATAAGAGTACAGGGGCGCACCTAGCGAGGAGCTTGCATGCCTCTTTTTAAAACTACTATTAAAACTTTCAAGTTTTAATGAATTGCCCAAATCTTTACTCGTAGTATCTGAGAGTATTATAAAACCATACTTCTTGGTTTAGTATAAGTGCTATATAAAACTTAAAAGGCATACACAAATGCTTTGAGCAGACGTTCTGTATTTAATTAAGTAAACATAAATGCAAATAAATATTGTACTATGCACACTTGATCTATGTACGTACGATATTGTATATGGGCGCCTCATGCATAGTTATAAAAAGAACATACGGCGACAACTGAGAACGATTCAGCTTATAGATGGACTACTTATAATGAAGTACTGGGACTCCTCCTAGTGGGCTAAAATTTTCAACGACGCTAAGTTTACTGTAAAACATGGGAATAATAGATCTTAAAAATTCGTGCACTCCCTAAAAACACAAATTTAAAAAAATATATGGGCAATTTTTTTAATCGGTGACTTAAAAATAGATAAATTGGTAGCATTCGCCCAAAATATGGTTCAGTGTTAGTAAATTGTTTTTAGAAAACATTTCTATTACATACAAATTACATTTTTTGTTTAATTAATGTTTAATTTATTCCTCAAATTAACATTACAAATTAGAATCATATGTAGCGATTTTGAGCAGGTAAAATTTTGCGTTTCTAATACAGAAAATCTATTTACGGATAAGACCTAAAATTTCTAAGAAAATAATATATTCTTGTCGAAAAACTAAATTCTTCATTTTATGTTTTCCTTAACTTAGAGTAGCCGAAGTGGTAACACGTATGTTAAAACCGTGAATTTGTTTATTCGAAAATATTCATATTAAAACAATCATAAATCAATCGAAAGGAAAACATTTAATTCGAGACTCGATTCGAGAACGTTAGTTTATGCTAAAGGTGGAAAATTATTGCATCCACAAAAAAGAAAATGGTGAATCCTTGTTTCCAATTCAAGCTGTAAAATAGCGAACACCTGACCAGCGTGGAATTTCGAAAATTGTATCATATTGTTTGTGTACCGCTGACAATTGAACCAAATAACAGTATTTATTGCTGTGACTCTTTAAGACGAAAGTTACAATCTCACAGCGGTCCGATTATAGTGATATTTTAAAACATTATATTTTGGAAAAAGGGAATCAAACTCTTTTATGATTAAGGTTGATTTATTACAGATTTTTGTCTGCTTCATTAAAACTCTAATAAGTAGTCGCCTTTATGAACGTTTGATCTGAAACTTAGGATCTCAATGCATTTTAGATTTATAACCGGGCATTAACAACTACCCCAAGATAATTTCATAAAGCAAATATAAAAGCACAACACGTTCTAAATTCTCTATTACACTCAATACTCCTAACTTGAATTTAACAGCTATAAAGATTTATTGAAGGCTTGACAAATGCATTGATAAGCCAATTGAGACTTAAAGATAATTTAGTTTTGATATAACTTCTTGAAGACTTTTTAAAAACTTTGTTTAAGACAAAACTATATTTAGGTGCACTTGGCATATAATAAATCTGGCATAAATCACTAGTTTATGGAACTGGCCACTATAAAGCATTGATAAAACCTAAATAAATCCAAAAGGTATTTAGATTGTTACTTGGGACAGTAGACTTATAAAAAAACTAAATATTCGTTTCAAATTGGGTTCTATTATGTCTTTCTTTTTTTATATTATGTAAGGTAACATTTGTATTATGCATGTACGTTTGTTTTTACGTATTATATCGTGGAGTCCTTCAACAATTTTAATCAGCTAATCAGCTTCCAAGTTTTAGGCGAAATAAACCTATACGTTGGTTATTATTTCTATTTTAAATCAATCTTCACGGTAGACGCTACCATTATTTTTTTTTGGTATAATATTCATGAAAAAGTTAAAAAATAACAGGATGCGATTGCATATCGCATTATGTTTATTTAATTTTATTTAAATTTCTCACAAAAATAGTAAGTTGTTTTACACAATAGATTCAATTTTCAAAACCCCTAACCTGATATTATTCTAAGCCCACTCATTCTATATAAAATAGTTTTTTTTTAACATTATTGAAAAAAAATTGTATTTCGTAATCCCTAGAGCTTTTGATGTTTTAGAGTAACAAAAGAGGGTCAAAAGAGGCAAATTAAAATAAACGTGTTTTAAAAATATCCTTTATTTACTCAATGAGTAAGTACAAGATTATAAAAACTCGAATCTAATAATAAATTATATACATATTTGGTTAAAAATGAATAGATATATTTTTTATTTTGTTGACCGTTGATATTAAATAGTATTTGATAGTATTTCTTGGGTTTTTCGGTCAGATATTCACGAATTTTTTTATTCTTCCAAAGTTTCGGTTTATTACAACCATCTTCAGAGAACTGTAATTTGAACTTCTTTCTAAACACAGTTTTACATGGTAATATTACAGTATGTACTTACACTAATAGTTAGGTACCTATTTTAGATTTTATTGCAGACAAAAAAAGACAGACACACAAACAACTAAGATCAAATATTTATTTAAAATAAATATTTAACTCATAATGTAAGTATATAATGATAATATTACCATGTAAAACTGTGTTTTAAAAAAATTTCCAGTTGTAGTTCTCTGATGATGATGGGTTTAATGAACCGAAACATTAGAAAAATAAAAAAGTACGTGTATATCTGACCGAAAATCCCAAGAGCCGGTATCAAATGTTAGTGAAAAATGAAGATAGAAAATGTCCCTATACCAGACAACTTAAGGAAAATATATTTTAGACCTATCATCACGAAGATTCATAATTATGTTTTATGAGCGACATTGTAAACTTTTACTAAAATTTTCCGATATATCTAAGAACCCCTTATATAGCGGCATTTCTATACAATTAGCAACAAATCAGTATTAAAAAGTGATCAAAAACACTTTTTTTTATTAATTATAATGATAATGCCTGTAAATTAAAATTGTTCTTTATACAGTAGTTAATTTTGTATATTGTCATCAAAAATATGTTCTTATTTACCCTGCAGATAATTTGATAAAAACATCCAACATAATTTGAAAATATAATCGTACACATTCGACTTCAACATTAATATGAAATGTATTGGAATGTTTTCAACAAATATAATATTTATAGACGTAAGCATGATTTTTTCCACTCTTCTGTTTTCCAGCGAATTGTAAATGGTATACATAATATTAATCAATTAACCAATACATTTCAAGTAAAACTATTATGTAGGTAGTTAATACCAATAAATGTAATAAAGAATCATAATGTTGAATGCTATGTTATACAATTGTGCTTTGACTTTTCTTACAATTGTATTTTGTATTAATGAATGAATAATGGCTCAATAAGGATGTGAAAAAAAAATATATTAGTATTGTTAGCGAAAAATTAAAATTTTCTAAATAGTTAATCATTTAAATGTTCTAATATACCTACCATTGACTGAAATGTTAAAAACTAAATTTAAAAGGGTATTTTTAAATTTTATTAATTTTTATAATCAAAATGTACTTAAAAAAAATTGAAGCCTCAATAGATCTTATATTATGATCAAATCTTAAGAGTAAAACCTTTACAAAAAATTAAAATACAAATATTGTGAAACATCCCTGTATAATAATCACTAGAAGGTAACAATTTCCGTACACTTTTAAATGGTGATTTCACTTTCTGAATAATTTCGTTCGATACACCAGCCAACATATTGTTGATCTGTAAGCCATACACTGATAAAATATGTGAGCACACTGTTGTCTCGCAAGAACAATCAACAATTAACAAAACAGAAGAACTGGCGGCTGTGCTAGGGAGAGAGCACGTGGTAGTTTTGCGCGGTGGCCAGCAGCGGCCAGGGCCGTTCTAGTGGATTATTACAGTGGAACAGAGAGTTCGGTGTTCAATTCTTCTTTATTTTGTGTGTTGAGATCTATGCCTCGGTGGACCGGTCTGCGGTCTCGGGTCTCCGGTCTCGGGCGCCGGGTCGCTCGACGCGTTTCCCAGTTTGCGCCCGCTCGCACTCTTCGCCTGCCGGCGGCACGGTGCCCCCCACCACCTCATTGGGAACGCCCTATGGCCTATCGTGACCCACGTGTGAACCAAGAACCTCCCCGGACCGCCCAGGCCAAGTCAGTGTCGGGCCCGAGACCGAAAGGTCACTAGTAGAGGCTAGAGTGTGTCGTGGGGTTGACCTATCACCTCCAATGCGAAGATACGTGCTCCGGCTAAAATCGAACTCGTCTAAGTCTCCAAGTGCGATACAGGTTCAGAGTGCAGGAGTCGGAAAGTGTCTTGAACCCGGTGTCGAGGTTGACGTGATGTTGGTGTGAGAGTGCAGTGCGGGTGCGGTGAGGTTATCTTTCGGTGGACGTGGAGCGCCCAACTAGGCCACAGCCAGACCTAGCCATGGCTTTGGTGGCCAGCTCTTGGCGAGAGTCTTCGCTCGTAAACCCCATTCCCACCAGTCTGAACTCTTTACCTAATGGCCTCAACCCTTTGCCACCGACCGTCGGGTCAGCTAATTTGAACCCGTTGCCCACAAACATTAACCCTATTACTCTTGAAAATCCTGATATAGCTCTCATCAACCGTCAAACACCCTCGCAAAACTCTCAGAATAGTGCTAACAGTGCCGATAAGAACCAGAACATCGAGTGTGTTGTGTGCGGGGACAAGAGCTCTGGTAAACACTATGGCCAGTTCACGTGTGAAGGTATGTATGTATACAATCCTTAAACCCACGACCTATGGCTTAATCAAATTCAACCGAAGGAATTTTGACATCAATCTATTTATCTAATCACCATTTTTTATTAATGACCTTTGTTTGTTTTCACCTCCGGTTCAAGTACAGATTAAATGTCAACATACATGTTTTTTAATTATGAAATTTTGTTCTTAATTAAATGATTATTTTTATTTACACTAACAAAAATTACATGTATTAGTAGAAAATGTGTTAACGATTTAAAGCGTTGGCAGAAAAATGTACATATTAACTTTATAGGCCACTTCAAACCTCAAAACTAATTTTATAAAAAAATTATAAACACAAAAGATTTATTTAATACTATGGTCAGGGATTCCTCGATTTGCAGGAAATGAATGAATATATGTTATCTTGATTCTGTTTTGTAATTTTTTTTTATCAACTCCATTTAAAAAATAATTTCAAATTACCCCAAGAAAATTGTATCATTTAACAACAAAATATTGGTAATCTGGACATAAAACTTTGATTTGGTGATATTGAATTCAATGTTAAATACCTATATTCACAATTGGGAGAACTATCAGTTCACATATATTATTACAAAAACAGAAACAGATGCTACGACAATAATTGCAAGTGATGGGTATCCGAAATAGGTATATGCAAAACACATGATAAACTTGAGATTTTTGATAGTGTGTTAAGTTGACAAGAAGAATACATATGTAGCAGATATCTTGTATAGTGGATTTCCATCTAATCAATATCTAACAAAAAATGTGTTTTGGTCGGTTATGTTTTAATTTATACCTTTTATTAAAATCAGTTTTTATGAGAGAAGGTGCACTATAAAATGCATCTACCGGAACATCGACGTCTGTTATCCCCAATTTTTACGTGGTTACGCTCTAGTGCCCCCCAGACAATTACATAAATCTGGAAACAATTCGTACATTGTCCTGGCGTCCGGTAAAATTGTTTTGTCTGATTTTTATTAAAAAAGAACTCCGTTATTAATAATAACGGAAAACATATCGAGGCAGGTGTGCCTATGAATAATATAAATGACAATTCTCTATATATCGACGTCCGATTCTTCATATCAACAATACGTAATTATTTTATAAGATGTCTCAAGACAAATGAATTTACCACGTCATCAACAACAATACAGAACGTTCGTATCTTAGTCACCATTATATTTTAGCGAGTTAACAGATTAAACGAATTTGGAGACGAGACGACATTGGTATACATAAATAAATATTTGCAGTTACCTAATTTAAATCTAATTCTTCTTTCCTCTCTTTATAAAAAACCACATCATTTATAGTCGACAACAATTATTTCGTACCTTTCTTCATTTTTTGGGTATTGAAGCACAAGCTTATTAAAGATTTGATATTAAAAACTACTGCTGATGAACGAAACAATCAAAATTATGTCGATATAAAAACGACTCAAGAATTTAAAGACATGCATGAAGACAACAACAATTAATACAAAATTTCTACTTAAAGTGCTGTGATATCCATTACCTTCATTCTGATATACAGGTGATCCTTTGGGCGATTTAAAAAACAACTTTTAGACCGGAAGCGATACATTTTTTATTGGAAATCTATTTTGTGATAGCAAAAAGTGTATCAATGTCAAGTAGGTACGTACTTAATCGTGTATAACATTCAAAATAACATTTTAGACAGTTTTATTATTGTAAGGGGGACGCCATACTTTGGTTTTTATCGTTTTCTGTGATAGGAGTAGCGGTGACTCCTATGAAAAAAAAAAAAATGCAAGCTACCAAAAATCGTTCCTTTTAAATTCCCCTGTCATACGGCTCTATTTTCAAATTGGTTCACGCGAAAAAATTTTATGTTAGAAAAACCTTCCGGGATTCCCTATAAACCCACCATTAAAACAAAGCTATTGTGTCCAAAGTAAATAAACCTGTAACCCCCAGCGGCTACTGGTCACGTGCAAAATATGACCGATGTAAGTAACGCCATTTTAGAAATATGCCAAAAAAGCTCTCATCTTTCTTTAACTTTGAAGGTCCATACCATAACTCTGCAATCCGAACCCATGCTCTTTGGAGCCTTTTTCTTTAAAATCGTCCAAGGAATCACCTTCTGAAGCTTTCGACATCCTGTATATTTTTTTGTAACAAAGAAATTATCCGAAATAATCTAAACTTAAAAAGATATTACTCATTATTAAAAATCTAAAAAAGGGTACCTTGACTGGGTTTACACTTGGTTAATTGATTATTAACTTAATGCTTTTTCAATAACTTCCACATGTCCCTTATTGCTAATGAGAGGGTCGCGTGTTTTAAAAAATATAGTATATTGTTTAATCTTATAGTTATAATTGTATTACACTTGTTGCATGTTACTAATATCTGTATTAGATACTGATTATTGCACGATTCAATTCCCTAATTCGTTAAAAATTTAAATATATTAAAAATCAGGACTAAAAATATTTAAATATATTTTTATAGATAAATTAAACTGATGTGTTAGTGTAATAAAAAAATCTGTCGATTGTTTTAATTTTTGCGATTATGAGCCGTAAAAAATAAACGGCATTTTTTGGGACAACATAACACATGTTAGGACCTAAGCGGCCGTAGTATCCTTAGGCTGGAGCAAAATAGCCATAGCCCCCTATGAGTATTCTCATACATATTCAATATGTAAATTTTTGAATCCTCACTCCTGTGTTTATGTATTCTTTATATTCAGAAATTTGGGTATTAACTGGTGGCATATTAATATTGAATACATATCCTTTATCCGTTTACTTAAAATATTGCCTACTACTCTATTAACTATTTTAATTTTTTACAATAAAATACAGTCATGAATAATTCACTTACAATGACGATTCAGAGAAATCAGATTAAAACAAATTTTCTGAAAGCAAATGCATTAGTAAAAGGTGGACTTCATCGCCGTACCCATATAGAAATTATTTGGAAAACCATGTTAGTAAAATGGCCATCTCAAAATAAATTAATATATGTACTTACTAACATTTTACGAGCAGTTGCTATTGTCCTGAATACAGTATAGTAGGTTTTACAAATTTTCGAATAGGTGGTTTTTGGTTTTTACCCGAAATAGTTTTGTTGCACTGAAAAGATAACCGATTTAGTAAAAAATCTAATGAATTTATTTTACACATAAAATGTCCAATATAATCAAAATTAAATTATGTATACCTAAAGAAAATAACATATTCATATAGATATTTCTACATATACACATCACATACACATGAAATTATTAACATAATATTTTATACAAGTGTTCGTGAAAAGTAGGGACAACTACTATCCTCAAAGGCAAATTTTTACTAAAGTTACTCAACTTTTTTTAAACTGGATATCAGCAACACATAAAGAAAAAAAACATTCAAGCAGCAAGTTAAAAATGTAAAGTAATATTATTCAGAAACCACATAATTTATGGGGTTTCTGGAAAACATTCCTTACATTTCTGACTTGCTGTTAAAATGATTTTTTATTCTCTTAACCATAATCATTATGTATGCGCTCTAAAATATCAGCTTGTTTCAAAAACTTAATAGTAGCCAGAGACATTACTTTTTACCTGCTCCAATAATAACGGCTACGCTTTTCGATATAATACAACAAGCAAAATCTGAATATGTAGACGTTAATATGGGTGTCCCATAGGGATCAATATTGAGTCCCGAGTTGTTTTTACTTTATATAAATGAAATAGATACACTAACACCTGATGCATATTTTACTATTGATGCCAGTGCCGATATTACGTCAGCAATTGTTTCAAATAAATTAGACGGAACTTTAGAAATCATATGTATTCAGGTGTTAGAAAAAATGAACATTTGATTTAATGGACATTCTTTGTATTTCAATTAAAAAAAAAACACAGTGCATTAGATTCTATAATTGGCAAAAAAGCTCAGATCTTAGATTATCCGTCAGTAATACTATAATACCTAATGCAGGTAAATTTTTGGGAATATAGACCACTGCCTAAATTGGAAAACTGTGAGCATTTGGTTTCTAAGTTTAATTCTATAGCTTACATGTTTAGGAATTTACAATCAGTTCCTACTATGCGGAACAGTTAATAATAGTATATTACTCACAAGTAAAGTCTTGCTTTTGAGGATGGTCCATCTTACGATGCAGTGTATTAGTAGCACAAAAGCAAATTTTAAGATGTACAATAGTATAATGGAGTTGTAAAAGCATTTTTTTAGATTTTAATCCTTTGACACTTCTTTCTCTGTATATGTTATGCGTTTATGTTTATAGTAATAAAGATAAATTTAACCCGATAAAGATGTTCATGATATAAATATTATACATAGAAACGATTTTCACATACCACGTTGTAAATTCTCTGTTCTGTACAAGCTGTCAAATAGTTTGAGTTTAAAAGCTTTTAATTGCCTACCTACCAATATAAAAGATTGCAAAACGATTAGTTTATTTAAAACATCTCTTAAGGAATTTTTACTAGATAATTGTTTTTATAGCGTTAGTCACTATCTGTGAAAAATTTTGTAATTGGTTGTACCTATACCTATACAGGGTGTCTCACCAGGAACTGCATCGATCGATATAGGGAAAAGTACGCACCAAAAAATCTTGAAAATGTAGGGAATAACTAATGGCAGTGCGGTAAATCCAACTAAAAGCATCTGGCACTTCCGGTTATACCGGAAGTCGATACCAATTCGGTTATTTCAAATGGAATATCCTATATATTATAGGGTTTTCGAAAAGGGCATAAAATTCTGTGCCTAAACCCAGCTGTTTCAGAGATATTTGACAGGTGTAATGGTTTACAGTAACGTTTATAACTTTGTTCGTGTAAAAGATACTCATTTGCTTTTTGGCATGCAGAAAGACCATAAGGTGAGCTACGCTCTACAGTTTTAAAGAAATTCAATAGTAGTATATCAAGTGTTCCATTTTTGACGTTATATTTTGTAAACTTCAAACCGCGATAACTTGCTTAAGTCAAACGGAACACCCTGTATTTTTTTAAATCAAGTTATGTATAAATAAATTCCTCTTATTCTGATATTAGCATTGTGGGGGTTTAAGTTACAACTTTTTGAAATATTTGCGATTTTCTTAGAAATTCAAGAATTTTTAGTAAACATTTTATCAAATTAGCCATGATTAGAAACAATCAATAATGTCAGTCATTCTCTTATGTCAAAAAATGCCACCGCGTTTAAATTACACCCACAAAAACTTTTTGAATTGTTTATTATTTATGGAGAATGTTATAAAGTAATATCAAGAACTTGTAGCACACTTGCTACTCGATATCCACAAAACCGGAAACCGTCACCAAACACTGTAAAACGCATACTGGACAATTTTAAAAACTATGGCTCTGTCAAGGCAAGATTCAACCATTAAAAGAAACAGATTTCCTAAGAGAAAATTTTTGTGAATTTATTCTAATAAGGTCTGTAGGCGACGATTCTTATTTGGGAAATATTATATGGTCAGAGAAGCTAAATTTACCAAAAAAGGAGTTTTTAATCGACAGAATTCGCATTATTGGAGTGATTCGAATCCTCATGTGTTCAGGGACCGAAACATTCAAGAAAATTGACAATTTGTCGTTTACTGTGCCATAAGAAACGATAGAGTGGTGGCATTAGAATTTTATCAGGAAAATTTAAACAGTAAGTGATAAAGATTTCTTCTGCTAATGTATAATTAATTTTTTTGTTTTTGTTTTTCTTTTAGGTGAAAGATATCTAAATATTTTACAAAATTTGAATAATAACTATTTAGAAAATTTACCTCTCGCTGAACATAGAAACATTTTTTATCAGCACGAGGCGACGGTGCTACCCCGCATAACGCGTATTTGATAAATAATTTTTTACAAGAAACTTTTTACGATCAATGGATCGCCAATAATGGACCTTTCCTATGGTCTCCTCGCTCGTCCGATTTATCAATTTTAGATTATTTTTTTGGGGAACTATTAAAAATAAAGTTTATGCGAGCCCATTAACAACTATTGAAGATTGTATGCAGAGAGTAAGAAATGCATTTCAAAACTTATCACAGAATTCAATTAGAAGAGCTACCCATGAAGAACTAATCGGGAGGTGCGAAAAATGTGTGGAGGTCTGAGGGCGGAATTTTGAACAATTATTAAATTAAAATGGAATCATGTTTTTAGTTGATTTTATCTTAGCTATTTTAGTTTATGCAAAGTGTCTTCAATCAAATTAATAGGCATGTTACAGTGTTTAGTGTTATTTTCCGTTTTTGTGGATATCTAGTAACAAATGTACTAAATGTTCTTGATATTACTTTATCACATTCTCCATAAATAATAAACAAATTCAAAAAGTCTTCGTGGGTGTAATTTAAACGCGGTGGCATTCTTTGACATAAGAGGATTACTGACATTACTGATTGTTTCTAATCATGGCTAATTTGATAAAATGTTTACTAAAAATTCTTGAATTTCTAGGAGAATCGCAAATATTTCAAAAAGTTGTAACTTAAACCCCCACAATGCTTATATCAGAAAAAAAGGAATTTAATTATACATAACTTGATGTAAAAAAATACAAGGTGTTCCGTTTGACTTAAGCAAGTTTTCGCGGTTTGAAGTTTACAAAATATAACGTCAAGAATGGAACATTTGGTATACTATTATTGCATTTCTTTAAACTGTAGAGCGTAGCTCACCTTATAGTCTTTCTGTATACCAAAAAGCAAATGAGTGTCTTTTATACGAAGAAAGTTATAAAGGTTATTGTAAACCATTACACCTGTCAATTTTTTTTATATTTTTTTATATATAGTGTTCCATTTATAATAAGCAAGTTGGTATCGATTTCAGGTATAACCGGAAGTGCCAGATGCTTGTAATTAATTTAGTTGGATTGGCTACACTGCCGTTAGCACCTCCCTAAATTTTCAAAATTTTCTGGTGCGTACTTTTCCCTATACCGATCGTTGCAGTTCCTGGTGAGACACCCTGTATATTTATGTATGTGTATATATACTGTAATGTGTCTTTTTTTTAGATTAACTATTTAATTGTATGTTTGACTATTCCTACATAATTGTATTATTAATTGTTTTAAAGGAAAATAAAGATCTATTCTAGCCTATTCCATATGTACATGAAAAATTAAAATAATCCAAATTCCTATTCTGTATTAGTACTTATTCATAAACAAATTATTTTTTTTATAAACTGTCAAAAATTGGCATTTTTTAGCCACATTATTTTTTATGTAATATTAGTTTCAGTCGAGCATAAATATTTAAAAAAAATCAGTTGTCTATAAAGTTTATTGTATGGAACACTTATTATGTAGTAATTAATTATCATTGTTGAATAACGTGTACACCTGGTTTTTGGTTTCACTTTATACACGTACCATTTCGCAGCCTGAAATCTGTATAATTATGTTCTTTTTAAAGTCAGATTATATGGTTTGGTAACCCCTCATATTTTTAGCATCCATCGTAATGCATTTCTATCAAATTTTAAATACATTTGAGCAACTATGTTTTAATATCCTGGAGGATTGTTTAGTTTTATTAAAAAAACATTATTATTCTCTTTATGGAAAATGAACCAGAGGGCTTTTGACTAACTGGGTTCTCTGAGTTCACTTTTAAGGATTAAACTACATTATGATTATATCGGTCATCAATAACTATGATAATTAACTTAATCACGTTCCTCATTTAATAAACTTATGTCAAATTATATTACATTGTTAACAAAAGTATCAACATTATCTGAACACTATGTATATTAAGTTTTTTTTTTTAATATTAGATATAATTCAAATTTCGCGTTAAAAAATGTGATCACCGTATCGCACGTATGCTCCAGTATATTTCAAATACAATATATTTTGTTTTTTTATACAAAATGGCACCTCATGACTGTTAAAATTTAAATTTAATACTTCCACTGCTGGTATTTATGTTTAGAATAGGAATATTTTAATATTGAAATCAGCCGATTTAAATTTATTTGGATTGTTAAATATTAATGAACTTCACTAATTAACATCTGATGGCTTTGATAACAGGATTATGAAAATATAGATATAAGAAAGTTATGTTGTTGAAAATTTCTTTTTTTTTTATTAAATTTACATATTATAATTTTAGTCATAATTCTTCTTGTCTAAATTTATTAAAATAGTTCAAATATTTAATACAAAACGACTATTTTTCCATAAATTAAACGGGGTTAAGATCTGGTGCTTAGCAGTGTTATTGACATTAATTCGATTTTGTAGAAGCGATTTAATATTTGATTGACTTATAAGTAATTTTATATGAGAAATCTTATAATGTAAGAAACCTTTCTTATTGGGATTAGAAAAGTGAATGCAAAAAGAGTCGTATAAATTCTTTAAAGGTTTCTAATAGGTATTACTGCAAACAGATACATTTATTTGGTTAAACACCCTTAAACACGTACATAAAAATAAAACAGTTTGAGCTTTATTCGGCACAAAGACAAAATGTTAAAAAATCTGAACGTCGTTACCAGCCCCTATGGTTGAGAATTTGACAACCCCTTAGGGACTACAAAAGAAAAATGAGCCTTTATAAAAACATTTCAGCAATAAAACTATAAAGATGAGACATGTATGACAGACAAAGTATTACTGCCATTAATTCACTAATCTTTTTTTATAAAAACTAATTTATCTTCTAAAATTATTCAAAATGTTATACACCGAGTATAAACATGTTTATTAATAAGTGCCATCTTTGTTTCTAATGCACTTTCAAACATTAGATAATCAATTTTCATTATACGTTTAATTTTAAACTGTTCCAAATGAATTTCTACCAAATTAACGAGAATGAATGTGTTTTCTTCGTATAATATATATGTACAGTATAGTTATCTTGTATATAACCAGTTGAGATGCAGAAACTTAAAATTTTTCATATAATAAACTGATGCACAGTTGAAGTGCATGTGGATATTGCCAAACATTGACCATGTTTCGGTTTCCATATTTTTTTGAATGAGACGGTTAATCTTAATGCGGTTTTTTGTGATCGTTAGCAAAATTCATTGGCCATCGACCGTCGTAAACAGATTTTTAAATTATGTTGTTTCTTTTATTTACAAGGTGAATAGCTAGACCTTTACATTTTTGATAGATTTCATTTTCCTCACAAATTTCTAAACAAATTTTGCATTTTTTAAAATGTGTTAATTATGATTTATAAGCAATTTTGTAAAACGCGTTTAGAGATTTTTGTGATGGCCTTGCTATTTTCAGAGATACAATTTGATACAGAAAAAAATGGTGATTTTTTACATTTTAGGTTGCAGTATTTTAATGGGACTACAAATTACAATTTTTTTCTTTCAAATTCACTTTTGTGAATTTTCGTTTACAATTAGTCTGTTTCCCCCCAAAATTAAGGAATTTCAGGTTATCGTTTCAAATTCATAGCTTTTCCATGTCTTCTCATGTTTCAGAATCAGTAGGAACCGCGAAAAATATTTGGATGATACAGTTGGTTTTTATTAGATAATACTTGTAAATTTACATTTTTAGACCAAACTTCTACTATCGTAATTCTAGAAATAAAGTTATAAACATACAAACTTTTCGACATAATCTCTAACTTTTCGAGGCATGCTTCAAATTAGATGGTCGATGTATTCTTGAGGTATTGTGTCCAAAGCTATCTCAATATACTGTCGCAAGCGCTGAAGATCCATTGATGGGACCGGTAAGAGACCTAGCCGTGTGCCTTCCATCTGCTATACATGGTCGATTAGTGAAAGGTCAGGTTATCTTGCGGGCCATGGAAGAACGTTCACATCAGCATCTTGTACGTTATGACAGCAATATGGTGTTTGGCATTATCCTGCTGGATAATACAAATATCTTCAACCTCTGAAAATAGTATTTCCAACCTCTGAAAATAAGGTAATGCAACCAGTTCCAAGACCCTGTGAATCTCGTCCTGTCATTCATAGCTCTTTTTTGTAAGACTAGAGCAGATATGCTTCCATAACCCCTCCAGATAAGCGTTTTTCCTGTTCCATACAAAACAATATCTGACCTTTCTTCACGTGAACGGTGAACTCTTTTTGCGTGCATCTTCAGCCCACAAACAGAAGCAGGAATTATCACCGAACACTATCAGATTCCATTCTTCGTTCCATCGGTGACGTTCTTGGCACCTTACCTCCTGATACCTCACGATCAGTGGCAAAATAAGGTGGATCGGTATAATTGTAGACGAAATGATTCTTCTATAAATAGAACTGGTTGTACCTATTGACCCCTTAGGGTCGCAATTCTTAAGAGGCGTTCTTCACGTTCAATGGTTCTTTGAACGGCTAATACGCTATTGCCTCTGTTCTTCATTCCACGTATTCCAACATCGCATTACTCTTGACACATTTAGGCCACCCCTATCCACAATTTCCGAAAATAAATACCTGTTTCTCGTAATCATACTTTTTAAAAACTTGCACATTTTTGAACTCGAGTCATTGCTAATAATGTTTGCAAGATTTTATCTTGAGTTCAAAATTTGAAGATTAATTGGAAGTATGTACCAAAAAAATTGTTTATCCTTCAATCAACAGACGAATCCAATTACAGGGCAGGAAATTATAACACGTAATCAATACTAATTAACTTAACAAAATAACTTAAATATTTACAAAGTTCACAGAAAGAACATGATTTTTTATAACCCTAATATTACAATTAAAAATATCAATGTTTTCTTGAACCGACGTATAGTTTGAACACATAGTGAAAATTTTAACAGATTTTTTCTGGGAACTGGCAACTAAAATAAACTACTAGAACGAGTTTGAAAAGCTGGAACATGAAGAGAGAAACAAGTAACTCTGGACAGTCAATTTGATTATTTAAAATATAAGGTTACTATTGAATAATATTTCCGTCGAGTATTCAAGTTATTCATGTGAAATCGTTGTAATAACATACTGTTGAAAATGCCTTAAGCGGGATAAATACCATCCGACTTGCATCATAGAAACTTTACAAACCTCTGTATTTTCTCAATATGAAATTTATAAATTTCGTATCCCGGATTCCAGATTAGGCAATCATAATCCAATTTAGATATAACGAAAGCAATAAAGAGTAACTCCAGTGTAGCAGTTTCCACATGCTGCTTGCTGTTTCTTATTATAAAACCAAGATTTCTAAAAGCACCCGCTACCATATCATTGATGTGGTCGGTAAAAGTTAATCTGCAGTCAAAGACTACTCCCAAATCTTTAAACTTATAACATCTAGTTACATTAGCCTCGTGAATTGAATATGTGAATTTAATTGGCTGCAGTTTTTTCGTAAAGTCATGCAATTACACTTATTAATATTAAGGGGTAATAAATTTCTTTCGCACCAAAGATTCAATTTATTTCCTGCAAACTAATACAATCTTCAAAGTTGGAAATCGACGAATATAGTTTTAGATCATCTGCATATAACAGCATTACAACTAAGTTCACAGACGATGTCATTTATGAAAATAGTAAACAAAAGAGGCCCTAGAACGGATCCTTGCGGAACTCTCGAAGTTGCTGTCATTTTAATAGACTTAAAACCCTGATACTACACGTATATGCTTCTGTTGTTTAAATAGGAATAAGAAAAACTTAAGGAATCGATCACTAAGTCCTCTTGTCGAATGCCTTTGAAAAGTCCGTATAAATGACATCACCTTGCCCCCTCCCCCGATCTAGTTTCAGCTAGAAACTGTGTGACACTTATTAAATTTGTGGTAGTAGATCTAGCCTGTAGAAATCCATGCTGGTTAGAATAAATTTGAGCTTTTAAATGACTAAATAATATTTCAAATAAAATTACTTCAAACGACTTGCCCAAATTACAAAAAATACTAATTGGTGTATACTTCTGTATAGAGGTTTTATTTTTGTTTCTGCATATAGGACAAATCTTAGACCTTTTCCAAATTAGAGTAATGTAAAGCCAAAACTGATTCGGGTTGGGTTTAATTTGCCTCTTCAATATTCTTACTGTAATCATTAAAACTTAAGTCTATTTTTTACACAGTGAAAAATGAATCTAAAATAAAACTTCAAAACAGTCTAACTTTATAGAAAACCAATATTTTTTTATGAAATTTGAAATCTGTCGATATATATTCCACCTAATTCTGAAAGAAAATGTTTTGCAAATATTTTACAAATAGTATGAAAAATAACCTGGTGAGGCACACAATTTTTTTTCAACTTTTCTTCGCAAATTTCAATCGCATTTTTTTTCTGCAAAACTTCATTTAGTCTTGATAGTTATGCCTTAAGGTATTGCTTGGATCCCATGCTCCAATACTGAGATATGACAGCCTAAATTTCACCAGCCGCCACTGGTATATAAGTGCTATGGAACTATCGATACTGTACTCTAAATATGGTTCGGACTCCACAATAACCTGTAGGGCCTCGTCTCTCTTTCTTAACAGAAAATCTCTGATTTTCAGGGGGTTATTTAAGAAAATGTTTCCAAGCAAATGTTTAATAAATAAGCTGCTTTAAATTGTTGTTATATATTTTCAAATGCACCAATAAAATTGTTGTGTTTAATTCAAAGTTTCTATTTACAAAAAAAATCAGTCACTGTCCTTTCCTGGTCTCGCCGTAAGTCTCTTATCTAACCATAAAAATTTGATCGCGATGTTTCTTATGTTTCTAAAGTTATGAAACTAAAATGCTGACTAAGCATTCTCACTTAATACTTGTTATAATCCCATAGAGTGAAGTTCTAACTGTTTTATTGATGTTTCAGGTTGCAAGTCATTTTTTAAAAGAAGTGTCCGGAGGAATTTAACATATTCATGTCGAGGAAGCAGAAATTGCCCCATAGATCAACATCATAGGAACCAATGCCAGTACTGTCGACTAAAAAAATGCATGAAAATGGGCATGCGACGAGAAGGTAAATTTTAATTTTTATATAAAATTTTAAAATTCCCTATTCACACAATACCACTTTCTAGTCTAATGACGATCGTATAAATATAGGTATTTTTGGAAATATGGCACAATGAAGCCCGAAAATACTTACTCTTTTATACGATGCAATACAGGGAGCAGCAGAATTATGGTGTAAATTTCATAGCTCACACAATTAACGTGACTAACTATTTTATAAAATAAAATTTGGAGATTTGGTGTCTATTATTGACAGTTGACAAAATGAATTAGTGGCAAATTCAGTATTATTTTTTTGTGAAAATCGAGAACCTTATTCTAACACAACGTGCTTTAGATTAAACTTTAAAACAAGTTGTACTAGATTTAAATGGACATGCAGTAGGAACTGTTACTAGCCGAAAACGAGTCCACACACCATCAAGTTGCAACACCCTAAATTATATAATTGGAGTGCATTTTCTTTATGAAAATGATCGAGTCGTGACAGTAGCGTATGAAAGTTATAAGAAGATACTCAAACGTATCGTTTTCTTCTCCACCTAGATGTGGAAAAAAAACACGTATTTTTTCCAACGGGACGATGATACAAGCTATACACTTCAAGAAAGAGCTTATAAAGTTACCGACAGTTATTTCCAAATCATCTCCGGATGTCTTGATTGCTGACACAGTGATCTGTCAGATCTGCTGTTTTGACAGTTCCAAATTTCTTTCTGTGCGACTATTCGAAGAATAAAATATACTGAAGAACGCCTAGAAATTCAAAGAAAATTTGTGTTATTTATATTTAGAGAAATGTATGTGTACTACAAAGAGATTATCTAACGCATACCATTTCCAACTATCATAAATCCTCTTTCCCGTTTATTTTCGACATGTTAAAGTTATTGATAATAAAGTCGATACCAAAGTTGTGAATTCTGTAGCTCCCTGTATAAAGATTTTGTTGTAGAAATCGAAGCATATTGATTTATTCTTGTTGCATATCAATAAATAGAAAAACGAAGATCAAAAGTTTATCATTTTTTGTATACATATACTTAATCACTTTGTTTTACTTGTAATACTTATTTTCAATAATATTTAAGAAAACAATCACGTCATTAGTGATAAATTATAAAATGTTTCCAAAAAATTAATAGTATAAACAAGACATATTAACCAACTATTTAAGGAAATATAAAATGTCATCTTGTAATTTGATAATTTGTGGATAACTAGGGAGGAAAATTGATGAGAACCTAGAACCTGGCCATGCAAATTTTAAAAATAAAAGAATTAGTTGAATCTATAACATGATTGACCATATATCGACATTTTAGGGTAGAGCTAGCAGAAAAGAGTGTACCGAAACGATAGGAAGAAATTTAAATATTTTCCCATATACACACTGACCAGCAATACCATATATACAACCATTAATCTCAAGTCAGTTGTTAATGTATGCAAGTGGTAAACGATCTTTTAGGTACGGCTACGGCCCTTTGTTAGGCCTTACGGTCAAGTATTTGTATATTAAATCGATCAATCATCTACAAGAATAGGGTTCTGGTTTGCTATTCTACGACCGCTATACATACATAAGCCTAAATATTTTCATAAGTCTTTCCCTGGCTTATACAGATTTTTAAAAAGATACATCATCTAAATGTTCGCTCACATGAAATTCAAATTCCCGCAATCTGCAAAGAAGCACATTTTACAATTTAAAATGTAAATAAATACTTATTACGTGTTTGTCCTAACGTCGATTTCTATAAAGGACAATTAAAATGATCTGCACGATTTGCCGGTTTCATTTTATGACTCTATTGATTTAGATTTATTTATTTTAAATCTGACATCAATTATTTATTACACTTATAATTTTTTTCGTGACATGAAATCTTATTTACGTACTAATCGAAAGATTTGATTTGAAATCTGTCAACTTGAAGTGACGGTTTATACGTTTTTTATGTATTTGACAGCACAAATGGCTATTAAATCCAAATAAAGCTTTTTTAAATTCAATAATATTTATATTAGATTTAATTAATCAACGGTTTTGTTTTATTAAAACTATCTATTTATTAGGTTACGCATTTAAAAAGAAATTATGAAATAAAACGTGAAATGACAAAATTTGTATGGATTAATTTTTTGTTTTTTAATAAAAAATAAGGATTTTTAAATAATTTTAGATCAGCTCTGACGACCGGATTAAAATTCAAGCATAACCAAGTATTTCAAAAGTGATGTAACTCTGAGGTTTCCTTTTTCCACTACCAAGGCCTATTCACGACGTCAGGAGTGCTTGTGTAAATACTAGCCCCCTAATCTACTAAATTTTCCAGATCCCCACTTTGTCGTGGGGTAGAGTCATTAACGTGCTCACATCGCAGGTATACAGAACCCACAGTTTTACATCCTTTTCGAAAGATAGTGACGCGATCTGGCCCCCACTATACCTTGAATTGATCTGGCTCGGATTTGAACCCAGGTCACCCCTATCATACACCACCGAACTGATCCCATGAATGCATAATATGCATATTTTTAGTATAAGATCACCATATGGGAATAACATTGCAACAGTTTCTGTGAAATATTATTGGTAAATTCGAAAATTTCATAGCCATTATTTTTATTAAAAAATGCCGAAATTGTCCATTGCACACTGGACTGTTCTTTTTTTTTTAAATTAAATTCGTTTTTGTTTATACTGCTTATACAAGAAGTAAATTTTGGTTATAATTACACAAATAAGATGAATATTTTAGGAAAGTAAATCAAATGAAATACTTGGCATGTAATACTAAAATTTCATAAAAAGAGTCAAAAATAAAAGGCTAAGAATTGTTAAATTATTTATGAAGTATAGTGTAGTGATTTCTAAAATAAAGTTTCTTAATCCATATTATTGCATCACACTATTTTTGGAGAACGTGAACATATAAATTTCGAAGCATGTCACCTCTTGACCTCGACAAAAAATGTTTTTTGCCACCTTTTCATCTTAGTGCTAATTTCACTATTAATTAAACAATACCTATATCTATCAGAACTTATGAATATGTAAAAGATTAGAAAAGACTTTTCTGTTATATGCGGGAGACGGGATTTACTTATTTTACGTGTGATGATCAACGGATAAAAAAAAAAAAAAAAATATTATTAACAATTCTAAAAAAGGACCAATATTGTTCAAGGTGTATTATGTAATTTTTATATTAAACTCTTTGTATTAGCTAAACGCTCATGACTAGTATAAGGTATATGTAAAACGAAAGACGTATGGTATACGTATATCCATATGGGAGTCAGGTAGCAAAAATAAAACTTGTTTTTGAAGGGTTCGTATTCGCATATAGACACCTTACATCTTAGGGGTAACGTATGGATGACCAGTGTCCAGTAAATATTATGTAAATCAGGATAAGGGCAAGTTAAGGGATCTTTATTCAAATCTAGTAGTATTCTTTTTTCGTGGGAAAACATTGGGACCAAGCTTATGAGAATATGAGACTGGCATACAAAATGCGATTTACGAGGACACAAAACAAAATTTGCATTACTTTTCTTCCTGTAACTCAAATAACCGAATATTTACCCACAAAATCAATTAGAAGCAACCCGGATATGTTTCAACTGTACACGTAACAATTTAGGGAAGTAAACTACAAGTAGATATAACATTTACCCTTATATTGTATTTTGTCACCAGTTTATTTCATACTGTTATAATAAACACAATAGTAACTTCTCTTGGTTAAAATTAAGTACAAATATTATTTCATATTTTTTCAAATATTATACAGGGTGCGTAAGAAGTGTGGAATATTTTTTTATTTTTAGGTAGCGGTTAAAAAAAAATTGGGTGTCTACAAAAAATTTTTTTAAGCAATTGCGTTGCCATGGCAAAACAATTTTTTTTTGGCAACCCTACTTGTTTGTGGCAAATCTAGAAAGAGCACAAATTTCTCAGTATCGTACAGTGTATTTTTGATAGGGTTATATAAGAATTTTTTTGAAAAAAATTGATAAAACAAGCATTAAAAATTTTTGTTCTAAATAAAACAGCAATAATTTAAATTCAATCTTAATCAGTAATACTAATAGCATTATAATCAAAAACACTTTTTTTTTTCAAAAATGGTGTTCAAATTGTGCCCCACTTACAGCTAGGCAGTGCCACGGCCGACTCCAAGCAGGCCATGAACAGACCCGGGGTGCGCTGTTGCCAAATGTTATTTAGTCTATGTCTACTTTGACGCTGATATTTTTGCTGGTTTTACGAGTTCATTTTTGAGATTTTTTTGACAGTTTTTTTTTGGAGGGAACTTAAAAAGCAACTTGCCGAACCGTTAAAGTTAACGTGTCACCATGGAGTAATTTGTCGCATATCGGTTTTTAATTATGGAAAGTGAAGTGTTTTCACTACTACTATTTATTAAAAGTATTAAGCTTCCTTTCCTTGTTTTTTGATTCTACCTTTTCGGCACTGGATTGACTATTTTTCTTTTTAATGTAATCGTTAAGTAAACCATTAGAAAATATTGAACATAGCATAATAAGAATATTTTTATATTTCTTACCACAAACACACAGAAAAAAAAGGTTTTAAAAATATAAAAATAAAATGGTTCTAACTAGTGAATTGTCACTGGAATCTACACCAATTAATTTTTTTCCTATATAGTCTAATAATTTATTAACATACACTTCATCAATTAAAAGAACAATATTTTTTTTAATGGGGTTTTAAGGAATCAAATACATAATTTGGGTAATTATTGGTACCTCTGTCATTATCATTAGTATTTCGATAAGTATTTGGGGCAACATCAAGGTTTGATGAGAGATATTGGTGATATCGTTCAGTTGGTAAGTTTCGAGGTAAGTTTAAATAATCAGTAATCACGCATTAAATCATATGCACATGGAGAAAGTGTATACAACATAAAAGCCATAATTATGGTTTCAGATGGATAACGCTTTTGTTTTTTAAAATAAGTAAATTGGTAATATATTTATTACTGCCTTCTGAACTATCCTCCACCTCCAAAATATCTGAGTGTGAAACCAGTTTTTTAAAAGATTCACTCAAAAAAATATACTTTTTTCTATTAACAAGGTAATATTTATTTGATCTTTGTATCTAACTAACACATTTTCTAATTGGGACCATCTGGTTAGTTTTAGATCAAAAGGTAATAACATTCAGTTCAAATCTTTAAAAGTTAATTCTGTATTATTTACAAATACCTTAACAACCATATTTGATTAACAATGGTAATTCGGTTCTGTTAAATTTATATATAAAAATAAATTTTACTATTTTTCTACTTTTATTGTCCAAGTCAGAATATTGATTTTTTTTAGGATAATTTAAAATGAAGTCCTCAAAACTATTAATTAAATCTGATATTTCAAATAAATCATTCAATCCATTATGACGAGCTAGGTTCCCATTATGTCTCTCTTCTGAACTTTTCCTTGGAATATATACTTTTTTAGGTAAATATTCTAAATTTGGAAAAAATACAAGGAACTGCATCAGGTTTAAGTTTAGTTTTTGTTGGAATTTTTTTCACAGTTCTATCTGGTAATACAAAAATATCCTCCCTAATATTATCATTTTCTGGAAAATTAATACTACAAACAAAATATTGAGGAGACCAGTTTTCTCGGGGAATAGCTTTCAACCAACCATTTACCTTTTAAAATACTTCTGGGAAACCGTCGATACTATAGACCTCCCAGCTTTTAAAGTGTTATGTAATTGAATATACATCCAGGGACACAGCAGGTTTTTGGCATTATATAATACGTTTAAAAACTTATCTTTTTATAAGTTTACACTACAAAATAAGCCCATAAGTACAATTTTAAACACTATACCTAACCTACTTAAATGTCAAATACTAGAGAAACAAACTATTTTTTAAAATCATTTCCCGTATAAATTTAAATATAAACTACAGCAAATTAAACAACTAAGGAAAAATACAGGATTGAGGAGTAAAATAATTATTTACAACTAATACTTAATGGAGTTAGTCGTTGGGTCCAATTGGTCAGTCTTTATCACTAAATTTACGGGCGAAATATTAGAAGTTACCTATCACAAACACTTTAAACATCCTCTACACAAATACAAGATACAACCTATTAACTTTTTAATTAATAACTATAACTTAAATCAGTAAAAGTCACTACAATTTGTTGCTCTATACCGGCACATTAACATAACCAAACAAACAAAATGATGCGGGAGTAGACAACCATGCGGTTTTGCATGATCTCCTATTTCATGGCCTGCTTGGAGTCGGTCGTGGCAGTGCCCCAGGCGGTTTCAAAAAAGTCGTATGGTATTTTTGACGACGTAGTGAGGTATGCGAATAATTTAGAGACTTCTACTTGAGATCGCTTTCTATCACCTTGCCCAAATATCATTAAAAATTCAATACGCTGCTTTATAGTTAGCTGTCATAATGACTAAATTTGAAATCAAAATGAAAATTTGCACTAAACTATACCAAAAGTAAATAACTTTCAGTGATACAGTTGCATTAAAACAGTTTATTATCAACAAATGGCGATAAAAAACTAAAAAGATTAAAGAAATCTGAACACCTTCTTCAATTTTTTTTTGTTAAATGTAATGCGATAAATTGTTGCTGATTAAAGACCAGAACTTC
This sequence comes from Rhamnusium bicolor, assembly GCA_029963845.1. NCBI lineage: Eukaryota > Metazoa > Arthropoda > Insecta > Coleoptera > Cerambycidae > Rhamnusium > Rhamnusium bicolor. Next base: position 1,280,896 of record JANEYF010000419.1, read on the forward strand.
CCAAAAAACGTGATTTATGTTTAGAATAAAGATTGTAATGTTTACATTTAATCCATTCTTCAAAAAATTTCTTATACAATCTTATCCAAAATACAATGTACCACACGGAGAAAAATATGCCCTTTACTGATTTTCCATAAGAGTAGGTCTGCCATTTAAAAAAAATGGTTGTCATAGTAACGCAATGGCTGCCGAACAAAAATTTTGAGGGCACTCAAATGTATGTAGAACTACTTCAAACAACTTCCGTTAATGTCATTTTTTTTTAGATCGCTACTTAAAAAGTTATATACAACATTACACACTTTTTACACACCCTGTATACTTCAAATGAACCTCATTCATATACGGTAGAGAAAATATTTGTTGTATTTGTACCACTTATTCCATAACTTTGATATGCGTGTACTTGTTGATTTATTAGATGAAATTATTATTAAATATATTTAATCTGTACTTGTTTATGCGGATAGTTTAAATTTTGTTATTAAGAATGTTTCTGTGGTAATAAAGCTTTGCCTGTTAGAGAAATACACAAAGATATGGGCTATGATGTGTTTGCTTTTCTTAATTTTTGGTTTTATTATTTGCAGGGTTGTTTTTCTATGTGATTTTTTGTTAATCCAAATATTTCTCAACTGAAAATAAATATCTGAATACACTAAAAGTGTATAAAATTAGGAATATTTTTGTTGTATGTGACAAAAATACAGTTTGGTAAACTCTACAGTAAAAATGTTGTATATGGTGTCCAAATTCGAGGGAACTGAAAGATTTTCACAAAAATAACTCGGGCCTGTATGATATAAAAACAATTATTGTGTTTAGCATTAAAACTGTAATGAAATAATAATCCCATAGTCAAATGTATTGTTTACATCGCCTTGCTTTTTTGAGTTTTCCCATTATTATTCGTTTAAAAAAAACTCAAATTTATAGTTAAACTCATAAGTGGCATTAACCATGAAACGAAACTTCTAATATTAGATTTACACTTTTAATAACCTCTCATAATTGATTCAATTCAAATTTCCAACTGAACGTAGTCGCTTTAACGCGAGTTAAACAGGTATGTAATATTCTTATTTCTGCGATAGCAACCTCGTATTTCTTGTTATTTTTGAAGCAATTATTTTCTATCAAACTTTATAATTTGTGGGCATTGTTTGCACCAAAGTGAAAACAAATAAAAAATTAAATTTATTTTAAAATAAGTATGTATGTTTGTATTTGTAAATATTAAAATCAAAATAACCATTAACAAAACACAAAAAAAACTCTCTAAATTATAGTTTAACATTAATAAACTTTAACCTCCAACCGGTTTTAAATGTATTACAGATGCAAATGCAATTTCTACAGATAATCTTACAGTAGGAAATTTTCTTACTTATATGAATGTAAACATTATTGTTAAATAAATTATTTAAACTATCACCTTCAGTTGCTTTTTGCACCATATGGGTACATATTTTTTATTTAAATCTTTTATACGGCTGTCCATGATGAAATCTTATACTTGCCAACATTTTTCTGCACACCCGCAAACAAAAGTGACAATAATAATTTGACAGCATTTCTCTTAATAATTGTTAATTATCGTCTGGAATATTGAATACAAATATAATTATCGTGAGAAAAAGGGAAAAGAATTTAAACTTGACATTTGTAATTAGTATGTAGACAAAGTGTTCTGATTACTGTAACGGCTTTGTTTGTAGACATTTTGTAAAGAGAAGCCAAGGAACAATATAACATATGAGTAAAAATAGGGATTTCAAATAAAGAAAAACTAAAATGAAGTACCAGATAAAAAGCGGGGTTGGTTACATTATACTAGAAAATTTTCTAAATAAAAGAGAGGTTGAAATATTTTTGTCATATGTGTATGTTGGGTTGAATAGTAAGATGAAACAATGAATATAGAACTTGTCACGCTACAAAGAATTTCCAAGAAACTTGTAATATTACAGAAGAAGCGTGAGACAAACTTAGACTTATATAAGCTGGAGTATACACTACATTAATTTAATTATACTGTCCATTCTAGGAATGTTTTTCAGGCCTGTCTCTTATAGAATTTCTAGATTACACAATGTACAGAAAATAAGGAAACTTGAAAAATTAGTTGCTACTTTGATAAACGAAAATGTTAGTTATAGTTACTGGGCCCTTTCCTTCGGGTTACTTGGATTTTGAGGAAGCAAAGTTTATTGATATGTTGGTGTGCAGTGATGGTTGCTTCATAGAGGCTCAGGGCTCGAGCCTCCCAAGTTACTATTATGAAAATGTAACAGTAATTAAATGCATGACTTTTTTTTTCAGTTTTTTTATATTTAATATCTTTTTTAACATAGTTATTACCCGTTTGCGACAGCAATGTGTACAATAAAGTCGCATAATGTACTGACCGTCAACTTATAACTCTAACCAGAGAGTAAGGGGGCTCAGGCTCAGCTCATATGAGCCATTCCTTGCATAAGGAAATATATGAAAAAACGAACCGAGCGCGGAAATTGCCGATCGCGGAGAGCGGTTTTTACAACGCGACAGAAGGCTTAAGTTATCAGAGCCGCAGTGCGCTTTTAACGTTTGTGTAGTATAGTAGTGCCTATATCGTTTCGCTCTCTATATTTATTTGTGGTTTCACTGTTATTGTAAGTTGGTTGATGCCAAAATGACAGAATAGTATAAATAAAATTCTGAAAGTGAATTTTCAAACTCTGCCGTTAGCAGAAAAAGTATAAATCAATAAACTGGGACGACCAACACCAAAATTGACTCTTAACCAACCAGACAAGGTAGGGACACGTACTTTCACGAGGCATTTTTATAAGTAGTATTAGTAGTAGTAGCTACTTATTTTACTAGGCAAGTAGGCCACAATGGGTCCTTTTTACCTAGGGACCTACAGTTTAGCGTGGACCCCGAACCACGGTCTTCGACTGTCAATTAACCAACCGCCTGGGCCTGCCCGTCTGCACCGCTAGCAGAGTGGCAAACCTCCTGGGTAGGTCTCTTCGACCCTCCACCCGGGTTCGCTTCTACGCCTGCATCAGGCTAGCGGCCTTCCCGGGATTGTCTGAATTTACAAAAAATGTGGATGTGATAAGGCAAATGCTCTGTTTTGTTTTCCATGTGTTCTATTTTATTCCGATTCTGTCGGAATGGACAAGATATGGTCAGTAACAGAATTTAAAGATCTAAAATATTTAAATCAGAAAATAAAAAAGCACGAAATTTCTGCATATCATATAAAGTGCAGTACGGATTTGGCCTTGTTAGGCTCGGTAAATATTGCAGTTCAGTTAGATTCTGTTTATAGACAAAATATTATAAAACACAACAAGCAGGTGACTAAAAATATGTATATTTTAAAGAAAATTATTATCAATTGTATCAAATTTTGTGGAAAGTTGGAATTAGCATTAAGAGGGCACGACAAAAAAGACGGTTCTCAAAACCGTGGGATTTTGCCAGAATTAATCGATTTTTCATCAGAATTAGATAAATTAATTTCAAACGCGCCGTCTAAACTAATTGCTCAAACTTACGACGCACGGTGCAAATGTTATGAGTGGTGCTACCGGTGGAGTTCAATCAAAAATAAAATTAAAGTATAATCATGCTCATTTTGTGCATTGTTATGCCCATCAAATAAATTTAATTATGCAGAAAGCAACCAGTCAGAATGCCAAAATGAGCATTTTTTTCTCAAATTTATCTGCAATTCCTAGTTTTTTTTCCAACTTCTACTCACAGATAAGATGTATTAGAAGAAATTGTAAATCGAAAATTGCCTAGAGTTGCCGCTACACGTTGGAATTATAACATCCGTATAGTAAACGTCATTTTTCAGAACAGAGAAAAGTTAATCGAATGTTTCGAGGAATTGTAGGAAAAATGTAATAAATCTGTTACTTGCAAAAAGCCTACGGTTTACGAAGAACTCTAGAAGATCCCAATTTTGTATTTTTTCTTAATTTATTTCACACAATCTTTCCACATGTAAACATATTATTTAATCAATTTCAAGCCAGAAATATAGACAGTATTGAACTTAAAAAAAAGTTGAAGAGTTTGAAAAAATTATATCATCTATTAGAAATTCAACTGATGAGATTAAAATTACTAATATTGAGAATGAGAATAAACGGAGAAAAAAATTAATTCTGAAAATAGAAATTCCGTAATTGCTAAGGAAGTGTGTAATACAATAATTTTTCAGATGAAAGAAAGATTGTCATACAGAGGTCATTTAGAAGCCACATCGTTGATGGATGTAGACAATTTTCTTAATTATTCAAAGAAATTTAAGACGTCGACTTTCCAATCGGTTGTTGAATCGTATCCAATGTTAGAACAAGACAAATTAAGGACTGAATTGGAAGTCGTTTAGTCAAGAACAGATTTTAAAAATATTGTAGGTGGCCTAAACATGCTTTCTTGGTTGCCTGAAAATGGTTTAAATGAAACTTTCAGCGAAACGGTCAAGTTACTAAAAATCATCGTGACAACTCCGATGTCTACTGCTGAATCAGAAAGATGTTTTTCAACTCTTAAAAGATTAAAGACATTTTTAAGAAACACTATGAATGAAGAACGCCTTAATGCCCTAGCAATGATGTCAGTGAATAAGAACTTTATCCATAACATAAGCAATTTTGACGAAAAAGTCATAGAGCATTTTATTTCCCAGAAAGACAGAAGACTTGATTTTGTGTATAAGCAATAACATTTCTACTCGCATTTTTAAGTAATTATTATATTGTGAAATTTTTTTGTACATATGTACATACATTTTTTTTTTGTTATCAAAAATCTAGTGTACTTGGATGAAATTACCGAGGGACTGAAGGTGAGTCTTTATTATGTTGTGCATATTTTTTAAGAAACTGGAGCCCCCCCAAATAAAATTATCACGAGCCGCCACGGTGTTTGTGATCTAATAGAATCCAATAATTTAAAATCTAAGTCTTGTAGATTAATGTGACGTTTTTAGTTATTATTAATCTAAGAAATCAAGCAAATCCAATCGATCTTTAAAATTTAAAAATTTCTAAAAAATAAAAGGTTATTTATTCCCAAGAACTTACAGTATTTAAATTTCTTCTTGTACAATACTAAAAATGTAAATACATCGAGAATTATTTGTTGGAGATATTTTTTAGAATGCGACACAGATATGTCAAAGAAGGAGAAAGTATGCAGGCATCTACTGCGGTGTTGTTTGTCCTGGTTGGCCAATGAATCAACACACTATTAGAATGTTTGATTTGGATCTACCAAAAATATTTAAATAATTTTGTGCCGATACAGGGGTCGGTAATTCAGGAGTTATTTTATGGTGCTGCTGGTATAATTAACAACAAAAGTCCTACTGGCCACTTAATATTAATTACATTAGATTATTATGGACAAAACAAACATTTTGAAACGTTTCATTTTGAACAAATAACACACCATAAACTGCAAATATTTTAAAATAATATGTAAAGTCAATATAGGTACACCGTTTATTCAAAAGAAACAATGATGTGATCAATAAATTAAACTGAAATGTAAAGCAGTCTATTATTTATTTTCTGAATTTCATGCCTGGTGGAAATGGTAAATAAACAGTACAGAAATCGTTCACATTTTTCGATTTTATTTGGCGCCCAACAAGATTGTTACGTAAATTGGAGAAAGAAGGGACCCCGAAATATTTGCAAGTCATTTTTAAATTGGTGTAAGAAGCAATAGCGCACTATGTAGAAATATTCATAACTGTTTATGCATTTTCATAAACCACTGAACTTGGTATATTATGAATTTATCACGAGTTAGTGACGAAAGCAAAAATTGTTGATGCCTTCCAAAAGAAAAGCGCGAGATAATTATTTTACTAGAAGACAAATCGATCATTACAAAAAAATTCGGTTATAAACAAAAATTAATATTTTGCTAATAATAACATTCTGTGTCCGTGATTAAAGAATTATTGTTTTGAGGATGTGGTGCAATGCCTTTTAACACTTTGGGCACGTGAGGGGTCCAGAGAGAGTGTGGCTCAGATTCGGGTCAGGTTATGCACTCACGCTTTGACAGATCTCAGGTATATATCTCAACAAAATAAAACAACCACAAACTAAAGGGTTATTGTTTGATATATTCGGCATAAGCTCTCATCGTTACGAGCCCTCATAACCTACCAAATAGATAAATAACTTAAAAAAGATTACCATCATTTAATCGTGCATTTAATATTAATATGTTATTTAAATTGACACACGTATACATATAAGGGCGTTAAATATGCATTCTTCTTATTATTATTAATGCATTTGGAATGGTCCGTATTTTATTTTGATTGATAATGATTTGAAATAATTATTCATTATGTAAATATCGCTTATATCTCTAAAGAAAGAATAACGAAGAGGAAATTAGCGAGTGGTACAAACAAATCAAGGCATACTGAAAATATCAAAACAGACAAGTTCAACGGTCTTTTTTTTTAATTTTGGACTTGAAAGAAGAACTGAACTTTTAATTCCTCTTCATATACACTGTGCACAGAAAGTTAAGGATGGTCATGAAAGGATTGGACAAAAAAAAGTTATGGTGGGATTGACAATTTCTTTACTAACTTTTGGCATAATTTAGTTATGAAAAAAACAAGGAAAAAACAATTTTAGTTTAAAGTATTTAGCCGTGGGGAACTAACAGTGTCGTAAACCTATCATCAATACATCGTATTCTAGTCCATCACTCTAATTACTTTAGGTATACGTCTGGGTAGAGCAATAAGAATCTGTCCAACAGCAGCAATGGGTTGATATGTTCCCTTTACATATGCATGTAAGCCTTCAACGCTCAAAGACTGCAATATAAGAAATTAAAATCAGGAAATTTGGTTGGATATCAGTATTCTGAATGAATTTCAGTTAGTCTTAATGATCAAGCCTACTGACACAATGCTAGTGAGACTTGAATTCGAGCGAATATTTGAAGTGATAATACCTGATCGCCAAATATGGAGCTCTGGAAGACCCAATTTTGAAAACGGACCCCTTATCTGATATACAGATTGATCAAAGATGGAGGAAGGGATGGGAGTATATGGGCCCAGATGTAGGCTATCAAAAGCCTTAGGCCAAACTCCCACCATATTTTAGGCAAGAATTTACGTACACAGGGAGCAAGAATCTATATCCCCTCAGACAGCACTTACAGCTTGGCGCTCATTTACTTGTAAGTTTAACATTGCCTGGGAATGTCTACAAAGAGTAAAGCAACTAGCAAGGAAGAACAAAGTTACCTTGATGTGAGTGCCATGGCATGAAGGAATAAAATGGAATGAGATTACTGATAGCCTTGCGATAGAATATGCAGGATCATCGTTCATCAAACCAGAAACGTTTTGTGGAATATCTAAAAGCTCCACAGTAGACGAGGTCTTAAAATGGGAAAAGAAACATAAATCCTCCTACTGAAAGTTAACTCCAGGTCAAAGAGAGGCGAAGAAGTTTATAAACTACTCGCAAAAAAGAGCTAGAGTGCTATTCGAACTCAGCAAACCAGAGTTAAGGATACTAACTGGCCTTCTCACAGGTTATTGCACACTGAGACGCCATCTCAAAAAAATGGATAAAGCTGAAAGTCGGTTCTGTACAGATGAAGCGGAAACCACGAAACACAAACTTTGCTCATGCAAAGTCTTGATCCTCCAAAAGCTACGACATTGGAAGCAGATCACAACACCTGCCGAAGTAGGAATTACAGCCCCCAGGAAAGTGTTAAAGTTATCACAACAGATCTTTTTAGGTCGCAGTGAAGGGAGGCTACTAGCACCTTAACAACCCACTCGCAACCTAATCTGATCCAATATGCCTGGGCATATTTCTGATGATGTGGTTGATCACATCTTATGGGATTTGTGCCCATAAAATGGGAAGAAGTTGCCCAATGTTCTCTGGAGCAGCTTGAAAAGTTATTGACAATATCACTGGTATACATTTGTCCAGCTATAATGCTCCTGCAGATGTACAGATCTGTGCATCTTCCAACACATATTTTCCACCTTATCATAACACTGCCTCCTCTAAAAGCAGCTGTGGGTTGGATTAATCTTTGAATGTATCTCTCCCCTGACATCCTCCAAACTTGTAGACGTCTGCTATCGCTGTGCAAGCCGGAACGAGACTCATCGCTGAATAAAAATGAACCCGATCCCATGTCTCAGTTTTAATGATCCCACAGGCTGCATTGTTAGCTGGACTTAACCGAGGGGATAGATATGAAGGATAACTTGACAGACCAAACTCGCTGATTCTATTGCGCACTGGTTGGACACTTACAGTAATCCCATGTACAGCACGCAAGGTGCTTTTTACTGAAGAAGCGTAAAGGGTAGAATTCCTTTCTAACGTAAGTCGAAGATAACGAGCGGTATTGTAGACCGCGGTCAACCACTTCTGGTTCGTTCTTGTGCAGAATCAGTTTCCAAAAACCGATTCCAAAGCGTATTAATGATGCTTTGACTTACTTCTAATTCTGTAGCAACATCGACTTGACGCATACCAATGGCCCTATTGGTATGTTCCAGGTTGTGCTAAATGACGCCTTACTTCCATATATGTATGTTCTAAAACTCCACAGAATACTGTTCAAACACACTTGAACGCAATTAACTACAGAATGAAAACTAATTGTATCTATTCGAAAAGAGACAACTTACACATGGGAAAAATTTTTTGCACGGGCGTATTCAAGTGTGATTTTTCCAATATCCTTAATTTTCTTTGCACAGTGTATGTATAAGTACGTACATATTGTATATAGGGACAAATAAATAAATATATATATATACATAATATCCATATCTCTACAACCAAATTATCATCTTTAGGCTGTACACTACACTGGTATGTAAAACTGAAATAAATATAGCCTAGATGAAGCTGCCCTGCGGGAAACTGATGGCCAATGATTGCTGAAAAAGTGACAGCATTAAGCAATCACCTGTTCCAGTTTTTGTTTTACTTCAGACCGCAGGACATTATCAATGATATAATTATTTCTAACATACTTTATCCAGTGGGTATTATATATCAAGTTAATTGACTGTAAAAATCCAGCTTTACTGAAACTGATGTATTTACGATACGATAGGTAATGGAAATGTCTGATGGTAAAGTGACAATTTGGTGAAAATTTTGTCAACCTGAACCTTTGTATACACAATAATAATTGTTAGAACTACAATCGCGTTTTTAATAATTTTTCTTTTTCCTTTTTTCTTCTTCGCCAAGAAAATATTTTGTAAGGTATATATGCCAGATTTAGTTCCAGTAAACTATCTATCAATTTTTCAAGTATCTGAGTGATTTAAAGTTTTTCTTTATTAATGATTAAAAAATTGCCCGTAGGCCAAACATAAATTGTCTTATTAATTTGTTATTTCAGTTTTCGCTTAAGGTCCGCAGAACAATCAAACACACATCAAATAATTTGTATCCATTTACTAGAACTTTAATTCATATAAATTACAAAAAATGTGTTTTACACATTTTACAACAAAGTGTCGACAATAGCCAAATACTAGTATCTCGTATTAAATGGATTAAAAAAATCTAGGAAAAACTGACGATCGTAATAGGTGCATGTATTGTGCGCGGAACTTTTTGTACATGTATTATAATTCTGAAGACTTAGGTTGCTATGCTGAATGCGGTTATCGTGGGAAATGACCTTAGCTGACCCTGACCCTGTAGCCTCTACCAAGACCCGGCGAGTACCGACCAGATAGCACAAGCCACAGACCACTGTGGTACAACCCATCAGACATGGTATGCACCACAACTAAGCTTTCAAATAACTGAATCATAATATGATGGACATTTTATTAATTCTCGCTATATCACATTTTAATCATAAATCCTTGGTGTTATATCTTAAATAATGGGTATTAAGATTAGGTTTTTAAAAACAGTGTTCGTAAAACAACGTGTTACACGTTTTTGATTATTTAAATGGTACCAGTTACAATTTCGATTGATGTAATTATTGTAAATAAAATTATTTATAATTAATGATAAAATAGGTAATATAATTTTGTTATAGGACAATATACATAAATTTTGCATATTTTCAAGGAACATTGATCACAATGTTCAATTATTTGGCCCTATATCTTTTTTATTGTAAATCAATACGGGCGAACGCAAATAAGAGTAATGACAATAGAAAATCAATGAAATTCATTTTATTAATATTCACATTGATGAGGGAATTAGGATTACAACAATTTTGACTTACTTACTTACGCAATCAGAAAACAAATCTTTTTAAAAAAACGAAAGGTTTCCAAATAAAACAAAATCAAAGAATGTCAAAAGAAACATAAGTGTGGCAAATTTCGTTAAAATTGATCTTGTGGTTATTCTACAAAGGAGATGAAGAATTACCAGTAATAATAACGACAAATAAACATACTAACGGTTTCAAAATATTTCTACTTTGAAGGTGTATAACATACGTTAAAAAACATATTTTTTATGTCAGATAAACAGTGGGGAGACGGTTATATTTTCATATCAACAGTTTGCATTATATAAACAAATGGAAATATAATAAAAGTCGTAAACATTATAAATAGCAGATTGTTATGTATATCAAACCGAAAACAAGAAACATTTTTGTTACAAAAAACACGTAAATGGATAACTATCAGAAGAAAACAATATTTTTACATTTACGATTAAAATCTTTACCTCATCCTTGACATTTTTATTATTCAAAGTAAAATATTGTAAAATTATGTATCTACTCTCATCTATAATAAACATTTTTAAAGCGGATTGGTCTACATTCTTGAAATTATAATGAAGTCCATTTTTTGGTTAATAGACATTAAAATGACAATACAATAAATGTATATGTCAAAAAAATTAAAAAGTTGAACAGCAATCAATGCTAATTCAAACGTCACAGCTTATATAAATGATCTTAGACAAGCATGTAGCTTGATAAATGGTATGTTATTCGTTATAACTCTTGAGATGGTGATGAACTTGGTTTACTTGATAGCTGATCGACTGCGGGTGTTTTCTGGCCGACCATCAACGTCGTAATATCCACGAATACAGTTATCTTTATTAATAACACCATCATATTCATATTTTTCTCAATCAGAAACGTTTACATTCTCCTTCGCGTTTGTTGATTAACATTTTTTAATTAGTTTACCCTAATTTATTCAGAACACATACATATAATTTATGATGCCTAATTCCGTTGATATAATTATGCTTAGAGTTATTTCTGTCATGATGGACGATACACATAAAGCAACTACCATCCAAATTACATGAACTTACTCCGTCCGTTGTTTCAAGTGGAATGCAACGAATTTGTCTATAATATCTACGCCTAGTCGTATAAGTAGTAGTCGTGGTTGGGGGAGGTTGGCGCCTGGTAAATATGCCACAAACGGGATCTTTTCACCAACTCCATAATATCCCTTCAACCATTTACTCTACTTGCTTCCTCTTCAAATCTCTTCGACCTTTAGATAACGGTGAAGTTGTCGTACCGTGAAAGTAAGCACATCTCCTCTCTCAGAAGTGCCACGGAACACCTCAAACTTTCTTCATTCCTCCCGTATCTTGGGCAAGTAGAATTTTCCTCAACATCCATCATTGATAGGCGTATCTAAAGTTTTCAGTGATCTATCAGAACTCTAATTAATTGATGCAGAGTATAGCGGCTCCGATCGAGTAACTAAACCGCCCCTGATTTGTTCGGCTCTGTTGCAAAGTCTCGAGTTTATCTGCAGTATTTACTTAACCTACAATGTCCCATAAAGCCACACATACTGAGGGTCGTAGTGACCTGTCTCCTCGTGATACGCAAAATGGGTTTAAGTTCGAGACAGGGTTCCTCGGTTCCCTGTCTAACCAATTCATTTGTTTTCTCGTCCTCTGGAACACCTGTATTTCCCAAAACCCACACAAGCTTTACCGCTTTATGCTTGGCGAGATCTTCAGGGGGATCCTGACACTCTTCAAGGGGATGATCTCGTCCTAGGAGAACAGACTGCTTTCACAGTCACCTGCCTATCAGAGCATATGTATATTATTTGCTTCATGCCATTCCTGACTTCTGCCTTATTTGACACTGCTAAGATGGCAAATATCTACCTGGAAGATCCCCGTCTACGATTCCTAGACTCCTTTGTTTTCCAGTTATGTACCTGCATCCAAAGAGCCACACGAGAACCATCTGTGTGGCATATCAGATAGTATAGGGGAAAGTTATTTTCTTTTCCTTCCACCTTTCTTTGTTCGAAAGGGTGATAACATACGCCCTCTCTAACCTCAACTAGTTCTCCGCTTCGATCACCTTGGAGATGAGAATTTCCCTCTCCACCAGTTTAGCGATTACGAAGGTCACGGTCATCCGTTCTGTCTCTACATAGTCAGCTCCCTGAGATAGACCGTCATAGCACCCCTCTTTATCCAAATTGAAAGTAGCGGCAGGCTCAGTAGAACTTCAAGGGCAACTGTAGATGTTTTTCTCATAGCGTCTATAAATCCCAGGCACGCAAGTGTTTGAAGCCTTGTCAGCCTTTGTGAGGTAGTCGATTGATGCACGTTCGGCCATCAGACCACAAACCCATATTGAAGCCCAGATCTGGCTATCACCGTATACAGCCAGTGCAGGATCCGTAAGGTGAGGCCCCAGTTCCTACGTAGTACGTACCACCTAAGCCGTTAACTTTTCAATAATTCTGTCAATATGCGTCCTCCACGACAGCTTCCTATCTAGGGTGACCAGTACTGGTGCACACCTCTGGTCCTAAGGGCGCTACAGATAGTCACCGCCTTTACCTTGTAAAAAGCTTATAGTGGAGGGCCCTTTCCACTTGATACATGACAGCATATAGAGCTTTACCTGAGGAACTCTCGCGCCTTCATGCATATGAACTTGGTACCTGTTAAGTACCACTTCCAGCAGAATGGACGTGAGACTGATAGCCCTAAATGACTAGGGCGCCGTGTAATATTATTTTCCCACTTTTAGAATAAAGATCACTTTATGGTAGATACTTTTTCACTCATTGGCCCAGTTAGATGGATAATGAATGGCCAGAGGATGAGACATTTGCTCCTTGGGAGGAAACTGCAATTTTACATGTTTGTTTTGGATGGTTACCTTATCACAAAAAGGTTTATTGGCTAATGTGCATTTGTTGGAACATTATGTCGTAAGTTCAACATGCCCAATGGATATATACACTCAGCCGCAAAATTAACCGGACACTAGGTTTTTTCAGGAAAATTTCAATTTGATTCAAATTATTTTTAATTGAATCTTCAAAAATAAATATTACATTACAAATTAAACGAAAATTTCACTTTGATAACATAAAAAATACATTTTTTGCAAATTTGAAGAAAAAAAATTAGAGAACTGCGAAAAAACATGCCTCAGTATCGAGTATTTCCTCTTCGGGCTTTAATGACAGCTTGCATTCTTTGTGGCATGCTTTGTATCAAAGCAGCAACTTCATCCTGGGAGATCTGCTTCCATTCATTCAGCAGCGCCTGTTCCAGCTGAAGTACTGTATGAAATTCGCCGTAGTTCCGCCTAATCCTTCTTCCTAGATTGTCCCACATATGCTCAATCGGGTTTAGGTCAGGACTCCTGGGTGGCCACCCTAGTACCTCAATACCAACATCGTGAAGATACTGGCGAGTTATCCGGGCTATGTGCGGTCGCGCATTATCCTGTATTAGGAGAAAATGTTCTCCTACAAATGGTGCAAAAGGTACCTCATGCTCGTCTAAATACTTCCTGATGTACCTGTCAGCAACGAGGCTAACTCCCCGAAATTTTACAAGGGCCGTACGTGCTTCCAAAGAAATGCCGCCTCATATCATCACACCACCATCACCAAACTGCACTCTAATAGAAAAGCAACATTAGGCATATCGTTTTCCAGGTCGTCTAAACACTCTTTGGCGAGATCAGGTGAATACCTTGTGAAACGAGACTCATCCGTGAAGAGAACGCATCGCCATTCGTCCATATCCCAATGGGCATGAGTTCGCTCAAATTCCAAGCGCTGCCTGCGATTACCTGCGTCCATAAGATCAGTAGCTGGTGCATCAGGTGTTAAATTTTGTTTCCTCAACCTCCTTCGTACAGTATCCTGGTACCCTGAACATCGACCAATCTTCTAGTCAAGGCTGTACTAGGGAAGTGTCCGTTCTCGCAGAACTTGGAGTTGAAGAAATCTATACTTCATTTGTTACTCGTAGTCTCCCTTCTCCAGGTCTTCTTGAGTAAGAACCAGTTTCCCGGAACCCTTGTATTGCATCAAATACAGTGCTTCGAGGGATGCCAAGCAAGTTGGCGATATATCGGATGCTGCGTCCATCATTATGTAAAACAACAGCTTGAGCGGCTTCTTCAGGACTAGGATATTTTAGGATATTTCTCACTATGAAACTTTTCTCTTTTCTTCGGAAAACCTCTGAAACACAAGAAACGGCAATCGAAACAAATTAAAGAGCTGTGCAAAACAAGTAAAACGCTGACGATTGAAAGATATCTAAAAGATGGTAACAAAAAATTATTTTCGTGATACGTGAAAGTCGGAACAACTCGAATATTATTTCTTTCATGTGTTTACATATGTGTGTGTCCATGTTAAGTCAATATACAGAGCATTTTCGCAAATTTGCCATAAGAAAACTTAGTGTTAATTTTGCGGTTGTGTATTTCATATGGTCCAAAGATATTTCTGTGATTCGGCAACTCTGCCAAACTAACATGCAAACTTCAGTTTTCCTTGAAGAAGGGAAGAGTGGAGTATTCCATCCACATGCTCTATAGTCTATAAATATCTGCGTTGAATGGTCTGTTGGTATTCTTGGAGAAATTACGTGAAATACAAATTGTGTTAACAATTCTTGTGCTTATTAATTTGGTTCGTGGACATTTCGTATACCACCCTATTACCCCGTATAAAAATATTTGCTTTCTCCATGGTGCACTAAAATTACAACTTATCTACAATTCTAGCTTTAATAAACTCATTTTAATATTAAATATATAAAATAAAATATTACAAACAAACAAACAAAAAATTTTTGTTTGAATTTCTTAGCAGTATTGCATGATTTTATTAAAGAAGGTATTTAATTTACATGTAGAGAAACTGATATTAAAAACTTGTTAAATGTTCAAAGTCATCCTGTTTATTTATTTACATTGTGTCTCAATAGAGAAGGGCCTTTATTCAAGTTGTTAAAAAAACTAATGTGATTACCATATTTGGCAAAACTATTTTAAAATTAGTTTATTAAAATGCAAATTTTATTACAATTATTTATATATTTCAGGTGGGGCATACGGAATAAATAAAGGCAAGTTTATTTTTAGCTATTTCCAAAAAAAAAAAATCAAAACAATATTTGTAATTCGATAACTTTTGTTGTAACTTTATACTTATAAATAATAAAAACAAATGTTGTATTGACTTGACAAAATCGCTCCTTTAAAAAACCTGTTGAAATGCAAATATTTTTATATTCGAAAGATAATGATCCACCTGCTGCTTTTTAAAATAAAGTATCGTGGTTAAAGATTTTATAACACTGATTCAATCTCATTTCCGCTGACGGTATCCGCACTTAACCCTACGTAGAAATTTACTTCGAAAATTATTATACTCGTTCGTATGTACTTTATTATGCGTCGACCTGATTTAATTAAAATTTTAAACAATCATCTTTATTACGCATATTCATATTTAAAAAAAAATTTAAGTATAATAATTAGCATTATTAGTTTTCCCCATTAGGAATAATATTTGTGCTTCAAAACACAATATGTGCCCCATAAACAAAACACATTCAATACATCTCTCTCTCTCTCTCTCTCGCATTCTAAATCTACACGATTAGTTGTAACCTATGCATGAGTTATGAAAACAACGAAAGGGATGACTACTTATACAGAGTAGAAAAAAAAACAGTGCAATACATAGTATTATCAACTCGTTGTTCTTGAAAACAGACAACACGGTGACAAGTATATTTAATTAGTTTAAGTGTATTTATAATTTTAAAAAATTTAAAGAAAAATTATATTGGGAAATCGTTTAGTATTAATTAATTTCTAAGAACATGATTTTAATATTTCAATACGATAATAAGATAGAAAAGATGAACTTACTGAAAATGCCTAACTGAAGAGCAGTGCATTGTCAGTCGTTAAATAAAATTATAAATATTTTTGTATATTGAGTTGATTTCGATAGTTTTAAACATTTGAAATCGACGTATTAATCTTGTTATAGATACTTATAAAAACAACATGACTATAACATCGACATTACTGATATTAAATTTTGAAAAACAGTATGAATGAAGAAATCAATAGACTACCAAACTTAATAGAAAAACTACATAATTGCATTTAAAAATAATCGAGATTAAAGCCCACAAATTTTGGACACCAAGCGTGTGTTTGATAAAAGGTAGTCCACAGAAACTTAACATGGGCCTCTCGTAATTCAACAAATACAGATGATACTAATTTGTTTTCTTTTGTTACAGCCGTCCAAAGAGGAAGGGTTCCACCGTCTCAGCCATCCCTTCCTGGTTTACCAAATCAGTTTCTGAACTCCACGGACTCAGTTACAACCTCCTTAAGTAACCATACGTACCTTAGCAGTTACATATCGTTGTTATTAAGGGCAGAGCCTTACCCGACTAGCAGATATGGTCAGTGTATACAAACGAATAATATTATGGGCATTGACAACATTTGTGAATTAGCGGCTAGGTTGTTGTTTTCGGCGGTAGAATGGGCAAGAAATATACCTTTTTTTCCTGATCTCCAAGTTACTGACCAGGTTTGTAAAATATAATAAGAATATATATAGTTAACGAATTAATATCCCTTTTTTCCAGGTGGCGCTACTTAGATTAGTTTGGTCAGAACTTTTTGTGTTAAACGCAAGTCAATGTTCTATGCCACTTCATGTAGCACCTCTCATAGCGGCTGCCGGACTACATGCGTCGCCTATGTGTGCGGATAGGGTAGTTCAGTTTATGGATCATATTAGGATATTTCAAGTAAGACATATTAATTTAAGTATCATTATTATTGCAAATATATATTGATAATTAACAGAACATTTCTGTCAGGCGATAATAAAATTACTTATTTTTATAATAATCCGAATTTCACACCAAAC
Organism: Rhamnusium bicolor; assembly: GCA_029963845.1. Classification (NCBI taxonomy): domain Eukaryota; kingdom Metazoa; phylum Arthropoda; class Insecta; order Coleoptera; family Cerambycidae; genus Rhamnusium; species Rhamnusium bicolor. The sequence goes on from JANEYF010000419.1 coordinate 1,298,153, forward strand.
GAGCCTTCTCGAAACACGACAATAAACACTTATTTAAGTCTACGGTCGGTGTTTCCCAATATTTCACATATTCGATTCTACTTATAGAAACCGCAATCCAGCATACCTTCCTGGCAACACAATAATAATATATAAGTTTTCAGTCGGGGTTCTCTAATAGCAACACTTTTAATTCAGCTTAGAATAACCCGCAGTTTAACAAGATATCAATGACCGCAGTAAAGTAAGAAATTTCCCGTTCATCGCTTTCAACACTTTTACATAAATACCCTTACATGACTAACACATAATAACAGTCTTATCACGCCTCTCGAAAGATACACATTACGCGCTATAAAAATCATAACATTTTTCTCTATACATTAAATTATTTGGCAGTAATCAATTATTCAGATACTGAAAATCCTTCATTTCCTACTTCAAAATTGTTCACGGTTTAACATTCGTTTGGTCTTGAATAATCTTCTTATTCATTACCGATTCCAGCGAAATCGGTTTGCTCATGTCCATTCGATCATAAATTTTATAGTCACTCAACTATTGTCCGAAAATACGTTAATTTGTATTATTACGATAATTTAAATGCCTCTTTGTATTATTTGGCAGAGGTTCACTAAAATTTTCTTATTGGATTTCAGGAACAAGTAGAAAAATTAAAGGCCCTGCATGTAGATTCTGCTGAGTATTCCTGCCTCAAGGCCATAGTTCTATTTACGACTGGTAAGTGTTATTTTCTCCTATCATTTTGAACTGTATTTCCTGCTGATCTATACTATTAATAAAACAATTCCCGTACATAAATTGAGGTTAATATGATATATTTCTGAGGATAAGCGAAATATATGTACATCAGTTACGGTAGTGTTAGGCCGATTCGTATTAAAATAGATTAAAATGAATAAAGAAGAGTCAGTCCTTGACACAAGTGTATAGATAGGATAGGCGAGAAACACAGAAAGGCAACAGATAATACAAGAGTCCACAATGGTGGCCACGTCACATACAATTTTAACAATGCGTTGTTTATCGGAACCAACCGACCTATCACATACTCTATCTTAGCTATGAAATTGTAAGACAATACATTATTGTTCAGGGTAACTTTACACCTTGAACTCCGAGAAAATGAGATTTATTCTATTAGTTCATCGAGAATCAAAAACTTACAGACAGTAAATAACAATGTAATAACTGCTCAAATTTACGCACTGTATACGGAAAAGTTAAGTATGAAAATATTTTAATAAGGTGTAATATAAGGTGCAATAAATATAATAAAAGCCATGGAAATTGCCACAATAGAAAATAATGATTGAACACCTGCATAATCTTTAACCTAGGCGAATGACCTATGAATGTATTTAATATAAAATAAAACACCATTTAGCTGGTAAAGCTTATTAATTATTGGGTATACCATAACTCGAATCTTTTATAGAGTATTTTTACTTTATAAAGATCATCCCAGAATTTTAAATAACGTCCTAAATCAAACACTTTTACGATACGATATGACATAATAGGTTCTGACGAAAAATTCCATTTGGAACAGATGTAGATTATACACATGCACAGATTTAAGCACCTATTAATTGACTGATTAATGAACCTATTAGAATTTATAAAAATTCATCCAGTTGTATTGATTATATTATGTGTACTAATCTGGTTAATATGCTAAATGTTAAACAATGCAACATAAATAATATATAGTGCAATATTAAACATAATGCAGTATCTGATCATTCAGCTCAGGTACTTGTATTTAATCTACTACAAAATAATATTGAGGAAGGAAATGTTCAATGTAAACTATTTAGTGAAAACAACTTTAATGCATAAGTAAAGAAACCTGGTTCGAAATATATATATTAGTAATTATATTAATGCAGGTTTTGAAAATGTATTAATAATCTAAAATGTTATATTGATATTTTGCCATTCCTGAACAAAGAGTTAGAATAGATGAGAAAATAAACAAAAAACCTTGGATCATGAAAGGAATATATATATATATATATATATATATATATATATATATATATATATATACAGGGTGTCCCAACCAAAAGTAAGCACCCTGAATAACTTAGGATAACATTTTTTGAAAAATTGGTGAAACACGTCCATCTTGTTTCCAAGGGGGACATATTTTAATGTAATACTTGTATACCTATCATCATCCCTCTACCCTACACTGCCATCCCCTCAAAAAATTCAAATGGCACGGGTGGTCGAGTGATATATCTTTAGAAAAGTTTTTCAATTCCCTACATAACTGTGTATTTTTTTTTTAACTTTTGTCGATTCGTTCTTAAGAAAAATAATTTTATTTTTGATGATTACACACAATCGAAATCGTTTAAAAAACTACATTTTTTAGTGCTCTCAAATCAACACGAGTTTTTTCGACAAAAAACACTTTCCTTGTCCGTTTAGTTTTAGAATAATATAAGACTCATAAGTATTTGATAGTCCTTGAACATTAATTTGTTCACAACCAATTTTAAATCGAGAAACATTTTACCAGAGTGAGTTCTCAAAATGATTTATACCTTTCAGGAGAGAATAGAAATTGTCAGCATTTATTTTAAAAACTATAATTGTGCTAGAGCTACGGAGCGCATATTCAATAGAAATCATCCAGATAGAAGGGTTGGTTCTCAGTATGTTTTACAATTATTGACAAAATTTATGGAAACAGGTTCTATAGGAAACAAAAAGTATGAACCTCAGCGATCAATTAGGAATGAAGCAGTCGAAGTGGCAGTTCTATGGGTCATTTGCAGATGGGTAATACTTAATCAATAAGGAAAGTAGCTGAGGCTTCCGGTGTATCACGAAGCAGTGTTCATCAAATTGTAAAGGCCCACAAATTTCATCTATATAAATTTAAATTGGTACACGAATTAAACGAAGATGATCCCGATCGTCGGCTTGAATTCTGTGAGATTTTTAGTGAATAATTAAACGGTAATGCCAATTTACTGTACAATACGTGTTTTTCTGATGAATCGACATTTCAGTTAAATGGGGAGGTAAACAGGCACAATTGTAGGTATTGGAGTAAAACCAATCCACATTTGTTCATGGAAACTCATACCCAAAGGCCTCAGAAGTTAAATGTTTGGGCTGGCATCTTAGGGGATCACATTGTCGGGCCGTTTTTTATTCCTGACAATTTAAATGGCGAAAGATACCTCGATCTGTTAGATAATAACATCGACTCAATGATTACCCAAATCCTCGAAGAACACGATAATCTTTTAGAGGGCGAACTGTTTTTTCCACATTTTGCTATAGCAGTCCGTCAATTTTTGGATAATCGGTTTCCTGAGCGATGGATTGGAAGAAGAGGTCCTCTGAATGAACCACTGTCATACCTATATCTTTAAAAATCTTACCAATACCACGGTTGAATCGAGGATCGAATGGAATCGATACAAATTTCGAATTTTCTCTTTCATTTTGAAAGGTCGAGGAATTTCGAGGCGACTCTTTAAACTTTCGTTTCCTAATTATTTTATCAATTAAACTTACAGAATATCCATTACTCGCAGCTATATCCTTAATCAATGCCTTTTATTTTTCAAACCTCTCCTTATTGGGGGGAAAGCTTAATAGACGATGGACTAGAAAATTAAAACTCGCCATTTTGTGTTGAGCACAATGGTGAGAGTCCTTAGGGATATATCTTAGAGTACTGGTATCTTTTCTGTATGTCAAATTCTAACTTATTTTCAATATTTCTTCTTTTGCTTCCGTCTCGAATCTGTTCATGAAGAGACTAGCAATGAATGGTGACAAAGAGTTACCCATTGCTGTTCCTTCATGTTAGTCGAAGAAATTATCGTTGAATCGAAAACAATTTTGCTTCATACAAAGTTTAGTGAGTTGAAGATATTCTTTTACTACATCTTGACTCAGATTGTTTAATTCGAGTAGATCCTTAAGGCATCTCGAGGTAGTCTCACAGACTTTAATTACTAATGTGTTTATTGTAGCCGTGTTTTTCTGTTATTTTGTTGTTTTAATATTTTTAATATTTTAATGTAATGAAATAATTGAAGTATCTATATTGTAGTACTTAACTTGTTATATGCCAAATGTTGTATGGTCTTTTGGGATAAATAAATTATTATTATTATTAGGTAACCCAGGCTTTAAAGTAATAACAGGATAACGAATTTTGGAGTCTCTATCCTAACCCCATTTATTTCGTTAACTTTCGCGAAGCAATAGTACTAGTTCATCGTCAGGTTTATTTTTTTTATTTTATTTAAACATGCTAATAAATAAATACGTTTTAAGCATTCCTCTTCCATGTAAAATAACTCAAAAAATTATTACCAGAGTAGTTTCACAATCGAAATTAAATTATAATAACTCTCCTTTCGTAAATAAATTATTTCTAAGAAAGTGTAATGATCAATTTTATTTTCAGTATTTCATTTATAGTTAGTCTTTCTGGTCAGAATGTATGCTATGTACATGGCTGTTTCTACACATACACGCTTTTGTTTAGTGTGATATGAACGTCACGATTTAAACAACGTCAACATCGTTGCATGCCCAACTGGCCAGAAACCTTTTCACACGTGAAATGTTCCTATTCGCTTTATCATAACTAACGAATTGCTTGCTCTACGCTGTCCAAATGTAAACACTTATTTGAATATGAAATCAATTAGGTACAACCCTGTTTATTGCTCATTCGCTTATTACTGTTAATTCCATCCTTCATTCTGGTACTAATTGATTATTCTCACTTGCTTTACGCATCGTTAAAAATATTCGAAGAAGAATAAGTTAAATTAAGAAGAGTTAAGAAGATTCAGCATTTTTAAACATTTCGTAATTGAAACCACTGGGATGGTCTCAAAATAATGTTTATGTAATTGAATAAAAGTTAAAATTTAAATGTTAGAAATATCTTTTGGCTATTCCTTATTACACAGGGTGTTAGAAAACGTACCAACATTTCTAGGGCAGGTAGTACACAACACATAAGTGGAGTTTGCTTTATAAACGTATGTCATAATATGACCTCCGCTTTCTTAAACACCCTGTATATGTAGTTGTAAATCAAATATTGAACTAAATTGCAATTTTGAGGTTAAAGTTCCAGCGGCAACGATAAAGTTGCAAACTGCATCTGAAATTTTGAACACAGAATGTTCGTATTTTAAGAGAGCGTTTTCACCAAGCCTCCAACTTAAATCTATAAATCGCTGTTAGTAATAACATTAAAAAACGAAAACAAATGATTTAACTTAAATACAATATAGATTTAATATATACATATAAAAATACAGGCAATACTGATGTGTATATTTTTTTATTAATAGCAAATGCGATTATTATTTTCATAAAATGACACCAAATAAAATATACGCATTTCTTATGAATAAAAAATCAATATTGCCTGTAATTTTGTATGTTAAATCCATATGGTATTAAAGATGAACCATCTGTTTTAATTTTTTTCTTGCTAACAAGAGAAAAATGTTAACAGCGATTTAAAGTTCTGTTGGTAATCCTGGCGATGATGGCGTGCTAACGCAGTCTTAAGGTAATTTTACAGTAGCCACTAACTTAGAGAATAACGGATTTGATCTGTTGGTCTCGCAGTTTCTACTTTGTAGTGAAAAAAATCTTTGCATGCAAATATTCTTAGTTTCCATCAAGATTCTTACAATGGTAAATGGTTTGAATATACAAATTTTAGTAACTACAATTTTCATGTTATATTTTATAAAATTATGACCAAAATTTATTACTCAAGTATTATAAGACTTCAACAAATTAAATCATGTCCAGTGTCCTCTTAAAAATTGCTAATCAATGTATGTATATTTAACAATTCTGAAGTCGCAGAAATATATAAAAATAGTTTCCTGGATGAAGATTGATAATTTCGGATCTGTTTATATTTTTTTTATAACATTCGTACTAAAAAATATGTATTTTGATGACGCGCTGCACTGTCTACACATCATATTCAACAAAAAACTCGGAATGATATTAATGCAGGCAAGCAGAGAGAGAAGATTTTACCAAAGTTTTTTATTCAAATGCTTTTGTAGGTGTTCAGTCTACATTAGAATTATTATATTTTATTAGTTATTCGATAGCAGTAATAGCACAGACATAATAACAGAATATAATAGAAAAAATTGTCTGCAGTTGCAAGAGAAAACGAGCGACAGTACAAAATAACAGAGTAGTTTTCTACAAGTCGCAGTTACTACGTCGCCACGTCTGCATCACGTGCCCGTCACGTTGACGGCATGTAACAAGATAATTTGTTCAACAACTTTTCATGTGAGAAATTTTCATTGGATCGTCATCCCGATGAAAATTAATTTTCATCGAATATCAACATGTCGAAGACTGCTGCATCTGCGGACTTCATTTGCCTTATCTGGAAGGATAAAATTAGTTGGAAATTGTCGATCTGCTGTTGCTGGTTACTGTATATGGCTAATTTATAAGAAATAACAGAATTGAAGAAAATACTGATGCATGAGGCAATACGGAGATATAGCTTCTACGACAGATGACGAAAGGTTAAATTAAGTTATAAAAAGGACAACTAATTTATATCGAAACGTTAAGATGGTAACTCGAGAAGGCCTTTGGTGCCACATCTCAAAAATGGTTTAGCAATACGTACAGTTATGGATCTGAAATACGTTCTAATTTTCTCATTTGCTAGCTCACGTAAAACCTAAATTACCGACCCACTTGGAGCATAGAAACATAGTTCGAAAGATTAAATGCGCACTGTATCTGAATGTTATTTCTGACATCAGATGATAATGCTGGAACATTTTTTAAGGTCAAAGTTAAATAAAGAAGAATAATTCTGGGGAAAAATTTGCATTGTTTCGCAACGAAGGACGAAAAGAACAACAGCTCTCCTGCTAGAACCAGGATGTAGAATTGTGAATTACAATGTGATCTTTTCCATATCACAATGTGACATCGGTTTGTGGAGAGTATATCGATATTTCATATTGCTAAAAATATGTATAAGAAAAATAATAAATTAAAGTAAGGTTAATTTGGCTTATCTGTTTGGTGGTGGTGGTTAAATTTTTTTTATGGCTACATAGCAAGACCGGATCTAAAGTTTTAAACGAGTATTAAGCTTAAATCAGCTATTTAATATTCATGTAGAAAGTTTATTTCTCAAATTAATGTCATTTTAAATATGTAAAATGTGTTGGTTGTAGTGAAATTTGAAATGGGACAAATTCAATTTTCTATCGGTATCGTTTCCGAACTTTACTCTCAAGAATGCTGACGTGAATAAATCGGATAACCCGATATTGGAGATGTAATCCATGATTTGAAATAATTCTTGCATATAATTTAGTTATACCAAATCAAGATTTATTAAGTGTTAATTTGCTGGTTCAAAGTTGAAAGATTAGTAAATTTGCCATTTATCATCAATTTTTACTAGAGTTTTTAAATTCAAAACGAGATTACTTTTATCAGAATTATTTTGATTTATTTCTGAAAACGTCTAAGAATTTTATGCAGAGATTGACTATTTATTTAAAATATATTACTTGGATGTTTAGTACCTGGGCCTAGTTTTTAAATATCGACATTATTTACAATCACAATGCCTGTAATAAATAATGGGTAACTCCTGTCGTTATAGACAAAAGTACATATTACAAATGTTCAGTGAGTGAGATATAGGTAATTATATATAACCCTTTCAAATATCCGTGCGACTATAAATAATTTAAATTGAAATCTTATCTACAGAGGAATCAAACTATTGCCATTTGTGGGGCCCAGTGGCCTCTAAATACGGTTAAGTTGAATATTCGGAAGTGGGGTCGCATTTCGAACTTTAAGAGCGAAGATCAGCAAACGTTGCACGTTGAGGCCACAAGTTCCGGTACCACCTCATGAGCGGCCGTTCACAAAATCATCGTGGGCTAAATATCAACATAAATATATTTTTTTTGTTTCATGTGTAAGATTTCTAAATCGTATAGCTCGATTCTAAGGAACATGTCCTGAAATCCTTTCGTTATATCCAGTCGTTCGATTTCTGTAATTTCGGTGATCATATTGAACTGTGTAAAACCTGATGTTTTAATGGTTTTTTCAACTAAACAAATGGCCCGAAGACTAGCTTGTAGCGATTTCATTCCAGCTATATAATACTGATGAACATAAATAATGCGAAATATGTCTATTATTACTGAAAAAAAAAAAAGGTTGAGATCGAGCGATTCTGAAATTAATATTTACCTTAGAGATAGAAGAAATAAAACTCTATATCTTAATATATTTCATTACATATTTTTATTTATTACATCCAATTCCAGAATGAAAATAATCGTGATATGTTTGACATCTTAAATTTAGGAAAATTGTGAACTTTCTCCCATTTGTTACTTAGATCGATTTTCAAGACATCGAATGCTGAAATTTTTTTCGAAAATGTGAATAATAATTTGGTATTTTACATCTTCGAAAAACTCATTTGTTTTGCAAATATATGAAAATATATTACAGATCATTTTTGTCTTATATTTCAGTAAATAAAATGATTAAGGGGCCTAGTCGGGAAAAAGCTTCGGATAGCTGTGTTACTCTCTAGAAAGTTTTTATACATGCGCCGCTGAATAATTTAGTTCTTGACTATACCTTCACTGGACGTTTTATTCACCGACTTCATTGAGGTGCGATTCCCGATAGAGGTAACACTTCCTTGCTCCATCTGTAGTGACAAAGATACTTATTTAGAAAATTCATTTTAACCAAATAGTACGGAATAAAAGTTTGAAGCTTGCTGAGCATAATTATAAAGATTCATTCTAGAAGACATGTATGAATTTTACCTCGAATTTTACCGATTGATATCATAATTCAGGAGCTAATCACGTTCAAATTTCACTTATATTTACAGTACAAATTTTCCCTACATAAAGTGAAAATTAATTAAAATAGATATACATGTACCCTCTAGTACACTTTCAACTACTGATCCTCCAAATTTGGTGTAATTTGACCAAACCGTATGGAAGAAATAAATTTTGAAAAATTACCTTACAAACACTGGTTCGATTAGCGCTCTTAAGAGTCATAAAAAAAATAATGGAAACAATTTTCTTTTTCTGATCTTTCGATAATAATTATTTTAATCAAGAATAAAAACATGTTGCATTGCGATAAATGCAATATGGTAAATTAAGAATATCTTGTCTCTAAAAATATCAGAACCATAGATAATTAGACATCCAGATTATTTTCAAACATATATCACGAAAAAAAGCGCGACACATAACCACATCCTTCGACGACAAGGTCGAAGCCGGAATTTGAACCCGACAGTCGGCAGATAGTAAACCAGCTACGTTGTCACTTACCGCTCTGGCCCTTTGCGCTACCGAGTACGCCAAAAAAATATACTTTTTATTATTTTTATATTTTTGATATAAATGTTTTCATTTTCAACATCAGGGTGTTCTTAGATACTAAATTGTCTATAAATTGTATATAAAAATTTTTTATGTGTAAAATTCTTGATGATCATCATCCGGATACGCCTATGTATAACGTGTCAGTTGTTGGCAGTTTCTATCTCTAGGTATTCGGCCCGGGGCCCGCGGGATGAGCGGCCGGGGGCCGGTAAGACTAAGAGGAGTGCACTTCGCAACTTGTGGCTCATGTACTTGAATGGCCCCAGGCCTTCGGCGTACCACCAAGTCACGACCTTTCGTAACCTAACCTGCTTACCAAATTCACACACGCGAAGACCAGCTTACATAGTACAAACATTCAAATATACCCAGTTTAACATTCTGTACTGAGAAATAAACACTTCAGCAATTGTCCAGTAACAATATTTTTTGAAGAATGGTAACAGTTTACTTAAAAGAAATGACTTTTATGTACATATTTAAAAGAAATTTTCGAGAAAAGTACTGATATCGTGAAAAAAATTAATATTTTTGCGACATAATTGTAAAATCATGAAATAAATATCCTTTAATTTTAATAACTAAAAAATGTGTTCAAATGTCCTTATTATATGACATGACCAGGTGATCATTTGACTGCTATTTACCGAATTTGTATTGAGCGTAAATATATAGGTAGAGATTATTTAATTTCTATTAGCGTACGATTGCCCAAGAATCGATCGCAATAAACGCTGCTTCCTCGCAGGAAGAAGTTAAATAGAATAGTTAAAAAAAGTAGAATTATAAAGACCTAACACATTTCAACTTTTCAGTTTCAATTGTTTGTAAAAGGAAACTTATAACTGAGTAAATTCCCATCATAACAAATTTCACAGTAGTCACATTTTTATTTTGAAGATGGTGAATGCGCCAGTATTACTACATGTGTAAATTGTATCAGGAAGTTGAATTTGTGGTTTTTTATTAAAAATTTTACAAGGACATACACAATATCTAGACCACCAACTTCCAGTTCCTTTAAATACATTAATGTTTTTGAAATAGTGGTAAATTTTGCTGACTGTGAATACCTATTTGATCAAATGAAATTAATATACAGTTCACCCATTCGCTGTTGATACTCGCAAGGAATGCAAAGAACACATTTGATGTGATTCCATAATAAGTTTTAAAAATTCGGGATACTAAAAAATGAGAAATATGAGAATTAACACAATTAAAAGTGCCTTAAAACAATAAATAGAATTATAACATACTCGCCTAATTTTCTCTTCATACGGAAAAGTCCGGACGAGTGAGTGCACTGTAAATTATGGTATTAACATATAACAGAACAATAAACAAACAAAATTTTGACTTAATTTGACTTTGTTATTAAAAATATCAACATCTTTTACAAATAACTTGATAATTACGGCACATAACGGATAATGGAGAAAACATTAAACTATTTGTGTACGCATTTGATACATAAGGATTAGGATCTAGTTGGCCTAGTGGCTGCTCTAAAATTAATTTTTTCCAATAATTGTCGCCAATCTGTCATATTGTTTAAAAGTTTAAATAAAAGTACAACACTCTGTATGTCTCTACGATGGTCCACAGAAATGTATGGGAAACAATTTAGCAACAATAGCTGAATACATATCGCTGTGCTAGAACAAGGGTAAGACAACTTAAAAAAAATCAATTTTCGGTTTCTCATTAAATCTACTAGCCATAAGAATTTGTTTTCTGTGCTATATTCGGTTTTGCAAAGTTCGAATTAAAAGTAATTTTAAAATAATGTAACCGAGTCTTTCAATAAAATAGGAATTCATTGAATCCTGTGCTATAGAAAGATATAATAAAATATCTCATTATATTATGTTAGTACCCTGTCTGATATTTCAAAGTAGATTTTCTCTCGTGTAAAAGTGAATATCAACAAGGTATAAAGCTACTTAAAATGTACTCCTCGCGCACAATAAGAATTGTGAACCAGTGTACCAAAGATGAAGGTGAAACAAAAGATATTCAATATAATAATATATCTACAAATTCTATCGTAAGTCAATCATTTCCCAAACAGAACACAACATCCAGTGTACGTCCATTTTATATCCATACCAAGTCCAAACGTCCATGGAAACGATATGGATGTCCAATGCATATATATATATCAGAAGATTATCCAATGGATGTCCATATCGTGGCCGACGACGGACATGTACTAAAAGGTTGTCCATTTGTTCTACATATTAATACATCCACTGGATGTACATTAAATAGGTATCCACTGGATATCCATATCATGGTTTGGTGCCGGACATATATCAGAAGTTAGTTCATTTGAAGCACATATTAGTATCTAATGGACGTACAGCAAGTAGGAATTCACAGGATGTCCATATCATGCGGTCGATGGACATAAATGAAGTTGTCCATTTTACGCACATGCAATATGCATTTACTGGACATACATAAAATAGATATGCAGAGGATATTCATATCATGAATATCATGTGAAAAACTTGTCCAATGGATGTTCATATCATGGTGTAATGTGTGCATGATAAAGAGGGTAGAGGAAGATGATTTTCTTTTCAAAAAACTCATCAGTTCTCTCGGCCTGCAATGTCCATATTTTACCATTAACTGGCCTGCGTTGGAAATTTTTGTTACGACAACGACCTTAAAATCTACAATAGGGAATTACGATAATTGAAACACATACTGGTATACACCCAGTATGTGCTGATATCTCAGTCATTCCAGTGAGACAATGAGTACCGATATATATACCGCTCCAATATCGTAATGTCTTTAGGTAGAAGAACATGCTATAAAATGACGTCGTCTAGTAATGCGTGGGACGACACTGATACAACGTAAAAATGCTGTTTGGGAGTGGATATCTTAAGGTCCACTGTTTTCTTATTGGATATATAATGGAAATCCACTGGATATACGATAGATTAATGTCGGAAACGCGCACATCCATTGAACATATGATTAAATTTAATCATCCATTGCATGTTCAAGAGGATATCCACTGTATGTCCAATGAGAAAATATTGGACTTTCACTGGGCCTTCTGACGTCCACGGGACCTTTTTGACGTCCACTGGATATCCATTGTTTGCTTTTAGGCCATATAATGAATATCCAGTGGATGTCCCATAGATGAGTGCGTTCATACATTGTACATCCATTGGACGACTTTATGCTGTTTTGGTTTTTATTTTGGCCTCAAAGTATTTCAAATATATGTTATGTATTCTAGAGTAAATTATAATAATGAGCATAAATATAATATAATATAGTGTTTGTGAGTGTGTCTAGTAGAAGCAAATTATTACTATCATACCCATTTCAGAAATTATGCTTTTTTTTTTCGGTATCGCTTAACTGCACTGAACAATAATAATTTAATACTCATTTACTTTTATATCATGAGCCTTATTCATAATGTTGGTACTTGCATTGTTAGTGTTTGAGCGTCTTATAGATAAAAGTCATTTTCATTACTACCACAATTTTTTTTTCTTTTGGTGGCAAGGTTCAACTGCACTGAATGTCAACAATTAATAAAATTAAATACATGCACTTAAAAGGACAGCAGGATGGATAAAGTGAATGACATTTTTATTTATTTGCACATTTTTTCATAAAAAAAATTTTTTTGTTTAGTTTTAGACATGTTAATAACGTATTTTCAAAATTAAAAGAATTTTGATGATATTTGCAATAATCTTTATTTTCACTAAAAGGACATTTTCTAATTACATACAACATAGTGGTGCAAGACCCGTACAACACTAAAATAAAATAAGTCAATGTGATTTTACACGTGCGTACCCAAGCCTAGGTTGTATCAGCGTGTTGTATAAAGCCTTAAGTGTAATCGTATTATGAAAATAGCTGGAGTTGCGCGTGATAAAACCAAAAATTTTAAAGGATGACGATACAATATTATTCGTATACAAAAACAAAGATACGACTATTGGGGCACTTATTAGTTACTGTGCACTGTACTTTCAAGCCTTATGTTAGTTTTTGTTCCTGATATATCCCATCCTAGATTCAATTCCTTAGCTACGCTACGCTGACGAAGAGCATTAACTCCGAAACACGTGTCCGTAGCTGCATAGTTTTTTTTTGGGGAATATGGCGCTAAACCTTCTTCGTATTATTTGTATGGTCCTTAAATGAAAGTTGGGAATCGAAAGTGACACCTAGATATTTAGGGACGATCTATATATGCCACACCAGTTATCGAGTGTGTTTAAGTCTGCCTGTAAATTATTATAGTCGGATATACTATCAATTTTTTGGAAAATTTTCAAGCCATCAGTGTATAAGAGAAAGATGGACATTGAAGGTCAGTACGATATTATTTATGAATATAATAATATAACAAAGGGTCCAATGCCGAACCCTGTGGAACACTTGATCGAGATATAAATTCTATAGATCTATGAGCTCGATATTGTACAAATTTTATTTCTGTTGCAAAGATTGGATTCAAACAAATGAATTAATTCTAGGTTAAATCCCAAGGAATATAGTTTTTTTTTTAATAAAATACCAGGGTCTATTTTGTCGAATGTTTTAGAAAAATACGTATAAATGACATTGACCTGTTCATTACCATCTATATTTCTGTGTTACGCAAAGTAGGTTCGTAGTTGTGTAACTTTGTGAGACAAACCTGTATTGATTACTAACGAATCTTCATAAATGATCGTACACCACGTGACCAATTAGTTACTTTTAACAGTCTCGTTGAGGCGTCGTAGCGAAAGATGGTTGAAAGCTATTCCTTAGACACATACGTATGTGCAAAAATCCTCATCGGGTACTGTCATAATATGAAAGACAAAACAAAACCACAAGTTAAAGGTACCAATTGATCACGTAGTTTACGATCTCTTATGGAGGCTCTGTACAAATGCTTCGATGGACTTGCGGATAAAGCGTGTTATATATTACATCTAAGGTATGGAACTTTTTAATAATGTTTAGCATAAGCTACCTAAGGCAAATACGTTCCAAGGAACTCTCCACAACGTAACAGCTACCAAAACATTATTCCCCATTTTAGTACCAGACACGTAATAGGATCGTTTCTATTACGTACTGGCAACTACTGGCAAAACATTTCAAAGTTCTTGAGATAGTCGCTAGAACGTTCCGTCGACTTAAAATATTAGTTGGGATATTTTCATACCGAATTTGATCAAAATGTTTTTGAATTTATAGTTACCATAATTTCTATTTTTGAGCATTGCTATACGCAATTTTTTAATTTGTAGAGAACAAAAAATTAAATTGATATTTATTCTATACAAAATATCTGTATGAATCAGGCTCGGTGGAGTACTAGAGCACGCAATGGCAAATGTGACTAATTAATCTCTTCATTGTCTTGTGCGTTCGAATCTCGCCACCGGCACTGATAATGTCGGTGGGATTAGTGTATCCTCGTTTTCTTCATAAGTGCAGTTTCGGCTTTGGATTCAGAGTTTGTCTAATTTTTGTTGTGGTATTTACGTTAAATAATACATATAAATAATAAATAAACACCACAGAAATTGGACAACCTCCAAATCAACGCGTACACACATCCATTCCCACCGATAGTCAGTGTCGGTGGCGGATTGAACCCGCAGCTACGATGGAAAGATTATCTAGTCACATTTGCCATCGCGTACTCTAGCCAACTACTCCACCGCACCGGGCCGGTGTATTTAATGACATATCAAAAACTTTATTCCGTAACTATTTCTGTGCACAGAAAATCTGAGAGCTGTAATAAATCAGTCATTTATTTCTTTATTCCAGTTCTAATTTTACATATTTTGAACGCATGAATGAAATCAAATGTATAGACAGATATAATTCTCAAATATAAGTTTATAGACTATGCTCTGCCATAAAACAGCTTTCGACCTACGGAAAGGTCATATTTTAGTATATTAGGGTATAAGTTGTCCCTTCTGTATCATAAATCCTAACAATTAACCCCTTGTGACCTTTGGGCGTCAAAGGTAAAAAGTCATATCCAAAACGTCTTTTTTAAAGGCCTTTTAATCAGTGGAAATATCACGAGGATTTGTGACGATGTTATTGCTCATATTTTATTATATAAAATTGTACTGAGGGGGGTGATTGCGGCATGCTGTATTACGCGAATTACTAAAGGGGACTTCCCTAAAAAGTCTGTCCATGTTAGTCACGGGGCAACATATTGTATTAAAATTCTTTCGGGGAAAAGGAGAGTTTCTGTGGCATCGCCTACGAATATGAAATCACTTATGCTCTAGTTTTTAAACATACAGGATGTTTAGTGTTTTTGTGCTGTGAGTTCCATCGTTTGTCTCACGCTTTTTCATTTACATCCTCGTAAGGGTGTCACGGACACCTCGTCTTGAAAACTGATGCTTTTCACCTTACATTGCGTATAACTAATATTATCTCTAAATTAAACTTTATTATGAGTGAGAAATTACTGTAAGAGTAGGCAGATTCCATGACGAGCCGTTCTACGAGTCCAGTAAAGACCTTTGTACAATAATTTTTCCGCGACCGTGGATTTTATAGTTATGAGAGTAAATTATCAAGTAATTTATCAGATCTAAATATTATTAACTGTTAGCAGTTGTCAATTTACTGGACTGTGCAGGTAAAGTGACACTTTCTGGTTTAAAAATTGTCTAGAAGCACACTTTTTATATAACCTTTATTGCTCAGAAAATTTGAAACACTGGGTTTAATATTTTTTGAATCTCAAAATTGCAAACCGTAGCGTAGCTACTTCGATGCATAATGAATCCTGAAAAAAAACACAATTAGTTCATTTACTTTTTTGATTTTTTATCAAGGATCGCAGCCAGCTATAAAAAAAGGTGTCAGAACAGCTCCTCGTATGGTTTTAACAAGAGAACATTAGAGCTTGCCGAAAGCCGAAAACATGCAACTTTAATTTATTTCCCTCAACATGTTTTCGCTTAAGCGGTGTTCGGCGGCTTTCTTCAAAGCTTAATGCGCGAATTTGGAATTGGATGAAAGTTTTTGTACATATCTTTATCGGTTTTTCTCAGGACACCTCACCTGTATGCAGTTTATCTTCTTTCTGAATTATGTAATATTATTTTATGTTCAAAATTGATTTTATTTATCTTTTTTACAAAATGAATTACTGAAAGTTTATGTCCGCTATGACTCCCAAATTGCCGGGGCCCCAAACACGTGCTTAAAGTTAGTACTCATATAAACAAAAACTACGCTTTCTTGGCAATGTCAATGTCGATACACTGCAGCAATGCTAACAAAACCAACCTTTTTATATTATATATTTTTCATATAATGTTTTATTCTACAAAAAAACGTTTTTTAGTATTTATTGTGAAGAAACATTCAGACGCATTTCTAAAAAAATTTGCTCCCTCCTCCCCCCCCCCGGAACATTTTGGTGGTGACGCCCGTGCCGAGAAATTTAAACACGTCTGAGAGTGCGTTTTCACCAAGTATCTAACTTCAACCAATAAATCGCTGTTAAAATTTTTCTGTTAGTAATGTTAAAAAACCAAAAGGAATGATTCATCCTAAATATCGTATAGATCTAATAAAAGGAATAATAGGAAATACGATTATTTAGTTTTATAAAACAACACCCTGGAAAATATCCGTATGTCTTATTAATAAAAAAAATATATGCATCAGTATTGCCTGTACATTAAATTTATGTGGTATTTAAAATGAATTATTTATTTTCATTTTTTGTTCTCATCAACAGAAAAATTTTAATAGCGATTTAAAGTTAAGCAAAAATTCGGATACTGACAAATCGCGTAATATTAACAAGTACCCAAGTGATGAACGTGCAAGTGATGTCTTTGGATGATCATTTTCAAAATACACCTTAATATTTACATCCCGGCTTAGAATTTCGGCAGAGGATATTATAGAAGGTTTATTAATGATATAAGTGTACGCTGAGAACCATAAACAAATGTTAATGAACATGATATAAGTAGTAAGTCTATGTAAGTTACACCATGCTCTTCACCGACGCCAGTAGATTTCTTACAACGCCAACGGTTCGTCTTTACTGATCATATATTCCGCCTACGACTATCGGTGGTCTATATCTAGTCTACTATTGGCGATAACCAAACACTATTTAGGGTCAGCACGAGTTTATGTCGTATGGTCATGTTAAAAGTATTTTCATTTCCCATTTCCAAAAGATGTATTGAAATCTAGATAGAATTTTCTAAAAGTCGATATTATTTAATAATACAATATCCCAATAGGAAATGTTAAAGTTAGTGAAATTTGTGAACCTTCAACGTTGGATCGAGCGACAAACCCGACAAGAAACAAATGAAAAATGAGCCTTTAGTTTTATGTATAATGCTTTATACTACTGCAATAAGGCTCCGTTTAGTATATTCACAGTAATGGTTTGGCGAAATTTTTTATAAATTTAATATATAAATTTTCCAGTACTGAATCTTTTTAAATAATTTATATAATTCGTATGTAGAATTCACTACATTATGTAATTTAAAAAGCTGATATGCTACTCTTGGATATGATAACAATTTAATATATCTTAATAATACTATTAGATGGAAATCAATTAATTACTAAAATTTTATTTGGTTACCATTTATAGCAACTCAGATTAATGCTTTAAAGTCTTAGATGGATCATTCGGTATGGGGATCGCTTCCACTAATAGTTCTACGTTCAAAAAATGTATACATATACCAATTTTTGTATTATTATGCATTTTACAGCAATGTTGTTAAAATCAGACTTCGTCATGACAATATTTTATTCCTTTTTAGACGATGTGACGGTGCTAAATTTTTCTTATTATCGAAAGAATATGACAAAAATAATATTCCTAGCGAGTAGCAATAAATAATCTAGTTTTAGGTAAACGTAGCATGTGGGTGGACTACAGTGAAAAGGCGTATCGCAAAATCCACGACGACTAGCGTTGCCATTGTAGTGAAGCTATTAGCAAGGATTTATAGCAATCGTAACACAGTCGTCGACTCTCCTGACTGTCCCTCTGTCTAGGCGTAAATCAGACTTTTCCTATGTCTAATATATAATTAAACTAGTTAAATATATTGGCAATACTTTTTTAATCGATAAAATTTAATTTTAAATGTATATTCTAAATGAGTCAATTGCCAAATATTGGAAATGAGTTTTTTTTAGTTTGCCCTGCTTTTAAAGACAATATCATAGTTGAAAATAGAGCATATTTTTTGGAAATATATTCTAGCGTATAACAAACTGATATCTTATTCATAACGCAATGTTTGTAGAACACCATAATTAAATAAAAATAGTAGTAAATAGGGAACGAATGTCAACTGATTTGAGTATATTTTTCTCCATACTTCTGTATGATATCTCTAAGCCCATTTTTGTTTGCTCCATAATATAGGGTACCTATATTTTTAATCTGGCCATCAGTTCGGAAGCATAGTTCTCATCAAGATGTACATGGGGAGATGAACTTAGATATGGATTACATTTATTTTCAATACCTTCCATCGTTATTAACATTTTGCTTTTAAATAATGTAAATCTAACAACCCTTAAATGAAACATTTTAGTTTGCAGTGCTGAATTATTTTTTTACTTTTAACTAATATTATCGAATATGCTTAAAGTTACTCGAAAATATATCCCGAATTTGACGTAAAGATATGGCTCAAGAAAATATCTATGTAATACATAATTTTTGATATAAACAACAATATTTGAAAAACAAATAGGGGGTGAGGATTCTTTTATTGGAGGGTGTAATACTTGAATCAATGGTTGTTAGAAGAAGTGAAGTAGTCTATCGAATTGTACTATTTCACGCAAACTTTAAATAGGGTTTGAATGTGACAGGAACTCGCAACACATAAGGATTATTCACCCTTCTAAAGTAATTTTGCTTGGGGGCGACATCCCTAAAAATTAAAAGCCACAGATTTGCACTATGCTATTATAACAACTACCCCGCACCCTCACTTCTGTACTGATTCATAAAACCACAGTGATAGACTATCACACAGCCCTACATTAGGATCATCTGATGTGGTTGTCAAGAAGCTAAAAAAATCAATAATAATACAATGCAAGCCAACAAATAATTTTATTACATAGACGTACGCCACGTGCAAGTCACTAATCTTCGATATTGTATTTTAATTGAAAATTTTAATAATTTTCTTTCATAAATGAATGCTGTACATGCGAAAGGTATTTACCGGGTGTCCACGGAATCATTAGACAAGCCATAGTTTCCAGAGTTTTCAAGATGTAAGTCTTAAAATTGGCAGAGGTAATATATACAAAAAACTGCACATTTTTCATTATTTGACACTTTTCCATCACTTCCGGTTTCGCCGGAAATGACCCCAACTTTGAAATTTTAAATTGAACACCCTGTACATTTTTACATTTTTGGATTCTGGAGACGATTTTCAGTACGATTGTACAGTTTTAAAAAAATGTTTTCATCTTTTAGACACCCAGTAATTAAATACTAATTTTCACGACAAATCCATTGACACCTTCAAATCGAAAATCGGTTTGATATTAACCCAAATACCCAAGTTCTTTGGTGGATAATAATTAAAATTGCGAAAGAATACACTTATCAAGTAAGTATACCGTGGAAATTGAATAAAACTAGATTCAAAACATTCATTTTGTCAACAAAACAACGCTGCAAATAAAAAAGTGTGCTGTCCGAAATGATTTATTTTAACAATAAAAAACACATTGAAAGATTAATTAAAAGATAGTAAATGTAAAAGTGCATCCCCCGTTCTTCTTGACATTTTCTGGCTCGGTCAATGGTATTTCGCATAACATTTCGCAACATAGCAGGAGTTATACTTGCAAAAACTTCGCGGATACGATTTTGTAAAATTGTAAATGTTTGAGGGCGTGTATAAACAACTCGTTCTTTCATATAACCCCACATAAAAAAAATCAAACATGCTTAGATCTGGTGAGCAGGCAGGCCAAGGTACAAATGGTCCATAACTCGAGCGGCATTATGAGGTGGAGCTCCACCTTGTTGAAAATACATTTGTTCAGAAACTGCAAGTAGTAAATCCATCAAGATTTCTTCTAAAAATCATTTTGTAGAAATTCTGAATATATCTCCCCTGTCAAAGGTCTCTGAAAGAAAATAGATCCAATAATTCTTGTTCCAATCACCCCAGCCCACACATTTACTCCAAATCTTTCCTGAAAATTACTTTGCCTCATTAAATGTTGATTTTCCTGCGCCTTATATCTATTGTTTTGTTTATTGAACATTTCATTGTTGGTGAATTTCTACTCATCGGAAAACAATGTCAAAGAAACAAAATTCGGATTAGCGGTATTGTTCTAAAATAACCAGTCACAGTAGGCTAATCTTCGGTTGCCATCATCTTCGTACAAATGTTGGTGCACTTGATATTTAAACGAGCAGTAACCATATTTTTTGAGAATCTTTCTTGCTGATTCGTGGCTAATTTCACCTCGTGGCCAATTTTTCCAGCAAAAGCAATAGATTCCCTTCTACAGAAACTAACACGTTAACTTCTGTCGCTTAATCAACGATAAAAGCTGCAGGATTGTTATCAATTCCTTTCCTAATTTGTTTCTCCACAATTGGAAAATATTGAAAACATGGATGATGTCTGTTCGGATACCTTTGGGCATACAATTCTGCGGCGTTTCTGGAATTTTTGTGGTATTCTCCAAAAATTAATAATATGTCCACTTTTACATCCCTTGTATACATGTTAAACAATAACAACAATAATTAAAAAACAACAAACAACAACAAATTTCACGGTCAAAATTATTAAGTTAACAATACACACGTATTATTATCTGTCAAACTTCTTTTTGTTTCCACAGCACACTTTTTTTATTTGCAGCGTTGTTTTATTGACTATTCGATATTTTAATTATTATCCACCAAAGAACTTGTGTCTAAAAGATGTTGCTATATGAAAAAGTTATATAATTACAAATTAGTGATTTCGGAAATTTTTGTTGGGCGTAGCTACTAAATCAATTCGAAAAATCTCACGTTTACATTTTTCTCTTATCGTTTTCGTCCATTTGACTGATTTGAGTACATTCACTGTACGCTAGATGCAAAAATAATAATAGCCTAAAAAGTCAAGTAGTCTCAAAATGTTTTTAAAACTATGCAATCGTACTTAAAATTGTCTCCGGAATCCAAAAATGTAAGATTATACAAGGTGTTCCATTTAAAATTTCAAAGTGGGGGGTCATTTCCGGGGGAAACAGGAAGTGATGAAAAAGTGTCAAATAATGAAAAATTTGCCATTTTTGGTATATATTACCCCTGCCAAGTTTAAGACTTACATCTTGAAAACTATGGCTTGTCAAATGATTTCGTTGACACCGGGTATATACTGCCAAGAAATTAAATGAACTGTCAACAAACTGGTGACGAATTTATCATGTTAGAAATGGTTATGGTTTTCTTATTTTTACAAGTCCCAACTTGTTCCAACGACACCAATTTTAGAATTAGTTAATATGAAATAAGTATAGCACGGGCTTGATCACAAAGCTAAGATGTGTAGAAGGACGATGCTTGATTGATCAACCGTATTCCGATTTCTATCCACGTGCAAGAAAACTACGATTTCAGTTTGAGACATTTTGACTAACGTGTTTGTGAGATTTACAGGAGAACTTTTACGATATTTTGATATTCATGTTTTTTCTTTTTTTCAAAACACTCTCATCATCCATATTTAAGTGCAATTGGGTGATGCAAGCGTCTGATTGCGGCGTATTTATTAGTTTGTGCGTCTAAATTCAAATAATTTTCATCCATTTTATCTGTTGTTGAGAAGTTATTTTTATTTTTAATTAGTTTATAGAATAATTAACGTAGTACCGAATAGGTCAAATCTGAGACGACCTCTTCATTAAAGATAATTCTGTTATCTATTTACAAGAGACTTGTTATAAATAAAACCACTACGCACACTCCAGTATTTAATAATTTTAATATATGTCTAGTTATTTGATTTTTTTAACATTTACTCATATACTAGATTGTAAAAATAAAAATTCCAAATTACGTATTTTTCTTAATTTTGTTTTTATTATTTTAAATATTCGTTTCTTAGGAATATGCACCTTAAAACTAAACTTTAGTTTTCTTCGAAATTATAAATAAATATATATACAAAACAATATGAATTAATGGGTACACGCCCGCATAAAGAATGCAAGGTGGAAAAATGCAGAATTGCAAATGGAAGAAGAATGCAAACCATGGACACATGCTTCTGACTAATTGGTCTTCATCAGCACGGTGTAGCTGAGTTAAATTGATGGACAAAACTAAAAAAAAAAAAAAAGGGAAAAACCAATAAAAGAAAACCACTGACAGGAGGCCAGTTTGTGGCTTCCACCTGGATGGCTCTATATAAGAGCGCCGACCAAGAATCGCACACACGGGCAACTATAGCAACTTGCGTGGGATTTCAGACCCAGGAAAATTTCCTTTAGTGTTTTTCCTTTTTTTTTGAGTTTTGTCCATCATATTAACTCAGCTACACCGTGCTGTCACCTGTTGACGTTTAGTCAGTCATTAACATGTTGCCAATCCCAAACAATAAAATTACTTTTACCTATACTCCATTCATTTCGTATAAGCAAAATAATTCTAGCATAGGCGCGCAGTATTATATAAATACAGTTTGTGAATTTATATATTGCACCGCGCGCCTATACTAGAGAACTATGCACGACTGAAGGTCGACAAAGGGTCACTCTGCGAACCAAGGTAAAAAAAAAAAGTGTGCTCGTATGAAATGGTCGCAAAGTACGTGGGAATTTTGCAGTAACGTTTTCGTAGTAGCGTAGTAGAGGCCAGTTTAAAGATACCAAGAAAATGACGTCATTCGTGGCATTTGCTACTTTTTGGTAAACTATTATTGAATGATGACGCCATGTTGACATAGATAAAAATATAATTTTGTAAACCATTTTTTTTTATTAAATATTGTCATTTGCAAACATCTTTTATAAACAGATTATTATTGCTTCATAACACAAACAAAAAAATGTTTTCCATCAAAAATTTTCTATTTTCGAGTGCACACATAATTTTTGGACAATTTTTTTTACTTTCGAAAAAACAATTTTCTAGAGAGCGCGTATTTTTCATCGAAGTATCATGTAAACATTTTACAGAAAACAAGTAATCGTTTTAATTTCCACACAGAGTGAATGCAAAACATGGTTTATTCCTACACATATTTCATTCAATCGATTTAACTTGGACATATTGACTTTAAACTCACAATCAGTAAGTCCGATTGCAATACATTATATTTTGCTATTCGAACGAGGGAGAGAGAGCAAGATATAGTTTGTTCTCATACCATTAAAGAGCTGTTCCAAAAGTTAATCATATCTACTACTTGGTTACGTTTCGTTTACGTAATAACTTGCTTGTCAACATGTAACAGGGAAGGTTCCGGAGTAGTAATTGCTACGTACTAACTATTTCCCATTTTGGTGAATGCTTAGTAGACGGATCGTTCCCATTACGTAACGGTCGTTAGTTGCGTAAACCTTTAAAGTTCCATTAATGGTAGCTACTACGTAGAGACTACTGAATGTGCTGCTTCGATGCGTAAGCACGCCTTCAACGCCAGGATTGCCAGCATATAACTTTTGAGATCGCTGTTAAAATGTTTCAATACTGAGGAGTAATTTTTTTATTAATAAATACGAATATTTTATTTAATGTCATTTTATAAAACTAATAATTAATCGTATTTCCTCATTAATAAAAAAAGTACGTATCAGTATTTCCTATAATTTTATATGTTAAATCTATATAATATTTACGATGAATCATTTGCTTTCGTTTTTCGGTATTACTAACAGAAAAATGTTAATGGCAGTTTATAAATTTAAGTTGGATAGCTGGTGAAAACGCAGCTTTGGTTTTCGATATCTCTTGGTTTTCAATACAGAACCAAAAATGTTTTTTTTTTGTATTATTTTAGTTCAAAATTTGTCCCAAGTTTTGTTTGCATAAATACACACTTTCAAATTTAATTCAAAATTACCTAACCGGTCACGATAATAATTTTATTAGTAATTTAAAGACAAATTCTGAAAAGTTATTCCATTATTACACCCGCTACATTACAAAGTGATAATAAAGTAGAAGATTACAGAAAAAAATTATAGTAAAATTTATAATATTTATAATTATTATATTTAGATATAAAATACAAAAACATTTTATATTGTCGCGAATGGTTAAGATTCCTATTTTCCAAATATGACAGATGTTTCCACATAATATTTAGCATGACATAACAATTTAGGATTGTTCGTTAAAAATTTATACGTGACGTAAAGAATTTGAACGGTCAGTTAAAGAAATACAACTGGGATGAAAGAAAATACAAACTGCGTAAAATTAGTACTCCGCCTCTTGAAAAATACAAATGGAACGAAAAGGTCTATAATATGTTAGCAATGAATAGTAAAATCCAGATGTTTGAGCCAATTTATTAAATATACCTTTAAATATCCGAACTTGGACTAAAGAATTTCACAAAAAGATCGAAAGCAAATAAATGTTAAGAGGCGTGTGCTCCAACACAATAACACTTTTCTTCTAGAAAATAAATGTATTGAAGAATATTAAATTGATACGCTGAAAGCAGCAGTTATATATATGTAACACATTAGATAAAAACGTTATCTGTGTAATTCATAATCGTTATTTTCTAATGCTACACGTACAACTTGTTGTTAGTATTATTTGAGACAGATATTTTTTGAATAAGACATCATAAAAATGACTTATTTATTACCAACCAGACGACCCGGGTTCAAATCCAAGCCGGACTAAGTAAACTACTCCAAGAAAGTTAAGAGTATTGCGAAATAAGGAATTTTCGTTTGGCACATTTTATCAACATGCAGGCTAGCTTCTCACTACAAGGATATCGGAAACGGTAAGATAGATAATCGGTTAAATTAGGTCAGAATTGCAGACTTTGGCGATCAGGAATATGTCGTGGAGAATTCGAAAATGTCTTTTGTTGTTCTTGAGATATTTGAAAAAAGTAAAATTTTCGTTCTTATTTTTTTCTGGCATTATTTGTTATTTGAAGAGATATCGAAAAACTAAAAACGTTTTTATGTTGGCATTTTTTATCCTTTGCTGCAAAGTTTTTTATAAGACGTCTTTTTGCGACCATTATCAAATACGATATTTTAAATACAGACCTGTATTTCTTATTGCATTTTATTGTAGCATTTGAACCTCACGACTTCATTTCGTAGAGGTAAACCATCATCAAAGAAAAAAAAATACATTTGATAATATGTTACAGCTACGAAACGTTTAACAACATAAAAGTTTAATACATCAATGAAGTTTGAGGTTCGAATGCTACAACAAAATGCAATAAAAAAATACAGGTCCGCATTTAAAATAATGTACTTGATGATGGTCGCAAAAAGTCGAAACGTCTTTTAAAAAACTTTTTTACAGTAAATTGTAAAGAATAAAAATTGACAATGAAAAAAGTGTTTTCGGTTTTTCGATATCTCTTCAAATAACACCAGAAAAAAAATAAAAACGAAAATCAAAAATTTTACCTGTTTTCAAATATCTCAAGAACAGCAAGAGATATTTTCGAATTCTCAGCAGCATATTGCTGATCGCCAAATTCTGCAACTTTTCCCCAAATTTACCGATGCTGTAGCTCTTACCGTTTCCGAGATCCCTGTAGTGAGAAGCGAATTTGTTACAGCCTGTATAATTCATCATAACGAAAAATATTATTTTGTTTGTTATTATTATTATTATTCCCAGATACAACTTCAAATAAACAATAACTATCGATTAGCCTTTATTGAGCAAAGAGGTCGATTGGCCACTTCTTAAAACGTGCTTAAGGGCTAGATTCTATCGATCTTGAACTAATTGTAAGGTTATTACAAACTGACACTCAACAAAGTTGTAAAGGGCTAATACATAATGCTATATACGAATATACAGCTACCATAGTTGCCCTTTTTTATAAAGTTTCTGGTTACATTATAGTGGCGACCCATAAGCGCACTGAAAAGGGAGCGAAAAAAAACCTTAAAAATCGTTCTGATCAGTTAGACTTAATGTCATTTTTCACACCTCTGGGTAAGTTACTGATAACTAATAAGATAATTAGAAGTCGTTCTACGTCACCATTTTAATCTTCTAGTTAGTTAACCAGTAACTTTAAATTGGCTAGACTTGGAGCCGAGGAACCCTGTCTCGGGCCTGAGCCTATGTTAGGCATTACAAGAAGGCAGGTAACAACGGCCACGATACACTGAGGAAGCATTGGAGGACCAATAGGGCCTGCAGGCAAACTCGAGATTTTGTGACAGGGCCGAACAAATCGAGTTCGGCCTGGTTACTGGGCTCGAGTCGGAAGTCTCCGAATCAGACTTAGGAGGCATCTATCATTGATAGGTATTGACGAAAACACTACTTGTCCAGGATGCGGGAGTGGTGAAGAAACATCTTACCACTTCCTGGGAGTTGGACGCCTGAGACATAGTACCTTCGGTTCTGAGGCGCTTCTAAGGGAGGAGATAAGCTCTCTCGCAATGAGTGAAATCCTGACCTTCATGAGAAGGTCGGGAAGATTCGGCGAGGGAGCAAGAGAAGCACATGGCTGAGGGGACGGCCGGGAGTTGGTGGGCGTTAGCCTCTCCCACCATTACCAGTAACTTACCCAGTGGGAAAAAACTATTCTTATAATGTTTTCTGTACTTTGACGGTGTCTCACTTTTTGTACCGGTTAAATGTCTAGCATTTTATTTTTTTTTCCTTTTTTTCATTAAATTGTTTTCAAGAAATAAGTCACATTCCAGTATCTTTCCTACGGCCCTGATATAACCCCTTGTAATTCAGATTTACTTCTTTAGTTAATTAAAAGCAGCATAACTTTTTTTATACTGAAAAGTGAGTAGAGAACGACAACTGTAATTTACTTACTGAAAGTGCGATATAAAACATCGCGTAAAACCATTCAGACTAGCGTGATTTTCACGTGATAATTGAATAAAAGCAGCATTAAGTCTTGTGAAAATCACGAACAAATGTGCGTGATTTTGTGATGTTTCGATTCATACATAAACTGTGTTCGATAACTGAAACATACGCATGAAATGTTTTCAAAATCTTATTTTGAAAAATGTTTTTCTACAATTTCAATAAAAAAATTTATGAGCAATACGCTGAAAGGAAGGAAAACCATAGTTTCAGTATATCAAACTTTTAACTTATTTTTACATGGATCTCAATTAATATAAAAACAAGGACTGTTTGGTCTAGAAATAATTTTTTCTGAAATATTTTATGGGACGACCATGAAAAACCCTCATGGCACGTGCTTAGGCAAGAGGACCAAACAAGAAGTTTTTTACGAGGGTATATATTGGGGCATCATATTACAATTGTACTGTCTGCATAAATCTATTGTGGTATGTAGGAGGGAAGCTGTGAATGAAATGAGATATAACATTTTCTATTATATGGAACTAAGAGAATATTAGAAATAATGTGGTGATTATAAACACAATATCGAAGAAAAAGTTACTTGTAATGAGTATACTAGCAATTCTTATATTAGTTTATTATGTTTGAATGTTGTTGAGTATAATAATAGTAATAATAATACCTATTTATTTACGTAATAAACAAACCCATATACATTTAACGAAAATACAGTAGTAAATAAATCCAAGATTTGTTGTAGATGAGGAAAACTTAATATTCATTAGGCATATAAGCAACGGAGAATTATAGTGTTCATATAATAATAATAATAATAACAATAATATTAAACTTTATGCCTCCAAAGAACGCGAACTACAAAGTAGTTGAAGAAAACACGCGGGCAATTGGTATGGAGTTCGGGTTGGACAAATAATGTACAGTCGCCCACCTCAAGAGAGATGTGGAGAATTCTCTGAAGATGCGCTGCGCGCAGACAGAAGCATCCTAAGACATTTTGATGTTGGAGAGACCTATACATATCTGGATGTGCAATAAAGGCACATCCAGGACGTCAAATAAATAAAGGACTCTCTATGCGGCGGGTACAGACACCGACTCCGAAAAATTTAGTCCTTCGAACTTTCGGGGAAGAACAAAGTGTCTCCCACACACGCTTGCCATTCCAGTCCTGTTCTACTTCTTCGGAGTAGTGAAGTGGGCGGTAGACGAGCTGCGCCAATTAGACAGAAATACCGGCAAGATGATGAATATTCATCCTAAATCGCCCGTTCTTCATGTGTACCTCCCACGATAACGGGGGGGGAGGCGGACTCTTGAATTAGGAGTGTACGCATGGCAGAGTAGTACTGAATATAACATGTAACATCCTCAGGACCTCAGATTCCCTCTTGCCGTTTTTGAAAAATCATGAATCCCCAGATGAACTCTGTCTCGCAATCGGCACCAGGCGAGGTGCTGATGTAGTAACTGAGCTTCAGCCAAATTGCCGGAGAGCCCGAATTAGAGTTGCTACACAGGCTTTTTCGGCGGCAAGTCGATAAACCCCAGCATAATGTCTTCTATAAGAACATAGAAACACTGGGTTAATCGACCAGGCCGACATCCGCCTTTCTAAGGTTAGCCGGGTTTACGTCGGAGACCGAGGAATTTATTATGGCCAAGGTGACGTATGTCATCGAATTTTCGACCCCTGTCAAGAAAAATATCACTTTGAAAGATAAAGAAAAGTGGATCAAATATCGCGATCTCCCTCCCGTACCAGCTCCAAGGGCTGTACCGAGGCTATTCGGAGGGATAAAGCTTACGCTGCTCTCGGAATAGAAAACCATAACGGCCTGCCAAAAAATCAGCTGAGTGGCTGGTGAAGGCGGTCATTCTGGGTTGGCTCTGTTATGAATCTGGGATCTATAGGAACTACCCCTGCGGGATTTGGGGAGTGGCTGTAGGTAATTTCGTGGCACGACTCTGTATGTCTGTATATATGTATGTGTATGTCTGTCTATGATTTCTTGTTATAAACGTTCACTTTCATTAGAATTAAAATTTTGATTTTTTAACATGCGTTGTATTTATTGAAATAAAATGGTCAACCAGAAGAATTAGTAATCAAGCGGTAACTAATCCATTAAATTAACTGAAAGTAACTTATAAGGAAAGAAATGATACCTAACTTATTTGTGATTAATATACTTAAAAATTAGGTCAAATGAATTTTATTTAAAATTGTTTGAGGTAAAGTAATTTAAGCATGAGAAAAATATCTTTAAGATATTTTTAGTGTTCTTAATTAATGGTTACGCAATTTGTCGGTTATATTTATTATTATTTGTGATGCAGCTGGTGTTTTTCAACAATTAAAGTTTGCTACATTAGTAATTACCAGAGGAGTTGTTAGTAACACTTGTCCTTAATTGTACCAAGCACGACGAATATTTTATTCTTTATTCACCATTGCTTTATTCTTGTTCTTACTCGGTTCTGGTTATTGATGATGAAGTGTGCCGAACGTTTTACTAATTAATGCTTTTTATGTCTTTCTCTCGCCAGATAAGTCATCCTTACCCACTCACTTAAGAAAGCATTGCTTTGTTATTACTCCTATGTGTCAGCAATTAAGGAACATAGGCAGTTCAAATTAATAATTTTGGAAAAATTGCAGAATAAAAATTGAAAGCAGAAACTTATTATATTATATATAATATTAACACACTATGTTTATTTACATATAACGAATGCCATGAAAATTAATTTAATTTCTTGAAATGTAGAAAAAAGAAGTTTTGAGTCGTAATTACTCTGCAAATTTTTATTTTGTGTGCTGGATTTAGGTCCTGACATCCACGGTCACTCCATTGTAATACAGTCGATCAACTTTAAAATAATAATATCCACTATTTACTTTTTTTTATTTACAAAAATGTTCTGCATATCCCATAAACTCTCTGTCCTCTTTGTTCCAAATTTCTTTAAAGACCACGGAACTATTCCAGAGCGACTATTCGAAATTCTTATTATTTTTCAAAGGACGAAATAAGTTAGCCCAATTCTCGTATAACAAGCGAAAAAAAATTGAAAATATAATAGATTATTATTAACGGCCCAAGATTGTAGAAGTAGACTTCAAGATTGAAGAAGTAAAAAGAGTAGCCTAAATTTATTTTACCGTTTAAATTTTAGCCAGTATCGCATATATTTTTTAAATCACCTATAGTAATAATCCATAGCTTAAAAAAATTAAGGACACTATTCCGTAATAAAAATGTAAGATTTATATGTTTAATTCTACCTACTCACATTCCAATGTACTGTTTTCACTTTCTAGACTAAAATATATAAATACTAAATTCTTTCGTATACTCGTAAATGAATAATTTAAGACAAATTTCGGAATTCCATATTGGAAAAAACCACCGGACACTAACAAAAATAAAAAACAACAATAGTATCAGACAAAGCACAATCCATTGTATATTATTATGAGCATATTTATCGCTTTATATGACCTGTCACCTTTTGACACGCGTCTTGTGACGTCACTTCAATTTGCATAAACACTTTACACAATAACCATTTAACTTTACTATCTCCGTATTATACACTTCCACATCCAATATGTAGAATTAATAATGCACATATTAATACACTTATTTATGCAAATAATATACCATCTCAAAAGTAACATAACACAATAGACAGTTTTCACATATACTTTACTGCATACTAAAAATACATATATGAATTTTTGAAATGTTATTACCACAATCAAAGCCATGTTTATTCAAAATGTATTCAAGTTTTAATTACAATAAAACGTTTATTGCAAAACAGATGATTTGGAAGCCAACGGGACCCGTTGGAAAAGGACAAGGAACATTTGAATATAGTTACATAAGAAATAGTATGCGAACGGTAACTGCAACAGATAATTATTCACGTATCGGTACAATAATTAAAAATGGAGCACCACACGAAAATCATATCAATTTTTATCATCTTGGGTTTTAATTTCTTGGATTGCAATATTCCATATGGCGCCCATATTCGTTGGGACACCGATTTTTTCCGCTGACACTGACCTCGCATTGACCCAACTACTATATCTTTTGCAGGTCTCCATCTGAAGTAATGCTTGATTGATTCTGACTAGTTTTTTCGATTCTTTTACCGAAGTGCAAATAAATCACAATGAAATAGTGCAAAGGGCCGAGGATAGGGTGCATAACAAAGTAGTTCGTACTTTTTGTGAACTGATTTTTAACAGGATTTGCTTGCGACGTCTCCGCACACCTATTTTTTGCCCTCGTCAATTTATCGCGGCTTTTATAATTTAATAACTTAAAAACTGACACTCTATTAAAACATGCTTACTTTGAATTGTAAATATTATTTACGTATTAATAAATTCCTACAAACTTCAATGGTATACCCAAACTTTGGTTTCAAATTTGCATTAACAGTCTAAACAAAAACACAATGAGCGACCTTAAAAACTTCATTTAAAAACAATCTATATAATCAAGTCGAGCATTCCTTAAAAACGAAATATAATGAGTGATAATTATATAAAAGTACAACTTTTTCAGATACTAAGCAATTTCTTTATAATATATCTGAATAATATCAAAATTAGCGACTTGATCAGGTCCATTTTTATAATAGTTTAGATTAATTTAGTTTCATTAAAGTACATACTCTGCTGTTCGAAATTCAAAATCGACCTGAAATTTTGGTCACTTTTTCTCACCATATTCGCAATTTATTACTGGAGTTACTGAAATGCAGTTTGCATCCTAATTGTAAAATGTAAGAAGGCGATTTTCAGACTCTTACTTACATATTTTCATAAATTTAACACCACCTCCCACCCCAATTTTTTTCAAAATCGTTCTTTATGAAAAGACCACTGTTTTACTGGTTTTCTTTTCATTTTGTAATTTTTCATGAAGATTTGTTTAATCAAGCAAAAATTTTGATTATTTTGAATATAATTTTCAGGTGATACCCATCACCACGGTAAATAGATGAATAACACTGATGTGATTTTCCACAAAACACCATACACCACATTCGCGTTTCGCCAACCAAGGTGGCAACATCTAGAGATGATCAAACTGTGTAAATTGGAAAACCACGACAGCTTCACATCAAAGGTTCCAACCCACTTCAAGTAATGGACGAATAAACACATGACCCGTTAACTCTAGGTCCATCTGACCAAAGTCTTTGACACTGTCGAGCATGCGCATCTTCTTTCAACATTGGAACATACTGGCTTCAGGGTACCCCATATACTTACTCGAAAGTTATCTAACAAACAGGCAACAACGTACAAAAATAGGTGATGTTTTGAGCCAAATGCATATTGTTGAATATGGAGTGCCTCAGGGAACAGTATTAGGACCAATGCTGTTCAATGTATATCTTAATGATCTTTTCAAATTGGATGTGAAGGGTGACATTTTGAGTTTTGCAGATGACACGGCAATTTTTTATAATAGTAGTGATTGGATAACGTTGAAGCAAATTGTAGAGAAGGATTTTCCAAAAATAATTCGTTTAGTTTGATAGTAAACTACTAACAATAAATGATAGCAAGACTTGCCATGTGCCTTTCACGCCCTATAAAAAGTACCTACCAACGTTTAATAAAATAGAAATCAAGACACATAACATTATGTTGAAATAGTTGCAGCAAAGGAGATGAAATATTTGGGAATCTATATCGATAACCACCTTAAACGGAATAATCAAATTAATTATGTAATAAAAAAGCTAAGAGGTGTATTGTATAAATCTAAATATTTTTCTTAAATATTTCAAACAGATTTATTTACATAGAACCTTATACTTCGCATTAGTTGAATCCCACTTATCATATGGCAGCGTAGCCTGAGGAAGTGCTACGAAAAAACAACCTGTAAATATAGTACAAAAGCTAATGTTAAAAATAATGTACGAAAAACCGATTTTTAAAAATCGAATATCGTTGTATAATCAATGAAACGGACTAATACCATTACATAATAATAAATTTAGTCAAAACATGAAGTAAATTTCATAACTTTACTTTTCATCAGGAATTCCAAGCAATATATTATAGAATGTTTATAACTGCCCCTTTGTACTTCTGACCGCTTATCGTTTTATTAATTTATATATTATTTTATTTAAATTAATACAGAACATATAAAATTGTATTATATATAATGTTAACAATAGGTGGTACATAACATGTTCAACAATTCATTTTATTATGTATCCAATAACCTGATACATTCATTGTTGCATGACTGAATATAAATCTATTAGTGACATATAAGCTGCATTTCTCTTTGAGACTTAATTACAAATTTGCTATTTTCTTTAAGCGAATAAATAGCGGTTTCTTACAATTAAATTTGAAGAGAACTTAAAAATAAAGTTGCGGCATAAATTTTGAGTATAAAAAGCTGGTGTGAATGACATAAAATAAAAAAGTGGCCATTAGCATAGCAAAGTTCGTAAGTTAATTACATTTTGTTCTTAAAATAGAATTGAAAATACTTGACCTCTTCTTATATATTTGACATATCTCTATAAATACACGTTTAAATACAATTGTCTCATGCTTGAGAGTTTTTTCAATCCATTCAGAATTCATGTCAGCTGTTACATTGTATTAATAAACTAGTATAAATTAAACCTAAGTTTATTTCATTATTAAAGACACCCGTCTATGCTAATCCTTGTTCATCAATTTTTAATGGCTATAGGGACAATTAAAACTTCCTAATATAAGTCTACTTTATGTTGACGCAGGATTGTAAACTTTCCATAATCCTTTCAATTGTTCATTTACAAAGTTTCTTTGATAAAGATGCTTCTTTAAAGCATAACTTTAATATCACCGAACTTTTATATATTAACTTATTTAAGAGAAGGAGACAGCGAAATATCTCTTCTAAAATTAATCTTACATTTTCATTATGAAAAGTAATCATTTTCATTTACATTTTGGGAACATGATCTCCTTACTATTGTTATAAATCTAGCTTCATTAATCCAATGTGAGATAAATGATCTCATCTCCGGGTCAGTAGGGAGCTGATGAGTATCCATGTATCCTAACGCCGTCTCTTATAACAGCAAATCCATTCATTAGATTGATAATTTACCTACACCTATACAGGGCGTTTATTTTATGCAGTAATAATCTTCAGTAGTTACTTATGTTGACAATGTGCCTAAGCTACGGGGTGTTTAATTTGTCTTATGCAGTAATAACCTTCAGCACTATCTTTGACAACTGAATACTGCACTTGAAAGTATTAATTCTAATTTATTTTATCGACTAGTTATTGATCATTACAATTCAAGTAAAGTCGTCTGAAAGCAATTTGAGAAAATTTTGTAAATGTGAACATTTTATTTACTTGAATTCAAATATACTGGAAAGCTGCTTTCAAATTTCAAACGAAAAAGCACTTTCTACTTTTTGCTGACTTTAAAGACGCTAGAATAGTCACTTGATTATGTTTTGTTCAAACCAATCAGTCAGAGGTTATAAATATCACTAACGTGACTTTTTGTGCTAACCACCGATATATTCTTAACTGTTTACTTGTATATACAGGGTATCTCTGAAAATTTACTTGATAAACAATTTTGGTTGGCAGATTTGCAGTTATTACATACTTCAAAAGTATTGAACGCTCACTGTAAATGCGAATTACAAAAACTGAGATGCTAAAAATTTTGAAGAAATTAGGGCTTGGACATATGTTAATACCCTGTACAAGTACCAAGTATTTATTAAACTTGCCAAGTTTCGTATTATTATATATAAAAATGTCCGGTTTGCACGCTATCACGGACACATTAATGTATAATTACGTAATTTCATGAATTATTAAAATATTAGGGTGTACATAGAATTGTATGTCTTTCACACTATATAAAAATTGAAGTTTTTTATAAAAAAAATATTTTGTGGCATCACTATAGGTATATCTTATATGAAATTATTTATAAATGTAATTTTTTTTACAACAATTATTAGTTTTCGATATTTGGAATAATTGTGTGTAAAATCACAACGAAAAGTCCAAGTTTGAAAAAATATATATATATATATATATCAAGAAAGAGATAGAGAAGAGGAAACACTCGTTGCCTCCCCCCCCGCCTCACAGCACTGCGGAAACCATTGAATTTGTGCTTTTCCGATTATTTATTTGTATTTCGTTCATTTTCGATAAAACTGTAATTTATTTATAGCACTGCTATTTGTTGTGCAAGTATTATCTTATGTGATAATATTTGAATTATATAATTAATACTCGTAATACACACAACTTATTAAAAAACAATAGAGTATGTGGAGTATGAGGAATAACATTTTGCGATTTACAAAAAACATCTAACTGTGTGTCTCATCACGTGCTTCTTGATAAATTAAATTATCACTAATTTAACAACCTCAGCTGTCAATTAATATTCTCATATATTTCAAACAGGCGATAATATACATTTATCGATAGAAATTGTTCCAGAGAACGCTGTATTAAACATGGTGTCCCTCAAGGATCAGTATTGTGTCCTATTACTTTCTTGATCTGTATAAATGATTTGAAAGTGACTGTTCCAAGTGCCGAACTTCGAACTTGTAATGTTTGCGGATGAGACAACACTGATAACGGGACACAAGTAATTAAGCTCATGTCTGATACACAGGCTGCTGCTCAAGGCTTGTTTATAGCAAATATGTTTAAGTGAAAATAAAATTTTCGATGTACTTTTCTTTTATAGACCCATAAATGATTTTAAAAATCCCGTTAATTTAGTTATTACACCACAAATTAAAATGGGGCCAACATATTGAACGCCTATCTAAAATACAACAACAAATTTTATTATTATTATTATAAAAATACCAATTAGCAACACTTTTTTATAATCGACTAACTACTAAAAGGTGATTCTTTTTTGCAAAAAACCAAAAGTGTACAGAAAGGTCCATTTCTCAATTCTTGAAAATTCGAGTAGTTTTGTCACTTATTTTTAGAGAAATTATTTGGCAAATACCGTTACATCGAAAATGATACTGAAATTCGGTGCATTTTTAACATCATAATCAATATTTCAAAAACTGTAACACCTACTTTCATGAAATTTTGACACCCTATTTTAAGCAGTACATGTACTAATATGTGAGAGAATGGTCTAAATTCGGTAGCCTAGTTTTTCCGCAGGCGGTCAAATCGAGGGCTTAATACTTTTGAATCGGATAGTAGAACAGAGACATTTTCGGGAAACCACTCCCCTATTTCTATACACAGAAAAAGAATTGCAATTGAATTTTTTCTCAGAATCTGTTTGAAAGTTTTAAGACTATACATAAGTACGAGGAAGCATCTAATACAAATATTTTGTTTCAGATGCTTGTGGATTAAGCGATGTAGCTCACATTGAGTCCATCCAAGAAAAGTCTCAATGTGCTCTAGAAGAATATTGTAGGTCCCAATACCCCAATCAGCCGACTAGATTTGGAAAATTATTACTTCGTTTACCAAGTTTACGGACTGTGAGTTCGGCGGTAATTGAACAATTATTTTTTGTAAGACTGGTTGGAAAAACGCCAATTGAAACCTTAATCAGAGACATGCTTCTATCTGGAAGCTCATTTTCGTGGCCGTATATGTGATACTTGAAACTGTACTAGGTGTACTAGTCAAATAATGTCGTAAATAATGTTTAAATGGTTCGCTCCTAACAATCGCGAGTTTAGTGATTGATGAAGAGCTGTGAGTGTGGACTGATTTTGTGTTTTTACGGAAAATAACTGGATCGAATGTTTATAGTTAACATATCAAAAGGAGCAAAGTTCGAGCAAATATCAAATTGCCAAATATAAACAACTGGATAATACCCAGATGAAATTAATGTTCCTTTTTATATCAAAAAGAAATGAATAAGCGAAGAGCTTAATTTTATGACGTAGGTATATATAAATGTATTAGTAATATATTTTATTGGATATTTGTACCATATGTAAATATGTAGTTTCTTAAATAAGTACATATTTTTATTTGGTATCTGCATTGTTCACAAATATATAAGCAATAGTTAATTTTTTGTACAGCCAAATAAGATTATTCGTTGTTAACTACTTAATTCTAAGCCCAACGAACGATCTGATTCGCCAGTAAAGTTGTATTGTGTATGACCGGTACACCATAATGTAAAAGACTGGACAATTTTCAAAGATCGCAGATCGTAGATATCATTTTTAAAACAAAACTGATTAATAAATTAAAAACCATTTTTTTTCATACAAATTCAATTACAAGTAAAATTCAGTATTGGTGTAAGTTTAATATAAGGCGGTGTCACATGCTGATTAAATGAGAATCATGAAATGTTCAACGCAAAGCAAGCATAGGTTTTGGACAGGGAAGCAGTTGTGAGCCCTGCGTTTGTTGAAGTTCAACAGGTGGTTCGATTGCATATAAATCTGTGGGTTATTTTGCGTGCGTAGAACCACCCACCAAATTAAACATTGCAAAAAGATAGGACACTTAGTACCCTTAATAAAAACACTTTACGGTATATTGAAGAATTATGAAAATATGTTTTTTAAAACTTTTATACTTGAAAATACCGCAGCGTAATACATTTTTTGTTAAAATAAGCAGTATTACCACCATATTAAAAATTTTATCATCAGATGACGAGTATTGAAGTTGTTTGTACATAACAGGCAATAGGCTCATTTAGTGAAATATTATTATTGCTATTCTTTTCAGTTTTTATAAACTGTTTCGTGTATAAATTGCTTAAAACAATTTTCACGTCAATTGAACGAAAATTGAGGCATTTGCATTTGAATAGTGACGTCAGCAGATCCTATTAAGTTCGCCCGCAACAGATACAAATATTAGTACATAGCTGACACATATAAGACGACCAGCTATTTTTAAGTAGTATACTAGGCGTATACGGTATTTTGTGCCATTAAGAATATGTGATTTTAATTACAATTAATTATATAAAAGCAGATTATTTTAAGCTGTAAGAAGGGGATGGATCATCAAATACAATTTGTCTTTTTAAAAACGCTGTTCGAGAAATAGCACTATGCAACCACCTTTTTCATTTTCTTGACAGATGTGTGTAATACTAGATCTTAATTTAATTGTCACATTTTTCATTAACTTGAAATACCTACATGTAATTTTCCATGTCTTCTTCTAACTAAAAATAATTTACAATTACCTGTTACATTAAGATCAGCCTCACAACAATATTTAGCCGTTTTGCTGCCTATATAGGATCTTTTTATATTTTCTAATACCTTACAAACATAGCATCGACTAGAATAGAACTTTTCATTCTAGTCAATGGTGCTTCATTATGTTTAAGTTTTTAGAAAATATATACCTTTGCAAGGAAATAATTTAAATAGTCCTGAGGATATGTCAAAATTCACGAAACGTCGACTAATCAAAACTTGGTTTTCTCCTTTCTGCCCATTTTACCCCAACTAATTTCAAAAAATAAAGAAAGATTTTACATATAGCTTTGTCCGGGTAGCATTCTTGCACTCGGAACCTACACAGTATTTATAGTTTTTTCTTCTATTGTCCACTTTACAGTACGTATTACCACTAACAAAATAATAAATAAAAATACGAAAACAGTTAGCTGCTAACCATTATTCAGACTTTGAAGATAAACAGCTCAGCTATATGTCAATCAGCACCGGCTTGCAGTTGTAGGTATACATGGGATCCGATGACGTCACTATTCGACAACGGAGCGCTATCTCGCTGACTTTAACAATTGTTTTACATACGAAGGCTATGGTCTGATACATAAAATAATAATGCTAAATGAGCCTATTGATGATCTCGTTTGACAAAATCTAAAGTAGTTGTAATAATTTAAAAATTTAAGACCATTTTCGCGACGTATTACTGATGACAATATAAAAATTTGTATCAAAGTGTGATTTTCGTTAAACGTAGCAATGGTATTCGAGTTGATGGCGCAGTGGATAAGAGTGTAACTTAAAAGCTTGTCGTCTTTATTGGACGATATTTACTCACGTTAAGACATCAGTTCTCAATATGAGACATCAGTCCAGATGAACCCCCCCCTTCTCCCCCAACCGCTCAAAAACTGTCTTCATTTTTGACAAAAATTATTTATTTTTAAGGCTACTAGATCACTACATAACGAAAAGAAAAACCAAAAGCTGATATTGTTTACTCCATCCGAAATTTCACATCACTTATAATTTTTAAAACTGGAAGACCATGGGAAGACCATTGCATTTTCAGTTTTTAATGATTTCTGCAGTGTATACTTGTCCCAGCTGAAAACAACTTTATGCGACGATGTAAAATTAGAAGTACCAATGCTTTAAAATATAACCAAAGAAAATTTCGAATATCTGCCAGTAGAGCATCGAAAAGATCTTTTTTTCTACTAACGTTACAAAGTGCCTATTTTTCGATTGTCATTTCCGTTGTGAAATGTTAATCCATTTCGTACTGAATGCGAAAATAACGTCACTTTTTCTTACTGAGTGCGAAATAGTAGGTTACTAATAATTTACTGTGAAGTAAACACAAAACATGGCAAACATTTTTATTTGTTATATATACATTTCTTCACATGACCGCCAGATGAAGATACCTTAGAAAAAAATCGCCACTATGATTATCGTGTCTTTTTCATTTGTTGTGACTTCTTTTTGAGGTACTTTCCTTTTGTCCCAAAATTTCTGTGGCTATATTTTTTATTTTCAATAGAACTCTCAACGTATCCCTTAGCAACACTATTGGACTTCCAATCACCAACTAATGTTGGCTTGCAAAGTCAATAACGATGTTGATAACCTTCTAAAACAATAGCCAGTGTATTTTTCAAGGTTTGTCAAACCAAGAAAGGTGGCAATTTTTGTTGGCACATTGCGAAATATATTTATACTGATTGGTTGAGCGGTGTATTTACCACTCTGTCTCCAACGAAGAAACGCTGAAGGTCCGTATGTTGAGGAAGAAGGCAAGTATATTTCCGAATTTGTAATAGGTTTAATTCATGAATAGTTCCATCAGTTACTGAAAATTTTCTTAGTTTTGGTATTTGGTAGACTAATTTTGATAAAGATCTAAAATTGTCAACGTCTTGCATATGTATACGAGCTTGCCCGTCCCTTTAACATACTCCAGATACTCCAATAATCAACGTAACCTGTAAAAAATAAAAGGCATACAAGTTTTCTACCTGTTATTGCGTTACCTTCATCATTAAATACGTCTGATTATTTGCTTCTTTCAAAAATCCATGTTCCATCTTTTGTGAACATTCTTGAGGGTTGATAACCTTCAGATTTGCTTTTCAAAAATGCTATCAATTCTGTAAGTTTACTTACATTCGTTTTTTTTTTTTATTTAATTTGTTATCCTCAGTATACAATACTTTGAAATGCTTTTTACATTCCTCAGTTGATACCATTCTTCAAAGAGCTTATATTCCAAATTATATAACGCTTTTTATTTTACAGGTAATAAATTCGAGATTGCTGCTTCTGCGGCATCTTCAATATCCCATGGAATACTATCTGAATCACTCATTGTGGTTTTATCGTAAAAAGAGCCTCTTTGCAAAAGTTTAAATGAGCACAAACCAAAATCAGCGTCTACAATGGCGCCTACTTAACTTTATTTGTAAATAACAACCAGTTTATTTTTCACAGGAAAACGAGTAAAACACTACTATGTTTTTTACCACTATATTTGCACAGAATTGTGACTGCAGTTTCGACAGTTACGTCATTATCAAACAATGATTCAGATACGAATTCGTATCTGAATCATTGTTTGATAATGACGTAACTGTCGAAACTGCAGTCACAATTCTGTGCAAATATAGTGGTAAAAAACATAGTAGTGTTTTACTCGTTTTCCTGTGATAATGAACTACCACATAGTAACGGCTTCCTCAATCAACTTTTTCAATCAGTTTATTTTTGTTCATTTCTCTAGTAGGAAACCGTAATTATTAGATTGGTATTATATGTATTGACACTAGGCACATGCTAAGGAAAACGAAAATGGCAAAACATTTAATTTTTCTTAATTTAATCTGAATTTTGCAACGATAGTAGAAAAAATTGTGTATGCGACTCGAGCGAAAAGTGAGTTTTTCGCAATCGGCTGTTTTCAATCCTAGTGCGAAAACGCTGACTTCTTGTTCTTTTTGCATAAATATTCATTCTAATCCATCTATAATTTAATTTAAGAATAATGTATTTATATTTTCGTTGACAATTTTTGTTGACCGACTTAAATAATGTAAAACGTGCATCGAGACATGTATATATTTAAATAAATACAGTTACAGTACATATTAATAGTAAACGTATGAAAATCATTAAAAAGGGCTATTGCTGTCTTCATTTCGCGGATATTTGCTACTGGAAGTACTGCTTTCTTAGATTTTGATGAGCCACAACCACCGACTTCATTACCACGATGATATAATGGTATTGACTGGTCAGTTTTAAGCGGGTGGCTTTTAAGACATGAACAACGTGCATATGTTTTCATCTTCTGACGAATGATGCAGTGAACGATGAACCGTCTGTGACGTTACGTGATCTTAAGTATGAGGGATGCTGCGAGATGAAGTTAATGAAAGCTATGCCACATCGGCAGTACCCAAAAAACTATCCTTTGACTACTTTCTTTTCCAAAACAGTAATAAAATACAAAATTATCTTGTTACTAAAAACTAGGAATAAGTTGTGAAACTACAGTAGAAACAAAATGTTACAAAATAAGATAGGTATTGAAATCAGTATCTAAAACACAATTAAAAAAGCGTAATTATTGGCTCATTTCGAAGGATTTTGCTTTTGACAACTGAAATTTGCTTTTTTACTATATGTAAAATTCCCTGCAAGTCTTTCTTGCCATTAAAATATTTATTTATAACTTCATGGCCTGTTTTTGAAATTTATGTTTTCAAAAACCAGACCAAATACCAAATAAATGTTTATAGGTATTTACATGCTGTAGGCCAAATCGTAAGCCAAACATTTATATCAGAATATTATTATGTATGTGCCAAAATGCAAGTTTACCTTTAATTATTGTAAATAATGTATTTTTCGAGTTACACGGCTTTACAAAAAATTACGAGAATTTTGCGAATATTTTAGTTAACAATATAGTTACCTTTTATTGTGTTATTTTTCTTAGTCAAAGTTCAGATTGTTTTTTATGGTTTAAGTAGTTGTTTATTGTTATATTGTTATCTTAAATAATTGTTATACATTTTTTACTTACAATCTCTTGTCATGTTTAAGATGATAAGATGGCCAGTTTCTTTATAAAAGTATTTTACTTAATTTAAAGCGTTTAAACGTTTTAATTTTTTACGTACTTATAGACTATCGATTAATATTATTTTTCGATATAAATCACGTTTTGTTTTTTTTTGAATTCACTTAGTTTCTCTAGGAAAAAAAAACACTTTTTATAATGCAATATTTTCCTGGTAGAATTTTTTTTTTTTTTTTTTTGTATAACATTGTTTTGTACCTTAAAGTAGTATTTAGTTTATAGTGCAATCTTAAAAATAAAACTATTTATTGGATTTTCTAATTTTTCTTTATTTTCTTTTACATTAGATGTAAAAAAAACTGTGAATTAGATTGTATTGGCTTCGAAAAAAAGGCCACTGCCCACATTGAAGATCATCAACAAATTTTTAATCATAGAACATCATACGGGATTTCCTTATAAATATTTGTAATAAACCGTGTATATATCTAAATAGTATACT
Source organism: Rhamnusium bicolor (assembly GCA_029963845.1). Classification (NCBI taxonomy): domain Eukaryota; kingdom Metazoa; phylum Arthropoda; class Insecta; order Coleoptera; family Cerambycidae; genus Rhamnusium; species Rhamnusium bicolor. The sequence goes on from JANEYF010000419.1 coordinate 1,341,548, forward strand.
TAATAAAGTCACTGTATTTATATCATTGTGTTTTAATATTGAAAAACATATAGTTTTACAAATCTGTCAATATCACTGTTAATATTAAATATACGTATTTTTTTGTAACAATACACAGATTCTCCAGTCGGAAGCTGACACATATAAGAAACTATTGATATAATGTTTGTAAAACTTTGTATCTATAGTAAACAGGGTATAATTGTTCTAACTCAAATATTTTGAAAGTTATGTTACTTCCGCTTGTACTGGAAGGAAATGTCAACTTTGTGATTTTAAATGGAACACCAATATTTTTAATTATCGGAACTGACAACTTATAAAATGTTAAAGTCACTGCATAATAAACCTTAAACCTGGGACATTTTGTTAACGAAAAATTTACAGCTGCGGACCCTTAAAGAAATTCTTCTTGTGAACCCACAGAAGAAATTAAATATCTTTTTGTACGAACGAGAATAAAATAGTACTTTACTGTGTCAAAACAGGGAATAAAACGAGCGTTTATTCCCTGTGGGAATACAATACAAACCTAACGCAACATCAACATTTGTATTATGTCAAACTTTTACTGGTAGAAAGAACAAAAAATTAATAATCAAACATATAAACGATAAAAAGTAACTTATTTCAAATTAAAATTAATATTAATAAGGTAATTTTCATAGTTCATAATAACACTGACGTAGTTTTCCACGAAACACCAAAACACTATGGGTGAGTCTCGAATTGCGCTCGCCCCGATATCTCCTAAAATATTTGGAATAGAAAATTGAAATTTCGAAGGCTTATTATACGACTAAAATGCCATCTTTTCAATAAAAAATCAAGTTTGGTGCACATCCGGTTTGACCGGAAATGCCCTCAACTTTCGATTTTTAAATGAAATACATCCATTTTGGTCACTTTTTGATAAACATTAAAAATTTTATTAAAAAAATCTATTTCTGAATCCAGAGTGCTGTGGTGCCCAAAATATATTTTAGTTTGTGTGCTACGTTACTATAAAAATAAAAAGAGCAATATGATTGCATTACTTAATTGTCTAGAGGCGTTTAAAATTTTTAAATGTGATTTTTACCCACTAACTCGGTTTTTTTAAATGGGAAGTTAATCGTTCACCAACATTTTTAAATACCCCATTTTCATACGAATCTAATGATACTAAAATTTTGAAAATCCGCTCAGAAATATTTGAGATTTCAGCCAAAATACAATGCAACCAAGCTTTTAATGTTTATCAAAAAGTGACCAAAATGGATGTATTGTATTCAAAATTTCCTCTAGATTACAAAAATGTAAAAATATATAGGGTGTTTCATTTAAAAATCGAAAGTTGTGGGCATTTCCGGTCAAACCGGATGTGCACCACACTTGATTTTTTATTGAAAAGATGGCATTTTAGTCGTATAAAAAGCCCTCGAAATTTCAATTTTCTATTCCAAATATTTTAGGAGATATCGGGGCGAGCGCAATTCGTGACTCACCCGGTATACTGCACTCGACGCGCGTTTTCCAACCAAGTTGGCATCATCTGGAGATGATTAAAACAGTTTTAATCATCTCCAGATGATGCTAACTTGGTTGGCGAAACGCGCGTCGGGTGCAGTATATTATAGTGTTTTGGTGTTTCGTGGAAAACTACGTCAGTGTTATCTTCACATCAAAGGTTCCAACCCACTTTAGGACATAGTTCATAATATTTTGTTATTACTAACATTTAGTAATCTAAAATTAAACAGAAATAAACAAAAAATAACGTCAGACAAATACAAGGATACCTAGATAAATTCGGAATAAAATACAAAAGCTTCGTGGCCAATTTATTGTTCGTTAGTTTTTACATTTAATTTTTTTGTAATAAAAATTGTGCCCGTTCGTACAAAAAATATTGTATACACGTCGGGAGTAAAGTGTGTTTTGGTCCCTTACATGAATACACTATTCATGTAAGGGGACTAAAATACTCGCTTTATTCCCATGGTGCATAAATAACTATTAACGAGCAATCAAAAAAATCTCCAATATCATACAGGGCGAGTACCAAAGTGGCCAAAATATTAAATTCAAATACCTTTAACTTTTTAAATAGAAACATCAATTTTTTTAAATTACTGAATTTTACGACTAGGACGTGTAGTTATACCTAATCACGATAGGTTTTAAAATATTCACAAAAATTAAAAAAAAAACATTTTGTAAGAATTCTTTATTTAATTAACTCTAACTCGGTCATGTCAACAATTGTCAGAAAAAATACTAGATGAGCTGTCAAATTAGTAATGTTTTGACCACTATTGTACTCACCCTGTACTGTAGACTTGTTTATTTATATTTATTTATTAAATGATATTAAATTCCTTCTGTGGGTAACTTAGAGTCAGAATTTCATTAGGGGTCTGCAGTTGTCAATTTTTTCTATAAAAATATTTTCATTATACAAAGTGCCCTTAAAATTTATGAACTGTCAATTTCAATAATTAAAAATATGGGTTCCATTTAAAATAACAAAGTTGACATCTTCTTCCGGTATAAGCGGAAGTAAGAGAACTTTCAAAATGAGTTAGAAAGATTATTCAACTTGTTTAAAATTTTATAAAAGCTATCAATTCCGATAATAATAATATGGGTGTTCTGTTTAAAATAATCAAATTGACATCTACTTTCGGTATAAGCGGAAGTGTCAGAACTGTCAAAATATTTTAGTTAGAAACATACCCTGTTTACCATACATACGAAGTTTCACAAAAATTGTATCCGTAGTTTTGAGATATGGATCGTGTAAGCATCCGGCCGAACATCCTGTATTATAAAACTCATTGATAATTTTTATATAGCAAAAAAAAATGTAAATTATGCTCTGACGACTAAAAATTATTAATAATAAGTAAACTCTTTTCATACAACACTTTTTATTCAACATAAAATAGAATACCATGCTTTAGGAATGACATCTCCTGAAAAAACCATGAAGAATCACATAATAGTTTACAAAAAAGGTTTAGGTATGTTTATTTATCTAAAAGTTGTGGTGTATTCTGATTATGTGTTGCTTGATTATTTCTTGTATATATAGCGGATGGTTAAAAATTGTAAGATTATTTGAAGCCCAATAATGATAATTATGTTTATTAAACTAAGTTCACTGCTACCTAAAAAGATCTTTTGCAATAACCCTTATATCTATGTGTACCCATCAATTTCTAGGCTTCTCATGAGGCCTAAAACTTTTCTGGGGCCTATGGTCCCCACTTCGACAGGTGTTGTGAATACCTGCTCCAAATGTCGCAACCTTTAGCAGATTAGGACTTGCGTGAGCAAAATGCATGTCCCACTTTTTTTTGAGTAGGTATCTCAGTGGGCAATGCCTTGTTAGAAGGCTTATTAGTATCCTATCTTTAACATTGGCTCTTTTTTGCGAGTAGTTTATAAATTTCTTCGCTTGACTTTGACCTGGAGTCAACTTTCAGTAGACGGATTTATGTTCCTTTCCCCATTTTCTGACCTTGGCTGTTGTGTGGCTTTTAGATATCCCGCAAAACAGTTCTGGTCCGTTGAATGATAATCCTGCACCTTCCGTTCAAGATTATCAGCAATCTCATTACTTTTTATTCCTTCGTTCCATGTGTTGTTCCTTGCCAGTTGCTTTACTGTTTGTAGACATTTCTAGACTATGACAGACATAAAAAAAGGAACTTAAAGCTTTAAGTGCTGTCTGACTGCCCGGAGGATATAGATTTTTGATCCTCGTGTGCCTTTTTTAGCATTCTCAAGTGCAAAATTCTGTGGCGAGAATTTCCGTCGGAAAGATGGTGCGAGTTTGGCCTAAGGCTTTTGATATCCTAATCTGGACCCTTTATACTCCTACCCATACTTCTTCCTCCATCTCTGATTCTTCCGTATCGCAGATAAGGGATAAGTTTTTAAATTTGGGTCCATATTTGGCGATCAGTTATTACGACTTCAAATATCTGCTCAAATTCGACTCTCACTGGCGTTGTGTCGGTAGGTTTGGCCATTGAGACTAAATAAAATTCATTCAGAATCCTCAGATGTCCAACCAGATCTCCTAAATCCCATACAGATAGTCATCATATATTTTTTCCGAAAACAGGCATACTGATCAGAAAGGTAGCTCAGGCTGTGAACGACTACCTAAGGGCGAAAACACAACACAGCGGTGCGACGTCGCATCGCAGAAATCATCGACGTCGTAGAAATTTGCGATGCGACGTCGCTTAGTACAAATCCTGGGCGAAACCACAACACTGCGGTGCGACGACGCATCGCAAATTTCCACGACGTCGTTGATTTCTGTGATGCGACATCGCACCGCAGTGTTGTGTTTTTACTTATGAGATCGGGAATGATTCTCTCAAGCAACGCACGCGCAAATCACAGATGTCTGGTGGTCTTTTATACGCGTCTTAGTCTGCTGTGCCAACAGCGTTGCGTGTGTACAAGATTTGGTACATTATTTGATTTTTATATTTAATTATAACACGCCATACATACATGTCAAACGTGTCGCTTCTGGTATAGGTCTTCTGTGGCCGTGCAATGAACGTTCATCGCATCGCATTGCGGTGCGACTTCGTTTTTTGCGATCTGTCGTCGCACCGCAGTGTTGTGGCCTGCAACAGCCGTAGGACACGTATTGTGCGGTCCACATCTCACTAGAAGCGTCTTCTCTGCGATGCCGTGGCGATGAAGTTTTAACGTTGCGTCATCGCATCGCATCGCCGTGCGACGTCGTTTTTGCGATGCGACGTCGCACCGCTGTGTTGTGTTTTCGCCCTAATAATTAAGTGTCATCTATAACACATAAGCCAGTCAAGATTTGGCATATTTGCAAATGAAAAATATTGTAATATTAAAATCTTAAGTGCCCCACTGTATACAGGGTGTCTCCGTGTTAATGAACAGGACTTCAAAAGCGTATAGAGAAAGTCATTTTAAGCAAAATATTCTCAATAAATATACTCTTCAAACCTCTTCGTTTTCGAGATATAGAGGGTTGAAGTTCCTAAAAAAACCGTTTTTTCCGATTATCTTGTGAATGGAAAGAAAGAATAATTTTTTGCGTGGAGGAAATATTTGTTAAATTACAAACATGACAATTTACACGTTGATAGATTCACCAGTGGCGTACTTACTGGGTGCATTTTACTATTTTCTTAAAAAAATAATGACACGCCAGTGTCTTAATGACAATATACCACCATTATTGGAAACAGATAGTTTAAGAAGAAAAACTATTCTTTAAGTTTTTCCTAGGTTTCAGTTTTCGAGTAAAATTTAATAGCTTTGCGGTACCTGCTACAATAGACGATATTAGAGTAGGCTATGGGTCCTTTTTTTGGACGAAATTAAAATGACTGAAAGAGAAACTCGATACAAAACTAGGGTAAAATAGTCGAATTTGGCCCAGACTTTACACTACAATAATAAATAAGGACATTCTTAATCATTTATTAACAAGAACTTAAGGTAACATAAAAAATTAAAATTTGAAAATGAAACATTTTAACTGGACAAAACATAAATCAAATACCTGATTTCTAAACTAAAAAAAGATGTTCAAAGTGAGACTCATTTTCTTGAATACAAACTCGGCATCGCTTTATAACTGATTTTGTCGTATTTCATTACAGGCGATTTCTATTCTCTCAATTAATTATTCCCTGCTGCCAACTAGGGTGGAATAAGCATTATCTTTTATAAAACCCCAAGCAAAAAAACCGAGAGAAATGAGATCTGGAGAACAGGGCGGTCATGAAACTGGTCCGCCACGTCCGATCCATCGATTCGGATAAGTTGCATAAAACCATTCTCGAACTATTCGTCCGTAATGAGCCGGACTACCATCAAGCTGAAACCAAACATTTCGCAATGAACCAAGTTCAAAATTATCCCACATATCTGCATGTGTTGTTTCAAGAAATCCCAGAAATAATGCTGATGTTAATATGGGAGGTAGAAAATTGGGGCCAATAATATTGTTTTCCCATAAACCAAGCCATACATTTACGCCGAACCAATTCTGGAAATTTCTTGGCCTGCTTCTATGTGGATTTTCGTGGTCCCAAACATGCAGGTTGTGAAAATGAACTACTCCTCTTCTGGTGAAGCAGGATTCATCAGTCCACAATGTTCTCTTAAAAAAATTTGGATTATTTCTCACAGAATCCAACATGAAATGATAAAAATTTAAACGGTGTTCACTATCACCTGAATATAAACCTTGAATGGGCTGCAAATGGTATACACGTCCCTGGTTTTTTCGTAGTAAAGTTTTCCATACAAAAGTAACAGGAATGCGAAGAATTCTTGAGGCTCTTCGTATACTCATAGATGGGTCCTATCAAACATTCGAAGGATCGTCCTGTTTCTGTTCATCACAACATTAATCAAATTTCTGTTTTGTTCGGGTCTTCTTGCCAGTCCATTTTCTCTAAAAATTTAATGTACTCTCCGAAAAACGCCTGGATGTGGATGTCTTGTATTCGGGAATCGCTTACTGTATTCCACTGCAGCTTCAGCAGAATTTCCGTCGCATTATCCATACACGTAATGATTATTTGCGTACTCCTCATCGGTAAATCGAAATGGCATTTTAAAAATTAACGCAATACCTAAATAAATTACAAAAATTGCAAGAGATTTTAAAATTATTGAAATAAACAACGAAAAAACACTGTTGACTTCTCTCAAATGATTGAAAATCTAAATATTTTGTAGCCAAAGCCATCTAATATTAATGACATTTTGTTGGAGATTAAATAAATTACAGTGTGCATTGATATTCCCAATAACTTCAGTTTTACTCGAAAACTGTGCAATCTAGGAAAAAAATTAAAGAACAGTATTTCTTCTTACAATATCTGAGGATTCCAAAAATGGTGGAATATTGAAATTAAGACAAGTGTGTCATTATTTTTCTAAGAAAATAGTAAAATGCACCCATTGAGTACGCCACTGGTGGATCTATCAACGTGAAAATTGGCACGTTTGTAGAAGCACTTCCAACAAATATTTCCTACACGCAAAAAATTATTCTTTCTTCCCATTCACAAGATATTTAGAAAGAACGATATTTTTTTAGAAACTACAACACCCTGTATCTCGAAAATGAAGGGGTTTGAAGAGAGTATGTTCATTGAGAATATTTTGCTTAAAATGACCTTCTCGATACACTGGTGAAGTCTTGCTCATTAAAACGGAAACACCCTGTATAAATAATGCGACATTTTAAATTTTTTCTTCGTCTTTATGATGTCATGAAAACAAACCACTTTAAAAAAATGTTATTTGGCACACAGTACACTGTGTAAGGTTCAGCACTGATATATTTTTCTTTAATTGTCTTAGGGTTAATTATTATTTTGAGATATTTTATAAGGTGTCTTTTATTTCGCAAAGTGGCCTACGCAATCGCATCAGTCATGTAATTAGTAATTTCTCATACAAAGTTAAATACCTGCAAATGAATACTAAAGAAAGCACATTAAAACATAATTTATTACCGCGTACCTATAAAAGCGCTAAGAGATAAGGTATTTTAATGGCATAATGTACAAGACAAAATAAGTACCTAATTTCAGGCTGATTATATTTTAGTTGCTCAGGTGCGGTCTCGTCTTGGTTAAACTAACTACAGCACTTAGGGTGGCGCTTTGGACATCGAAAATCAAGACTTTTGGCGTTGAGGGGTTGAAACAGCGGGAAAGAATTGTGGCTCAGCTGCATTCAACTCGAACCATGTTGCAAAGTGCAAAGTTATATTAATTAACACCGTAGCTGTTTGCTAATCAGTTCGGTTACTTCGAGCAATATTTCATTATTTTTATTTTTCGGAAAATGTATGTGGGGCACTGCTTAAAACTGACAGATTTATTTTTTATTTACATGAAAATTACACAAAATTAATAATTGTGTTACACATGGAGTGAGAATAAACAATATGATAATGTGTAAATAAATATGAGAAACACACAAAGAAACCTTACAAATTAGATGATTAGTATTAATTCAACGCAACAAAAAACAAAATTAGAACTAAATAATAACATAATACAAACATGTAGGTACTCCCAATACAAGCAGATATATGAACATAAGTAACTTATTAAAATAATAATGCTGTGGGAAAGTAATATAGTGTACTCTTCATATTGGTTGGTTTGAGGAGTGTTGTTTCAAACTAAAATGAGTTTTTTTCTGGCGTGAGGTGGAGTTGTTTGCGACTCTGGCGAATTTCCTTCCAGTGATTCTTTAAAAATATGCACTGGAAAGTCTAACATTTAGAAATTTTGCTTTTAAAACAAAGAGAAGGAAAATTAGTGGCAATCAAATTAAAATTAAAGATATACACCCTTTACACCATAGCAAAGGAACACCGCAACTCTGATTAGAGGGGATATCAAAAGTACATCTACTCAGGTTTCACAAATAAGAGGCATATCAACTCTTGATAGAAAGCCTGAGAACCGAAACGCCTGCAGATGCTAAAGAAAGAGGATTCACCTCTATGCTTGAAAAATGCCAAAACGCATCTTATCAAATGAAGGAGTTGAAACGTGCAAAAGTAAAGCTACTAAATAAGAATCGTGCAACAACGAAACCTTACCTATATAACAACATTTAATTAATTGTTAATTAATTAACAAAAAAATTTAAGTATTATACTTTTAACGAATTGCTTAAACCAGCAATATGTAGTAATAATAATAAAACTCGGCGTTTCAAGAAAAATCAGAAATTTATTCAAAAAATTTACCAAGCTACCTGTGTTTAAAAAAGGTTTTCTATATGAAATTGTGTAGAACTACCCATAGTTCATTAAATTATTGATCTTGATACTTTTATTTAGCAAATAATTCACTGAAACATTGAAACTATTAACAGTTTTAGTTGAGTCTTTTGCGTTTACATGTAGAATACCTGAATAATATTACATATTGCATCTTTCGTTTTTTTGTCTGGTGGCAGTTTTAGGTTAGTCATATCTTAGTATTGGAGCATGGATCCCATGCGATACTTTAAGGCATATCTATCAAGACTAAATGAAGTTTTGCAGAGAAAAAATTGCGATTGAAATTTGCGAGTTATTTTTTAGACAATTTGTAAAATATTTGCAAAAATTTTTTTTTGGGAATCAGGTGGAAAATAAGTCACCAGGTTTCAAATTTCATTAAAAAAAGATTACTTTTTTATAAAGTTATATCTTTTTGAAATTTGAGATTATTTTCAAAACGCAATTTCTAATAAAATATTACCCCTATATTTACCATGTATTTTAAATTACAGAAACTGTATCTTACTAAAAATAAATACATATACGGTTTTTAAAAGAGTTCGTTAAAACGAGTTAAATGCCATCGATATCTCAATAAACGTTTTGTCAGCAATTGCTTTTTGAAAATAAGCTCCTCATTTGCACAGTGAGAAACGAATCTAAAATAAAATTTCAAAACGATGTAACTTTATAAAAAGGCAACATTTTTTTGATAAAATTTGAAATCTGATTTAGAAAAAAAAAGTTTTGCAAACATTTTACAAATTGTCTAAAAAATAACCTGGGGGTGCACAATGTTTGAAACTATTTTTCGCAAATTTCAATCGCAATTTGTTCTCTGCAAAACTTCTTCATTTAGTCTTGATAGTTATGCTTTAAAATATTGATTAGACCCCATGCTCCAATATCGAGATATGATAACCTAAATTTCACCAGCCGTCACTGACTAGGAATCTATCGAGCTCGGAGCTCCTAGCGGCCGCCAGCCGCTTAATTCGCCCCTGCGTGTCTCTGGACCAATACCGAACATTTTTCACATAAATCCATTGCAACCTTTAGAATTGTAAATAAAAACTAATTTAAGAAAAAAAAATCTAATAACAAGAATAGTTTAGTTCTTACATATTATATACACTTTTATAAAAAAAATATTTTCTTCTAAAAGCATTAATTTAATTAACTGTTCTAGGAGTACCTCATGTGGTACCGCCATTCAATTTAAAATAAACTTTACTAAAGATAAATTTTCAGGTTTAGACAGTACTTCACAATCACTTAAAAATCTGTTCAAAATGAACACTACTGAAATTTTTACAAAAGAAAACTCGACATCGGCTATTGAATAATAAATATGTTTGTAAAAGGAAATGAACTTTTTATCTGAACAACCTTTGACATACAATACAAAGAATAGTGTTGGTTGATTGACACTTTTCATTTTGTCTTGTTTTCTATTTAAATTCATCTCGCACGGAAAAAATCAATGTCGTTGTCGCATTTTAAAACGGATACATCCCCATTGGTGTTCTTGCGATGTTATCTGCTACACTGCACTTCAGCCCTATACATCAATGAGAGTTATTTTATTTTATATTTTTATCATCTCGCACCTACATGTTTCCAATCGTATACATTGGATATAAAAACGTATATTATATATAAAAACTTTTATAAACGTGGACTACAAATCAGCTAGGAATGTTGGATGATTAAGCTATAAGCGCAATACATATTCGGCTATCATGCCCCTACCTTAACGCCTCATCTAATGACTACTGCTATGCTCGGATATGTTCCATTCAGCTAAGATAGGCGCAGTCCTACAGTGTATTGTTAGTCCGAACCACATCGACAGTTACATATCTCATCTCAGTCGGAAATAAATTTCAAAAAATTTGCTTCGCATCACTGATAATCGATAAGAGAGAATAAACACTTTTGCCAACTCGGAAATTCAATACATTTATTTCATTTGGTAATAAATATTTCCTACGACGAAAGATTATTTATTTCTCAAAGCAAGTTACAAAAGTAAGTAACATGACACAAATGTTACCCTGATTCATAAATTATAAATTTTGTATATACGCATGAAGTCGGCCCTGGCGTGTCTTTAAAGTATCCGCTCTCTAATAATTATGATGATATTCCCACAAAGATAATTCCACATTGAAAATTGAATTGAAAATTACCGCGCTATTTGTTATAATGAACACACTGTACAGCGTACAATAACTTAAATTTGTTTAATACATTATGTTATTAATAAAACAAAAAAAATATTTCGAAAAATTACTTAAAATTTTGTATTGTAAAATAAAAATACAACGAAATTTTCTATGTGATTGCGTCAATTGTATTTAGGAAACATTTTTATAAATCTATGGGATATCTTAAAAATTACATAACAGGATTTAAATGTTTTTAAAGCATTAACAATTTTAATCTCTTAAATAGCATTGGATTGTTAGGCTAGTTAATATTTTTTCTTTAGGAAAATCCTTTTTTAATAACGCAAAGAATATTATGCCTGTGAAAAAATTCACCCACTACAAATTACCTGCTACGACTATGTCCATTAACAGAGCTTTATAATTACTTTCTTTTTCATTTCAGTTTATTTGAAACAAAATACTTTACGGTCTTTAGCTTCTTTAGACAGTTGATTATCCTTTTTGAGCATAAGGAAGGGGGTCTTCAATAATCACTCCTGTGGCAGGAACTGTGGGCGTATCTATTGACACTTTTCTAGTAGCCAATAGGAGCAGGTCAACTGTTACCTTGGTTACCATCTTTGTCCTTACTTGTGATAAAGCTCTAGTTGCTCCTTTTTAGTCCTTTTGCTCATATCCTTGTATCTAAAGACAGATCAGTTGGATTCACACAAAAAGCTACCAAGACACAGGATTATTGACGCTGAAACATTGTTGTCGCAAAAACGGTCCACCGTTACGATCTGCCTACTATGATAATTCATCTTTAGATTCCAACAAAATTTTTCTCTAAGAATAATTTATTAGTAAATTAAGTAGGTACTCATACATCAACTTTTTGTTAAATAAGAATGATTACCACAATATAGGTATGCAGTCTGGGTCCTCTTAAAATAGCAGCTACTGCAATTATTAAAGTACACGTTTAATTAACTATGTACTAGGAGGAATTTTTATTGCATCTGAAAGGCACGTAACATAATTTTGTTTCTAATCCAAATGTGGAAAAACTAAATTAATTGTGCTTTTCATTACATTACGAAAATCAGTATTGTCCTCATGGGCGTCTTAGGTAAGGAAATACTGAAGATTTGCCTAATTCAATGTGGTTAACAGTCTAAAAAGAACATATTCGAAAGAAAATATAGTTGGATGGTGAATTTCATAATTTTGGACCTTGTACCAAAACATATGCTGGCAAGAAACTGCAAATCCCATGCGTAGAAGCCTTTTTTAAGTCGCAAGTGATGTCTACGTCTAATATTCAAAATACTGTTTTCCCCAAAATATATTGAAACAAAAATGATTTCTATGAAAGACAAAATTAACTAAAATCCCTTAAAAAATTGTTATACAGTGGCGTAGTCAGAAAGTTTGCGATGGGCTTTACACACATTTTGAATTGTATGAATAAAAAAATTCTTTAAAGCAACACATTTATTTGCCACGTTAATACATTTTTAGCCAAATAAATTAAAAATTGTTTAATTTAAAGACGTTTGTCGAAAAAGGACAATTATTTTTTACATTTTATATATTCTTTAAAAAAGCAGCATTATAAAAGTAATAAATTTGCATCAAAATCCAAAAGAACTTTTAAAAATTAGTGTCATTATATTTTTGCGAGTGCGATTTTTTTACTTTCAACAAAAAAACTCTACTTAATGTATTTATATGCATAATAAATGCTTCAGGGCATACAATTAAGTTTACAAAAGGGTCGAAAGTTATGTGCACTCTTGCAGAAAGCAAGAGTAAATGCAATTACGTTTTTTTATATAAATCGTTGTATAATAAATGTTATTTGCAAACGGAAGAAAGAATTCTACGCCCTTAAATCGGTAGCTGTTGTAGACCAATATTTTTATGAAGAGTAACAGTCAAAATTTCTTATTATTACATGTATGTTATTTACTTGGAAACAATCAAAAAAATTAAAAATATGGAAGTATATAACGAAGTTAAAACAAAAGAAAAAACTTAAGATCTGTATATTGCTTGACCAGCGAATGATGACTTAATTATTTTATTCAAAACTGGTGCTGTCATACATGGATGGAAACCAAAGGGTCATATTTCGGTACCTCTAGAAATGTATCCAAATGTGTTCTAAGCTGAAGCTGATGAATAGAAATTTTATTATGTGTAAACGAAAATCTCACCCGAGGTTTTCTTAACAAGCATATTTACATACAGATCGGGCCAACACACTAAATACACGATTAGTGGTATGCGCAGTTTACACTCGCCCGCCTGCTCCCAGCGCGAATGTCAGAAGGTGCCTTTACAGTAAGTTAGGATTTTGCCTTTCTCAAGAATTATTTATTTATTTAAGTATTATTTTGTTTTTTTATAGTTATTATTATTTTTCTTTATGATTTACGAGAATATTAGTTATTGCTTTTCGAAGCACTTTCTGTTGCGAGAAAAAAATCAATATTTGATTGTGTGCTGTTCTAATCTTTTCACAATTTTATTGTTTTACTATCTGTGAAAGAAACGGAAGAAACACTGAAATTATGAAACATTAAGATAATTCTACTTTGTCTCGTATGCACCTCCCAGCAAGCACTTTGAGCAATCGTTAACTTACGTTTGGACCTCGTATTCAGACGGGCAATTGTAAACTGCGCATACCGCTAGTCGTGTATCTAATGGTTTGGCTCGATCTGCATATACTGACAATCAGACGGCTTGTGATCAATCAATCAAATAAGGTGACCTCTAAGTTGATACTGAATTGTCGAAAAATTCTGGCTGAATCGTGTGAGCATAAATCAGTAAAATTTATATGTGTACTTGACATAGTGGCATAAAAGAAACCAGCTCTTTGCATACCAAGAAGTCTGATTACGTCAGAGCTACGAAACTGGGCTATGGCACAGTTTAACAATCATTGGGCTCGAGCTCTCGTAATGAGACAATCAACGAGTCTTCGAGTCTACCGTAAAGTGGATATTTAAGCTCAATAGAGAATAAATGAGACGGATAGTAGGGTAATGTCCTCTAAATAAGCACCATCATACAATGGGGGTGACTGAGGATCCTATTTGTCGGATGTGTAGATGAAAGGAAGAAACCTAAACTTACATTTTATGTAATTGTGTACCATTAGGGGCATTAAGACACAGACATCTCGGAAGACAATTTATAGAACCGAATGAGTCATGGGATCTACCCTGGAATAAATTGCTCTCTTTTATAGAGAATGGCGGTCTCTTTTGGCGAAGTCACGCAAGCACAGTTCTAGGATCTGCAAGTGTACTTATGAAGGATCCTCAAAGAAATGTGTTACCATCCTAAAGATGGAATCCTTACATTTGGACCATTCGTGGAACAGATTTTAATGATGAGAGCTTCTTTTTTTACACTTTTAACTAGGTAGCTAATCATGATTAACAGAGGAAAGCATGATTGTACAAGTATTATTTTAAGGAGGTTAACTTCCTCCACCTAGGGCCAGTGGTGACGCTTCCCACCAAGATTGAACACTAGGAGCCCAACCTACCTTGCGGGGTTACTAAATTAATGGTGAAAATTACATCGCCCAGATACAATACCTTGTAATTACAAGCGTATTTTAATATAAGATTTTTATAATTTAAGAAATTTATTAATATGTCTTTTATAAACGTTGTAAATTATATCACAAACAAACTTCCGTTTTTTAGAGAACTTTGACTAGTTATTTACGTCATATATATCTTCACATTGATGATCAGTTGAATAGACGACCTGGTTGTGTACACTTCGGGTGTATCTATTAATGATGTCGTACTCTTTGCAACTTATTATTTGTACGTATACGGACAAAATATATGATTCGTTATGCACTTTTCATAAATAAACATTATTTTTACTACTAAATTTTATGACTTAAAATGTGATGGTACATCAGTCCAATGTCTTGTATACAGTATAAAGCTGATGTCGACATATATTTTCCACTGGAAAAAACATTTAAAATGTCACAACATCTACGAGATAAAAAGGAAGAATTTCCATATGTCTCAATGAGGAACACGATTTGAACAAGTTTGCAAATATTATTTCGGTAGATGTTGAAAGATCATTTACGTTTTCCACGAGTGTGTTTAACTCACGAAGGAGAAGTTTTTCAGCAGAAAACATATGAACCGTGTTACTCATGCAAATGTTCGCTGGTGCGCAATTCAGCCATCGTCTTCGGTACGTGACGTAAAAGGTAAGCAATTTTATACCTGTAATATGTAGTTTTATTTGCGACAAGGCGTGATTATCGGTAACGTATATGTGCCGCTACTGACAGCGGCCGCCGGCCGAATTAAAACTACTGAATTAAAACATTTATTAAGCGGAGGAAAAAATCAACCCAAGCGTAGAAAAGTGTTTGTCTTATGTGTACATGCCGACTGATTCTTGTATGTCTACAATATATTATCTATTAGACGCCACAACTATCATTATTACCTAATTTATGATCACCTAATGTTCCGCAAGATTTCATTGCGAATTTTTGGCAATTTCCGTCTAATGTTTTTGTTGTTTATCCTTCTGACTAAGGTTTTTTTTTTAATTGCCAAATAGTTTGTCAAATCTAGATTTGTTTGAATAAAGGAAAGAAGCTCTACAGTTTATAATGAAATCTTAAACACTAGTACTAGTAGCAAAAGCTAATTGATATACTAGGCAACTAGGCTACAATTGGCCCTTATCCTAATCACTATAATTTTTATTAATGAAAATTATTTCGTAGTATACAGGGATCGAACCCGCATCACTCAGATATGTCGAGTTACTTAGATACGAGGGGACTCTTCGGATACCGTCAAAAATAAGATATATATGATACATCAATAGTGTAATTTGGTGTCGGGAGAGGTTAGGATCTCGAATAACATGTCACATATTAAAAAAAATATATTTTTTCGAGTGACAAACGTTCAATATACTACCCTCAGGTAGGTCATATTTGAAAATATGACCAGTTTTTTTTATTTAATTCAAAAATCATCCAAAATCACGTTATTTTCCGATTTTTTTTTTTGGTACTTTTCGTGAAAATTTTAAAAATCGGCTTCCTGAGGGCCGTCCTTTGAATATTGTTCTATTATGAAAATTTTTTCTTAATTTATTTATTTGCTTAGCCTTTCCAGTCGTCGAGAGTTTACCGCTCTCAAAAAATTAAAATTTCAAGGTGATCCTCTTAAACTACTGTTACTTATATATACAACTTTTGCTCTTTCTTTACTCATGGGCGGGGGGGTCGAGCGTAGAGAGTACTCGTATTTGATACGAAAGTTAGGCAACTGTAGTCACAGTCGTAATTTGATGGTAACTCAGGTGAAACTCTGCGATGTCGCGTCGTCCCATATTCTAGCGGTTTGTATATCGACGTATATGCCAAAACTGTGCAATCTTAGGCGAAGATTGTGTAGGTGATATACCATCTTTCAGAAGGGATGTAAAGCAGTTGGTTCCTTGCCAATTAAATGTTAGGCAAGTAAAAAAATCCCTACTCTTCGAAAGAGAAGTGGTTAGGCAAAATTTCCAGGTTGGGGATAGCTCATCTCCTGGCGTCGGTGATTGGCCCTGGTAGCGGAAATAGGCCAACGTTAAATGACTAAAAATAAAAATACTTATCGACATCTTGTCATAGCAACATGACATCCGTCTTGAGATCATAAAACTATCAAGCTGTGTTGGCACTAGACAAAACACAATTACAAAATATAAAAAAATGTTATGTTATGACGTGATTTCAGGCCTGGTACCCCTACGACTTTATAAGACCGACTCAACCGTCTAATTTATTTGTCTATTCCTGACCATAAGCTACCACTGTGGGATGTCGAATGGCACATCATATGAGGACAGGACAATCTGGTCGGTCGGTTATGTCGTGTCGAAATTTCATGTGACGTGTCCACACGCCACGTCAGTGCAATGTACTTCCGGCTTGACGAAACATTTTGTATTCAGATATTCGGGTACAATTTTCACGTTAAGTAAAATATCTGTATTCATTCGTATAATTAAAACAAATTAATGCTATCAGCACACTTCATAGAATTTACATGTCTGTAAGAAACAGTGTAAATAAGAATATTTCAGATAAACTATAAAGAGAACGATTCAGAGAATAAGATAAACAATTAATGTTTCCAACTACACCAATAAATTATTGTTATTCTTATACTTAATTACAAGTAAATCTTCTTATGTATATGTATAATAAATCCTCATTAAACAAATCTGAAAATATCTGGAACAAAATGACGTAATAGTTCTGTTGTCATATTCCCAATCTTTAATATAAATTGACCTTTAATTGACACCAATTGTATTGTTGAAATAAGAAACAAGCTTAACTTCTACACAGTATGTCAGTTTACTTTAAGATATGCAGGCTTGTCTATTATAGTAATAGGCGCCCGTCATCGAATATACTTTTTTTGTTTTAAAAATGGCAAAAATATTTATAACGATTTCTACTACAAAGTATTGAACTTAGATAACACTCAAAAACAGGAGATAATAAAGAAAATTTTGTTAAAGAAGCGTTTACTATATTATTATTATTATTATTAACATGATTTCTTTGCTTGCGTCTGTTACCTATAACTTTCTAGTTTTAAGAAAACGTTAAACCAGAAACCATTTCGTCAAAACTTTTTTTGTTAAATATCGTTAGGAAATTAAATTTTACGTGATTCTTCAGAGCCTTAATGGTTGAATTATTGTTTAAAACTTATTCTTGGGGGAAACTGATTGTTCATAATTATTTTTGGGATATAAAAATCTAAAGAAAATAGGAAAGGGCTAAAACCTATGATACTATGCAGAGGTTGCCTATATGCAAATGGTTCAGTTTCAATAGCAGGTACGCTTTCAATTTGAAAGGAATAATTATTTGCAGTAAGTTAAGTAACAATATGTTCACTTATTATATGATGAAATTAAAATTAGTTACAATAGTTTCATTACTAGTTTAATTTATTACCCACCTGGGGCACCAATGGGTTCAATCTTCAACAACAAGCTTGGCGCCTATTTCTTGGCTAAATAATTTCTCTCTAATTAAACCAAATTTTAAATACACTGTACGTACTTAAGAAGGGACATGTGAGAAAGCAGAACATATGTTACTTTTAATTAGACAATAGCCCTTATATTTTTATCCAGAAAATTTAACATAATTACACTGTAATTGCTATTATTGTTAGTAGTGTATGACCCCAAAATTTATTAATTAATATGTGTTGTTATAATCGTTTAAAAAGGGAGCGGAATACTTTTCTGTACATCTTTTGTTGACAGAAATATCTTTCGCCCATTAAAGTATTAATTGGCAAAGTTGTAGAAACAATTTTTAAGGCTGCAATTACAAATAGAGGAAAAGTTTTTAATTGAGATATTTACAACAAAGAAAATTATTAGAAATACTCGTAGTAAATAACCGATAAATTTATAATATAATTGTTCTTATTTTTCATTATAGAAGTTACATACTCTATAAGTTATCATAAATTTTGCATTTTTCTGAGAGGTCCTGCTTATTTACAAAGGACCATTCTTCTGTTTCTACTTTTATGCGTCAATATAAAAGGCATTATCATTAGTATAACAATGTATAAAAATGAGACTCTTGAATTTAGTAAATTTGATATTGTATGTTTTCTCACGAACACTGTCACGTATTTTCAGGGTCAAAAAGTGTAACTTTTAAATTTTCAAACTATTTTTAAAATATAAATTTGCCAAACAGTTATCGCCGCTTTTAAATTCCTCTCGATACAGCCCTGTCCACGTTGTCCTCTGAACGATAACTTAAGACGTTCATAGCTGTTTAATCAGAATAAGTATTAATATTTGTCCCCTCATCCCCCCTTTTAAAACATTGTATCTCTAAGTTACCTGCCTTTTCGCATAAGTGCCATGTTCCAACAACCGAGCTACTATTAATCGTTAGCTGTCGTAGATAATGTTTAATTTTCTTCTTGGTGTAACAGAAGATATTAGCGGCTTTTTTGAAAAGGAATCGGCAATTAAAAAGCTCATCTTAACATATAAGGGTTTTAGTGTGTGCAGCCAGCTACAATATTTATTTGTGTTAAAGTTAACTGCACTACCTCTTATTTTTACGTTCAGTAAGCTCATATAGTTTACCAATTTATTGCCGACTATCCTTGTTTAAATGCATACACTACAAGAAGCTCATAAGCAAATATAAAAAGTAAACCATGGAAGAAAATATTAATTAGTACATGCCTAAGAACTACACGGTGGGAAATCAAATAAATAGAAAACGACATTAACTAAGTTTTAATTATTAATAATAATAAAAAAGTGTATTTATCTTTGCTTACATTCCTTTACTATTGCAAATATGTAACAATTAAGAGATCGTAAAAATTGTGTTATTGACTACAATTTATTTTTTTTGCATATGTAGAGATGGCTGCTCTTGAGGTGTCTTCCAGGGAACCACCTTGGAGGTGCAATGAGAAGCCGCCGCTGTATTGTAGATGCAATTCTGTGTGTACTGCTTCATTAGATATTTCATTGTGGTTTTATATCATCTAGACCACCAAATTAATACAGTGGTTGATAATTTAGACCATAAAAAACAAAATATTTTACAAGTAAAGTCAGATGCTGACATGTAGTGTTTGGTCTGTTATGGTTTACATATTTTTCAGAACATACTGGAACACATTTAGACGAGATCTATGTAAATAGTCCAGTTGACCTGGTGTATACATCTTGGTACTGGATTCAGTGCAATATTTGGTTTCTGAAGGAAGAACTTGCATGAGGAGTACTTACTGACAACAGCCAAACTATGCACATGGAAATGGTGGGTGCGGTAAATAGGCAGCAGACGGGCTCTTTTACCCTCCCTAGCCATTCCCTCGGCCATGTACTCCTCTTGCTTCCTCGTCGAATTTCTCCGGTCTTCTAATGAATGTCACGCTGTGCGAGGAAGCTCATCGCCTCCCTTAGAAGCGCCTCAGTACCGAAGATGCTATGCCTCTCACACTGCCCAAGGAAGTGGTAAGACGTTTCTTTATCACTCCCGCATCCTGGACATGTAGGGTCTTTCAAAACACCTATCAATGATAGTTGTCTCCTAAGTCTGTAGTGGCCTGTTAGAACTCCGTCTTTCGACTTCGGTCCAATAACCAGGTTAATCTCGACTTGTTAGGTCCCGACTGCATATTTACAGATGCTGCTGAAATTATTATATAACATTCCTTCCAGAGCACTATTTTCATAGCCTCAGTGATTTTGGAATCCTTTGTTTTGACGCCTGTTGAAACTTCATGAAGAAGGAATAGTTCTTTCTTTTAATGACTGGGAATATTAGAACTATTTCGACTGATGTCAGCACTCTGGTGCCAATTTACAGTAGCTGTGATATGCATCCCATTTATTATTTTTTCTGTGACAGTTTGATTTGTTATTGGAAAATAAATCAGTACATTTTTGGTTGGTCCTGTACATTATAATTGGGAAATACATTGTAATATTGCCTTAATGACATTTTAAATTTACTACGACAATATTAAATCGATTCTCACAATTTGATATTTAAACTAAATTAAAAATGTTAAAAGGTCTTTTTATAGCCTGTCGTATATTATCCGTCTAGACCATAAGCAGAATGTTGCAATACGTATGACATTGCTATACTGTCATTAATTCAAAACATTTTATTAACGACACGAGACCTATATAACACTATACAACAACAAAATATAAATTTGAAAATAATAAAATAATTATTGACCATTCTAAAAAATTTGCGGTATTTCATAGTTGTTGATATGCAATTGCATACAGCGGGGACTGAGAGGGATTACAGGGTATCTGGGAAACTACAGTTGGAAAAAGTGAAAGCACATTCTCGAGCCTACATATCAAGACACATTCAATGGCATAAACAGATTTTGATGAACGTGATTATAATTTTCTCTTATTCTTTTGGCTAGCTTTAACATATTTCTAGTAGCTTTTGTAGTTAAGAGATTATGGTGCTGGCAAAAACCGGAAAAAAGTAAAACCAGTTAATCAGTTTCCTCAAAAACCGATTTCGGATAAAATCGGGTATCCAAATGTGTGGACTGTTCTGGATGTGTTGTCTTGCCTAGAGGCGGTGTTTTGATGAAGTAGAAATAATTATTTAATCAGCTTATATATTTTCGTTATCTTATTTTGTTACCTTTTGCTTATATTTTGTACACTACAATTACTAGTTAAACGAAATTCTCTATTCTGGAATGAAAAATGTTTTGTTTTTATGCTGTTTCCTTAGGAAATGGCTTTGTACTTGTAATTTCTTGTTGGGTGGTTAGATGAGTAGCGATGGTAGATCTCGCCACCCCTTTAAATAATGTTTGTAATGGTTTCTGTTATACATAAAATAAAGACATATTATTGTTATTATATTAATAAAAAAGGAAATAAAAAATTTGTTTTAATTTTTTTTAAGTCGCAAAATTATTTTCAACGTAGTAGTAATAGTGGTAGTAGCTACATATTTTACTAGGCAAGTAGGCCACAATTGGGCACTTTTTACCTAATGTAACTTGTTTATTTAATTAAAAAATTATATTTTCATAAAGATTGGGTATATTATCCACAACAGGTCTGAGTATAGGTAATCCCCCCTCGTGTAACAACATTTTATATCGCTGATTTAACGTGATTTGAATAGTATGCAAAAGTAAAAGTTGTAAACCAATTTAAATAGATGAGAATATTATCGGAACTTAATGCGCTGTGGCAAATTTATGCTAAAAGGGCAAATACTTCGGAATAAGATTAGGGAGATTGGGGGTGGTCGAAGTGAATCACAAGGGTTCTTAAAAAATACACATTTCTTCAATTCAAATAAATTTGTGGAAATAAAGGAAATCGTTGCCAGTGACATGTGACAATTTGGCTGCTGTTTTCGCCTCTTAAGAGCCCGTCACTTTTAATTTAGATTGTCTCAGCAAAATAAAAAGGAAAATAAACAAACCCTTATATTTAAGAACCCCCAGAAATATCAAATTACGGGTTACTATTTGCCGTGTTTTAATTATTAGCCTGTATGAGATACTGTCCTAATTTTTGCTTATTTTCTTTACATCTACGTATGTTGTGGATATATTATCATTTAAAATGTGATCACATAAAATGTATACACATAAAAATATACAAACATACTCATAAAATAAAAAGTATCACATACTATCATTCAGATAATATAAATTTCATAATATTTATCATACATTTTTGAAAATGAAGTTTAACTGTAAAATATGGAGGATTTCTCAAATAGTGTTAAATTGTGAATGGGTACTTCTAATGTCAATCCATACAAAATGAAAAGATGTCCTACTTCGTTTGGGCTGAGAAATACTGATAAATATATCAAAAATACTAGACACCTGTCCCAAGAGTTAACTTTTTTTGTAATCTCAGGTAGACAAATCGATTTCCGTGGATCTCCTTATGGCCTTTTAAAAATATATTTAACTGGAAGAACTCAGCGTGTAAAAATAGATGACAGTATTAGTGAAGAAGAAAATGTACACTACGGGGTACCGCAAGGTCCTGTCCTCGGACCTATATTGTTCACATTATACGTCAATGATCTGTTTCACTTACCCAGTTTGGGAGACATTGTCAATTTTGCCGATGATACGGCAATTTTCTATACTGATTCATCTTGGAAGACCCTGAAACAAAAAGTTAAAAAGGACTTTCAAATGATAAATTTTTTTAAGAAGTAAAATACTTACTATAAATACACAAAAACGTTCTTTATACCATTTACAAGTTATCTACAAAACTTACCTATATTTAATACAATTTCAATAGAATATGATCAAGAAAATTTCGATATTACAATAACAGAAAATATAAGGTACTTGGGAGTCACTGTTGATCGACATTTGAGATGGGACGAACAAACAAATAATATTACAAGAAGTTCAGATATTTTACCTATCTTTAAATACTTGTGATATTGAACAATTAAAAATATTGTATTTTGGCCTAGTCCAGTGCCATCTATCGTACGGTATATCGGGAGGCGTTACGAACAATTATTTAAAAAAACTGGAAACTGTACAAAAACTGATAATTAAAGACCAAATCTTTCGGAGACGGTGTCTGTACTTGCCGCGGAGAGTAACCTTTATTTGTTTTACATCCTAGATGTGCCTTTGTAGCACACCCAGATATGTATAGGTCTCTCCGGCATCCAGATGTCTTAAGATGCTTCCGTCTGCGAGCTGCGCATTTTCAGAGAACTCCCCGCATCGTCATCTCTTGAGGTCGACGACTGCACATTTGTCCAACCCGAACTCCATACCAATGGCCCGCGTGTATTCCTCAACCACCCTAAGAGCGTTTTGTAGTTCGCGCTCTCCGGAGGCATAAAGTTTAAGGTCATCCATATAAAATAGATGGGTGACCTTATGCCTCCGGTTGCTGGATGGTCCACATTGATATCCGCGAGTTTGGCGGATCCCAGCAGACAACGGTAGCAGTGAGATGCAGAAGAGGAAAGGACTCAGGGAGTCACCCTGGAAAACTCCTCTCCTAAATGCCACCTGCTCTGTCGTGACTCGCAAATGATGTTATGGTGAAGCGAGTCTTCCAGAGCGGCAGTGCTGTTCTATGCATCTCACTAGTGGTGCTGATACCGCAACGAATTCGAGCAACTGCAACAATAAATAGCTCATGCGATGTTGTAGCAAATGCCTTGCGGTAATCAATCCAGGCCATTGATAGATTCCGTTTGTATTGCACAGAATCCTGTGTAATACAGCGGTCTATTAGCAGGCTGTCCTTGCAACCTGCCATGCCCTTCTTGGCACCACGCTGTTCGTGTATCTGCTAGAAGACCGGATCAACAGACCTCAGTGTCCTAGCATACAAGATACGTGTAAATATCTTGTAACAGGAGTTGAGGCAAGTGATCGGCCTATAATTCTTCAGGTCGGAAAGATCCCCCTTTTTGGGGATAAACACAGTACGTCCTTCGACAAACCTGTTCGGAATCTGCTGCTCCTCGTTCAACCATGAGTTGAAAACTCGCGCCAGACGGCGGTGAGTGGAAGGAAATTTCTTCCACCACCAGTGTTAATGCCGTCTGGGCCCGGGGCAGCGAAGTTCTTGGTACCAACAAGTGCTTGTTGGACTTCTTCCGTACTGAATGCCGGGCAGACTTCTTCTGGTTCTTCAAGATGTCTGTGGCACAGAGCCTCGAAGTGTGCAATTGCTGGAGTGTTGCTATTGAATGGAACGTCGTTTCGTAGATTCCTTGCCAGAAGGTTTCGGCGGATTATCTACAACACGGTGTGGCTCTTGAAAGAGGCGGGAAGGCTTCGTACGTCTGTCTGTCTCTCCGTCTGGAGGAAACGAGAAATCGCTGGACACGAAAATGTCATCTTATTTATTGACATCGAAGGTGCCGTTAACGAAACAACCTTTACAGGCATATATATTGCTCTTTAGGTGCATGCAACGTATAAAACACTCAAATGGAGACCATCCATACCGTAGAAAACAGAAACTAGGAACGTGGCTAAAAGAGCTGCCCTTATAAACGAACAGGAGAATATCCCTAAAATGGTGTCGTATCATCTCTACTATGGGTCTTGGTAATTGACAACCTCTTACACCGACGCTTTAACAACTCTGGTTTCTTTATTATAGGTTATGAAGATGAATGAAATCTTTAAAGGACAGTTATGCGAACTGATGCTCTCAATTTGGTCGAAAACTGGTGCATAGAACACTTTCCATTAGCCTTCAAAAGGCAGAGGTACTTCTAATCACCTAGAAAAAAAATTGAGAAGATGAAATGCCTGAACTATCAAGCATGTCTACTGAAGTTAAATAAAGCTTATTTCAAACTTATTTGCAACATAAAAAACATCAGCACCTTTGACGGCGGTAAAAGTATCAAAGTCGCCGACGATTTTATGTTGCAAATAAGTTTGAACTGAGTTTCTTGGGAATCATACTCTACACACCATTCAAAATTGAAGCCGACAAAATAAACAAGGTATGTACGGCATTCTGACAGTGTTGTAGGACGGTAGATAGATCCCAGGATCTTCCTGTGACTATACGCTGCCGTAATAAGACCCATGCTCTGCTATTCAGCTATTGTCTGGTGCACCAGGCTAAGACAAGGACAGCTGCATCCAAGCTAGAGCACTTTGTAAGTTTGGCGTGCGTCTTGTCGTAGGAGCAGAACGATAGAAACGACGGCTTCTGTAGCCGCTCAAAGGAGCGGCTACAGAAGCCATTCTAGGCATTACTGAATATCTTCATTGAGGAGGCAGCGCTAAGGACAACTTTAAGGTTACAATATGTAGGCCTGTGACTTATAAAAGATAAGATAGTACCTCCTTCTAAGACTGGACACTAACCGTATCTCCCCAATACATAATTTTATAAAGAACTTGTTCTGGATCGTGTATATACTCTGATGATTTGAATCTACTATCTGCATATAGCTAGGTATATATACCACAATATTCCAGGAGGTTAGGTTAGGTTACTGTGAGTGGGTCCGTGTGCACCCTCCACTGCGGCCATTAGCAGGCCTATTGTGGCTCACCCCTAATTATATTTCACTCAATAAGTTCATTCTCTTAATGAAACTGATAACTTTATTGGGTGAGAATGTGTCCAGATCCTCTGGCAGCAGTTGCCCTTTGCCAACTATAGAGAATCGGATTCTCTTCACAGTGGGACAGATGCATAAGACGTGGTCTGCCTTCTCATCATCCTCTAAGCATAGACGGCACTCGGAGTTTTCCACTAGGCCAAGTTTATGCAGGTGATAGTTTAGTCGGCAGTGCGCGGTATATAGGCCTGTTCGAGTTTTCAGGCTTAACCTGTTTAACCCTAAAAGTTTCTTAGTTCTTGATTTCAAAGGGTATTTTATAAACGCCTTCGAATGCACTAATCCTGGTAACTCTTGCCAATACTGGAGAGTTTTCCTTTCAGCCCAGGTTGATATAGCCATCTTAGCAGTTCTTGAAGATATGCTAAGTATCGGCTATTTCGTTACCTTCCATACTAGAGTAGCCGAGTATCCAGACCAGAGACACTTTGTTGTTTTTGCTCAAATGATTTAGATACTTCTGACAGTTCCATATCGTTATAGCTGCTTGGCTATCTGAAAAATTTTTAATTGATCTGCGTATATGATGCATATATTCCAGCCTTCGTACACACAGTTCAATGGCATGAACCTCGGCCTGAAAAATAGTTGCATTAGTACTCCGGCTTCTATTCCCTCAGGAGTTTTGGAGCCGTCTGTAGACCAGCAACTCTCTGCCCTCAGTAGGTCGGTTTTATACCGATCCCACTCATCTATTTCCGGAAAAAGGATGTTGAAGGTCAGCTTGTAGTTGGTCATGGTAAAGGCATAGTATCCGAGGGCATTTCCAGGATGCTGTGACGATCTATGTCATCCAGCAACCTGTTCCGCTCCATGATAGTCTACGGCATATTAATGGCCGCTTATTGCAGTCTATATTGTTGCCCATCTGGCCTCTCTCTCTAAATATATATGAAAAGGGGGCAAGTCCAGGAGGATTTCCATTGCATTCCAGGAGGTACTAGTGGGTATTATGCAGGGGGTAATAAAAACCATTAAGGTAAACATTAGTGGGAAAATACAGTGCCTATATCTATAGACAGCGGAGTTGTCCTTTCCTTGGTTAATTGCAGAATCGACTGATGCAAATCAGGGAGGATCTAGATATACTCGCCCAAAACAAGAGAGT
This sequence comes from Rhamnusium bicolor, assembly GCA_029963845.1. Taxonomy (NCBI): domain Eukaryota; kingdom Metazoa; phylum Arthropoda; class Insecta; order Coleoptera; family Cerambycidae; genus Rhamnusium; species Rhamnusium bicolor. The sequence continues at coordinate 1,368,343 of JANEYF010000419.1, forward strand.
GCAACTCTGCCCAGCTATGAAAAGTGGTACGATGGAAATTAATAAGACGAGTCAACCCACGATAGCGCTCTGGGAAGCAGTGCACGTTTCTTTGATAAAGAACCATATATGTATACGTAACATAGTTTTGATTTTAATGTCTTTCATATTATTCGTTTTTAGATACAGAAACTATTAACATAATAGAGTTTTAGAAGTGTCTCAAATATAAACACTGCATAAGTATATGAAATAAATAGCAGTTGAGTCAGCCATAGGTATAGTATTTTAATACAGGCGAAAATAAAAATTTTGGTACTATAAACATTTAAATATTTTGAAAATGTCTGTATCAGGCATTTTCAAAATATTTAAATGTCTTCTTGAAGAATATAACTGGCATCTCGCTCAATTAGTAACTACCTCTCACATATCTTGAATTCAAAAGTAAATTTGATATAAGTAGAAGAAATTTGTATCAAAAATAAATTTAATGTTTTTTTGTTTTTATTGACTAGCAAATAATTTTGCTTTAAAATAAGATTTCGAGCTACCGTCTGAGAACTAAAATTTTACCAAATTCATTAATTATTGTGTCAGTTTGATCCTACATGGTCAACTGTCAATTTTCACCAGGTATGCAATACAAAAGAAAACCATTAGCAGAAAACTATTAGTACAATTTGTTAAATATCACAATAGCATAGAATGTAAATAGTTTAACGCATATCTAGTACAAACGACCGAACACAAAAATATCGGTTTTAATTGTACACAATAAACATAATTTGAAAGATACTTTGACAAATAATATGACCGAGAGGCAGAAAAGTAGAACATACAATTTAAAATAGTAGTTTCTCCGGGTTCGAAAGACAAATACTTTACCAAATTATCGTTTTATGTTCTATACAGACGGAGAATTTCAAAAAATAAATCAAGGCAAAGCGATATAAAAAATTTCGCGCTCTTAATTATTAATATTTTAATTATAGAATGAAATAATCGTATCCTAATAAAATACAAAAACATGCCTTTTTAAAATTTTACTGTCAATTATTTTAGGTTATTTTTCTCAACAACTTAAACTTCGAAAAATAAGATTCAGACTATATTTTTGTGAAAATATATAGGTATTATTAGTTACCATGAACTACATAAAAAGAAAGAATATCTTCTACTCACTGAATAAAATATGTTCGAGCTTAAATGCTTATTAGGATCACAAAACGGAGGGGAAGTATAATTTATACGCGCGGTATAAGAAATTTGTGGAGGCATCTTTTTATATTTTATAACCTAACTGCCCATTTTTGCCTATCTGATACATAAAAGATCCATTCTCTATGAATAAAAATTAGGTAAAATTTTTATTTCTTTTGATGAACGTACAGAAACATCTTGTGAATTGCATGTATTTTTTAACTTAGCGCAAAGTGTTCTTGATACGACCCAAACAAAAATAAAATCTTTGTCATTTTTAAGATGATTTGTTTTAGCAAATTAGTGAAACAAGAAATATCACAGGCGATCTGTAGCTAAACTGTCCAAGTTTAAAAAATATTTTTTCTGTAATAGTAATAATTATTATCTATTTTCTATTTAAATCTGCTCAGTTGTTTCAAGTTGCTCAGCGACCAAAGATATCAAAAAATAACATTTTGATTCATCATTAAATAAATGATAAAAAAATGTGTAGGTAGTGTTAAAATTCGTAGTTTCAGTTCTACTGATGAACATCATCCACAAATTACAATGGATTCGATTTTTAAAATCATGTCAGCAACATTTATAAATAAACAATTATTAGGTATAATAATTTTAACACCAGTTTATATCTTTAATGCAGCAGATGAGAATGTTCAAAGAAAGGGTCAGTTCATTAATTATGATAGGATGGTCGCCATTTTTGATTCCATTATGTTCTCAACAGAAGCTGCTTTTAAAATTTTAATAATTAATGAGAGTTTGAGGACCCCAGTTAATAACTTGTTAAGTACTCACTCATTAGAGTTGGGTTTTATTATTATATCTTACAGAATCGGTTAGTAGGTAACTTAAATATGATATAATAATGAAGATTTTAACCATGTTTGGTACTCAGCATCTGATCAATCAAATGTGCGGTAAAACAGTTGCTATAGAAAAATATAATTTCTATGGAAATCAAGGACAAATTCACATTAATAATACGGATTGTTATTAAGGAAAGATCAATAATTAACTTTGAAAAGTTAGTCAAATAACAAACAGATATGTTGGACTTATACAATTTGTTATTTCTTTACTGATATTTATGATCATTCCTGTATAAAAAGGAACCGTGATAGAAGATAAAGCTTGTAAGTTCTTAATTACAAATTTTACAGGTTAATGAAATATAGTATATTTCTGTTCAAACAACAGAAACCGTATGTATGTAGGTATAAGAATTATTAATAAAACTGAAAACCGGGAACTCGAATACTCGACATCAAGCTGCACGAATATCTGGAATTACAAATCGGTTACTACTCGCCCAAGTAACATAAGTAGCTGTAAACTAGTTGCGCTAACTTTGCACGGTGGTGCCAAACGGAAATTTTTTTGTCAAAAATCTGTAACTCTGCCATTTTTAAACCAATTCTTATAAAATGTGGTATGAGAAAGGGTTAAAGTTTAGTGTGAGCGATGAAAACCCATTAAGATGTTATTAATTTGTTTATTACAAAATAACAAACGTTACACAATTGAAAATACGGTGTAAAATTACACACCAATTAGGTGTATACTATACACCAATGGTACGGTGTAAAATTTTACCATTATTTATGTGTAAAATGTTTACACCCATGAATCGTAAAATTATACTTTATTTTTGATTTATATACCTTATAATTGTTGAAAATGAAAACGAAAATTTTCTAAAGGGTGATATTTTAAGGGATAGAAAACATATTAATTTTAAATAAACTACAAAAATGTGAAAATGTCTTGTATTTTATTAAATGTAACTGCCACATTTCAGATAACTCAATTAATTCTACACTATACACTATATGGAGTACATTGCCATTTGAACTAAAAAGCTGTAGAATGACATAACTAGGTATATGTCATTTATTTTCCGTAATAGATTTTAATAATCCAATTGCTATTCTCATTTTTCTGTTTTTCTTTGAGTTCTACAGCTCACAGCACATAAACCGCCACTGAAGATAATATATAAAGTATCTACCAAATGCAATACCCATGCGAAAATGTAGTATTTAAGATCACTTCTAATCCAAAAAATGGTAAGGTTTACTCAATAAATGTGTGTACTTTTTACAATATTGGATGATGTTTGATTTTACGCCAAAATGTGTAAATTTTCACACCACTTTTACAATATTTTTAGTGGTAAATGTGAACACAGTTTAATTTTGAACTGTGTAACCCTTTGAGCCGCAAATTTTGCTTTTGTGGCAATTTTTATGAAACTTGGTATACGTAAGGGTTTTTTGGGTCGCTGAAGTCGAAAATGACATCAGAATTCCAAAATGTAATCAATTGTTGTGAATCTCAGAATTAGGGGTTTTTCATAAAAATTCGTGGAAAACTCTTTGAATAAATGAATTTTCGTAAAAAAGAGTAAATTTTGACAATTTGTTTATTTGCAGCTAGTTAATGAATAAAAATTGATGGTTGCACACCTTTTTCATACATTTGTGTAGCGTAAAATAATAATGAAAGTCGTAATCAATAATTATTTCAGTACAATTTCTAATGATTAATACAATAAAAAGTTAAAGTATTTCCTAAAGATTGGGGAAAAAAGTAAAATTAAATTGCATCGTAACAGAAAATGAGGAATACTTCATCCAGTAAAGTTAAAACTTCCTCATCGAGTTCTGTGTTTTTCTGAAGGTTGGTTTCTGATGGTCATTATAAAGAGATCGGATGTGCAGAACTATGAATGAAACACATCTTCAATGGTCGCTGACCTGGAACATTTTCTAGAGTAATATGGTCTAATGTTTCTATAATCTTTGTTTCTAGATTTTGAGATTCTTCAGATAGCTGTCCAAGGGGCAAAATAGTCTTGTATCTAATTTTGTTCTTTCCTTTAATCAGAACATTGTGAACTAAAGAGGACATGTAATACCAATTATATTTGCTTATATAAAGTTCAGCTGTAGTGCGTGTATAATCACCAAATTTGGTTGCATTAATTCTCTTACCACATGACATAGTTTAAAGTATGGTATGGAACCTTTTTTAACTCTTCTTCAACAACTCCTGTTATTTCAGACATACAAATAAAGTTGGCAAAAATCTTACACAATTTTCCTCATTGCTTTTGCAGCTAACTTGATGAAATTTGTATATTATTAAACCAAAATCGTTAAAGAAACGGTCCAGCACAAGTTTTTTTCTTAGTTTCTTTTTCTCTCTTACTTTCTTCGGTGATCGTAGACCACTTTTGGAATGATATATTTATTATAGGATATATGAAGAACCTAACTCCATAAACTTTATCCAAGCGTGTAAAGTTAAAAGACTTCAACCACTTTACCATCTATTATAGTGAAGTTTAAGGTGTACTTTCCAGAAAATATTTTTCATTTATCATTACGGAAGAAGGTGTTAATGCAACTATTTGTGAATCAATTTCCTCGACAATACTCCCGGTTTTCTCGGGAGTTTCTTTTGTGAACTTTATAAGAATAAGACAACAAAAGCGGTTTACCGAGGGTGTTGGATTTTGCCAAGTAATATTGCCATTCTCTTCATTAACAAGCTTAAGTGGTACACGCAATGATACCAACAGATCGGAATTGAATATTAGTTGGCTTCGCTTGACAAAATTTCTTTATATTCGCTTTACCCAGAAGAACAAACAAATCCGCAAAGTTGACGTGAAAAGTTGTTCTTATTCCGATCCCGATCATATAATTTTAGATATAGAAATTATGGAAAAAATCAAAATATACAAACCTAAAACTGATTTAAAACTTGCAATACTGAATGAGAATAAATATAAATCTAATTTTGTTAATCTATCCGAAAGTACTACTATTGACTCTTTTAAAACATTAATATAATTGATTCAACAATCAAAAAAAGAAGCAACTAAAATGTCAAGAAAATAGCGATTGATTAACCTATGAACTCATAAAATTGCTTAAGGAACGGGACAAGCTATACCGCATAAAGAAAAAAATCCAAATGATGTAAAAATAAATAATGATTTTAAGAAAATAAAAAATTTAGTAAACACCAAAAAAAGACAAGCAAAAAGCAGAATACTTTAGAAAAAAATGGGAAGCCATAGATGAAAACTCTAAAAAACGGTGGAACTTTATCAATTCTTTGGTAAAAAATAAAAATGGATCAAAACAAACGGTCCAATCCCTAAATATTAATGATAAAGCAACTACGGACATAAATATAATTGCGCATGAGTTTAACAACTATTTTTCAAACATAGGTCAGTCAATCGTAAACAGTATAGAATTAGAATTAAACAGTAAAGAGAATGTACCTAATTTTGAAAAGGTATGTTGTAATAATACTATGTGTTTATGTATGTGGAGGAAACAAGTGAGAAAGAATTAACAGAAGTTATGAGTAGACTAAAAGTAAATGCAGCAGCAGGACATGACGAGATAACCGTAAAAAACTGAAATTCAATCAAACAATTTCTTTTATCAATTTTATGTCTATTAATTAATAATTTACTGCATTAGGGAGCTTTTCCAGATGTTCTCAAGATTTGTAAAGTGATACCAATTTATAAATCAGGTGCATGAATCAAAATGGAAAATTATAGGCCAATTACCGTTGATAGAAATAGTAATAAAAATTAGAATTACTACCTTCATAGATGGATATGTGCTCATAGACAAATATCAATATGGTTTCCAACCAAGAAGCAACACAGAGTGCCACCACTGACTTAAATTACGTGTCTACACAAATAGACAATAAGAATACAGTTGTAATAGTATTTATTGACTTACAAAAAGCTTTCGATGTACTGGATCACAAGATCTTACTAGAAAAACTTGCAATGATGGACTAAGAAGCAAATTGTTGTCACTTATAGAAAGCTATTTAACTGATCGAAAGCAATACGTAAGTATTGAATACAATAATAGTGAAGAGGTGAAGATAAACTGTGGAGTACCCCAAGGATCAGACTTGAGGCCTCTATTATATTCTTTACATGTTCTAAATCTACAATTAACAAATCTAACTGGCCAATATTATACCTTTGCAGACGACACAACATATACGGTAAAAAATAATCAACAAAAATGTAACACCGGGTTTGATGTGGTAAACCAGATACACGCATATGAAACAAGATATAGAAATAATATATACCTAACGAATCTAACAACAAATGTAGCATTGAATATTCCCATTTGCAGAACTATACAAACATATAATAATTTACCGTCTTCAATTAGAAACAATGTAAGCTACCACAAATTCCTTAAAGATATTAAATCTCACTTTCATACTTAACAAGTTGAAAAAATAATAAAAATGTGTATAAACCACACGTCATTTATACTTATATATTACATGTATTCCGATACCAGCAATTTCATTGATGTTTAGGAATTGCTTTTAATAATAGCACTTTATTAAGGTATTGACAATAATAATTATAAATTTGTTAACATAATTGTATACCTATGTACTTATATGCATGTTTATACCTACCTGACTGTACAATTTTACACTGAATAAAGCAAAAAAAAACGTTACATGTTAGAAAGTTGTGATCCTAACTTGCCTCGGAAATTTTCCGTTTTCACAAATAAATGCATGGAAATGCAGTATGGCTCTTATTGCATTATATAGGTAGATAGACTAGCTGTCAGAACGCATTTCACTTGACACGGGCAGACCCGACAAATAATTAAAAGTTTAGTCAAAGTAACTTTTTTTAAAATTTTAAACATGCGTATGAAAAAAAAAACTATAAATGAAGTAATGTATCTTAGAAATGAAACAACGAATTTCTAAAAAAGTGGAAGAAATACCCTTTCCATTGATGTATATTACGTTAATAAAATTTAAGAATCTATAACTTTATTTTATCATATTTTTGAGACATGCACTTGGGCCTTTTTCGAGAGTAACCGAAAATCCAACTTTGAGGTCGTCTACAATAAAAGTGAGAGCTTCAAATAATAAAATATTTGGGCAAATAAAACCTCAGACTATCTACTTTACTCTAAAAATAATTCCCACTTTCAAGGAAGATGTCAGCAAAAGCCATCTGTGGCAGATCCTTGTATGGAGCGGGACCACCGTGCGCTCTCGCAGCTAAAGTAACGGCCATTTGACTGTCGTTGCTGCCCGCTACATTTTTTTAGCATTTAAAATGTTATAATAGCCATAAAGCTAAGACTAATTTGCCGCAAAATAAGAAAGATCACAACTGTTTAGCTGTGAATTCTATTTGAAAACCAAAACGGGAATGTGCAATCCCAAATAGCACTGCATGTTTAATACAAATAACTTGCATCAGCTTGCAAAAGCTTTTAAGACTTGCATCGATCTTACAAATGCAAGCATGCATCAGACTTCCTAGTTACCATTAAGCGAGGCAACCTTGCAGAGGCCCAAATGAAGCCAAATCCAAGTTGACAGAAGCTTATACGTGCTATCTGGGATTTTGGAGTATTTGGCTGTTAACAACCAGACTATCTGTCCCAACTATTTAGGTTTTGTCTGGTTGCAATTTAGCTTTAAAAGATGTTTGACAGGTGACTTTTTTCATTTATATCACTCGCCGCCGTAAAAGCCAACCCATAGCCACAAATGTGGAAAATGTAGCCTTAGCTGTCACCGAATTTTTTTAGCGTAGTATATAGTGCAACCAAAAGTCACTATTTGTTACAGCTGCTATGGAGCTATTTCATAATATCTGTAGACGGTATAATACAGCTGATCCAGAAATCCAATTACAGCCATTTGGCTGTTCAATTATGTTGCGTAAAAATATTTGGAATAAAAGGCTTTAATATTTTAAAGCCAAATCACAGATAAACAGCGGCCATCCCAATGTTTTTTTTTTTGGCACTAACGCAGAGTCCAATCAGCCAGAACCTAATTATTGACTGTAAATTTGGATTATAAAAAAGATGATATGCACATTACGTTCAGTATCACTGACTCAAATGTTATTTTTCATTCTAACTACTCTGTACAGTAAAACCAAAAATAAATAAAACAAAAGTACTCACCAGTTCAACAATCACTTTAAAACTTTCAAAACGTCCACCGACACGTGTTTATGCTTCTTTGCTTCGTCAAGATGGCCCTCAGAAAGCCTCGAAAATAACTGCGAATCTTAGTAAATCCTAATGTAACAAATATTAATGGCTTCAGAGAACAGAATAACTTTAATTATATATCTACCTAATTTGTTTTAAACTGTTATTGTTATTTTAACATGTTGCTAAACAATGTATTAAAAATGTTATATTGAGATGTGTAAATAAACATTTTTTTTTTTCCGGTTTCCCGATGCCGGTCAGTCCACCCGTGGCCTCCGACGCCTCACGGGAGTCGCGCCGGCGCATCAACTACAGCCACTCCCCGCATCCCGCAGGGTTAGTGACTGTAGATACCAGAATCGTGTGCCCTAAGCAGACGGAGAGAACCCAGAATGACCGCCTTCTGCATTTGACCTGCCAGCCACTCGGCTGGTTTTTGGCAGGCCGGTATGATCTTCAGTTCCGAGAGCAGCGTAGGCTTTATCCCTCCGAGTACACCGATAATAAGGACGACCATTTTGACCGAGTAGCCTGGGTACAGCACTTGGAGCTCGTACCGGAGATCGCGATATTTGGTCCGTTTCTCCTCCTCCTTCAAGATGACGTTTTTCTCCGCTGGTGCCGAGAGCTCGATGACATACATCACCTTGAGTTGGTGGTCGAGGAGGACTATGTCAGGCTTGTTGGCTTGGATTAGCCTGACAGTCGGGAACGAGTAGTTCCAGTAAATCCGGCATTTCTCGTTCTCGACAACGGACTCAATATCTCCGGGGACGTAAGGCAGCACTGGTGTCTGGTCTACCCCGTACGAGTGCCTTAGATGGTAGTATAGCACTCGTAAAGCCGCGTTATGTCGGTGGATGTAAGCCGAAATCGCATACATGGGACATTCAGAAAGTAAGTGCAAGAGCGATTCCGGCGCCTGATGGCAGTTCCTGCAGTTGATATCAGGAACCTCTACATGCCACACGCGGCTACGATAGACCAAGGTGTTGATAACACCATCTTGGCAGGCCATAATGAATCCCTCGGTTTCCGACTTAAGCCCTGCTGACCTTAGAAAGGCGAAGGTCAGCCTGGTCGATAAACCCAGTGTTTCTATGTTCTTATAGAAGACACCATGCTGGGGTTTATCGACGTGCTGCCGAAACAGATTTTCCTGTTCGGCAGCTCTAATTCGGGCTTTCAGACGATTTGGCTGAAGTTCGGTGACTGACTCAACATCAGCACCTCGCCGGCCTCCTCGCCTGATGTCAAATGCGAGACCGAGTTCATCTGCGGCTCTTTTTGCTGCCTTGAACAATCCTGCTCCCACTCCTACAGTTTCGTGATGTTTTACGAACCGCAAGAGGGGATCTGAGCTCCTGAGTATGTTACATGCCATACTCAGTACTACTCTGCCATGTGTACACTCCAGGCTCAAGAGTCCTCGGCCCCCCCGTTGACGTGGGAGGTACACACGAGGAACGGACGATTATTATTATTATTATTATTATTATTTTGATCTCTGCTCTATAGATCGCCAGACAAAGGTGATTTTTTTTTATTAATATTAATCAATAATTTGAATTAAAAAAATACGGACAGAAGGAATAACCACAAGGGCATACTCTTCTTGCCTATGGGCCTGCTAAGGCGTTTTCTGATTACAAACGGGTTTAGACGACGGTTAACATGGAGAACAACAAAATCCCAATGTTTTCGCAGTCAGAATTTAGCTGTGAAAATTTTATAGGCCACACCGTGCTACTTGGGCTGATATGTATGTACCAAATATATTACTAAACCAAGAATATACGTTAAATAGTACGTGCAAAACACCAGAATTACCACATTTTATTGTTTGTTTCAACTTTGTCAATTCATCAATCATATTTATCAGCAATATTCTCTTCAATATTAAGCAGAATTCCAAATACGGAAAATTTATATGTACCACATAAAATAAATAAATAAATTTTTTACGTGAGACTAACGATTTGATATCCATACGTTTCAAATAGATAACAAACGTTTTAAAGAGATTTTTTGTCTAAAGTTAGCAATATTTTAAATACCCGCCTATGCATATAACTCACTTTTATAATACGCTAGCAGCATCTAGTAGTCAGAATCTCAATTTCAGTCTGTTACTTAACTAAGCTGAAGAATTCTGTGAGAATACTTGTACAATTTTATTTGCGTTTGTCAGATGGCATGCAAATAATTCACAAAATATTGGCATATTTCTTCGACTCCCTTTTACCTATCGATTAATAATACCAGAGACTATATGTAAGTCTCTGATAATACTAAAGTTCCATGCCAAGCACTGCTAAAATTTTTCTGTTAATAATATCGAAAAACGAAAACATATGGTTAATTCTGTGTACCATATAAATTTAATACATAAAATTACAGGCAATACTAATGCGTATTTTTTTTAACTTAGAAAATACAAATATTTTATTTGGTGTCATTTTATGAAACTAAATAATCGTATTTTCTAAGTTAAAGAAAAAGTACGCATCAGTTGCCTGTAATTTTATATATTAAATCTATAAGGTATTTAGAATGAACCACTAGTGCCATCTACTGAGTAATAGCCAGACTTTCAGCCAAGGTCATTATATTGGATAGTCGAAAACAAAGGATCGTTACTACATTATGGCGTCATGTAAACCTTTACAGTTCTTGTGAACAATTTTTAAAGCTGTTTCGACAGAAACACAATTTTGTCTTGCTTTTCTTCATAGCTGAAGCCTCGTCTGGATTGAATTGTAGTATTACAGCTTTTATTTATTGTAAATATTCAGAATAATAAAAAGCTGCCTTTAACCTTTCTTCCCCAACGTGTAAGAATCAGCTGTGGTGGTTCGGGAATACCGTGACACTTGCTATGAAATTCGCGAAGACGTTTAGATTTAAGAAACACTTTTTTTGTACTTGCTATTAATGCATCTACCTCTGGAAAATCTTGTCGAACAGTTTCTTCTGCCACAAGGTGTAAAGCATGCACTTTACACGTAACATGTACCAACCTACATCCGTGTTCTTGAAGAGAACGGCCTACCAAATGCATTGTCGCGGCACCATCGGTCACAAACATCAACACTTGACTTTTTGACAGGTCAAATTTTTCTAACGTCTACAGCACCACCCGCGCAATTGTTTGGCCAGTACACACAGTTGTCTTTTGCTAGCTAGTAACAGTCGAAATGTCGGTTTAAGAGGGTCCCATACACGTACTATAATATTTAAAATAGAACTACAATCTGTCGTCTCGTCAACACATAATCACAGCCGTGTATTTTTTAATACACATTTGATCTTATTTACAATGTCTTCGCGTATAGTTGGTACATAGTTACGCAACGTTGTGACTTGGTAACGTCATCTTGGGATTGCCTTTATTCCAGAACTCCTGAAATGGTTCTTTATCGAGTATGTGCAGCGGAACATCACAAGCAATCAGCATTAAGAGTAAATCGAACATAAACTCCGTTTTCGAGAGCACGCCATTTTTTTTAGTTTTTATATTGCACAGAATTTACGTGACGTTTACAATCACGTTTGTCCCGGCACATCAAGTCTGTCTCGGACACATTACAAATTATTATAGCACAATTGTAGAATAAACCCGGGAATTCACTGATAAATTTATTCACTTTGTTAGCGTATGGCCGTTTTTTACCCTTGGGCAAGACTGACATACTTTATTATTAAATTAATATCAAGAATAAAATACAACCCTGGTATTGTCCATACTCATTCTTGATATTTGTTGGCACAATTACTAGAACAAAGAGATTATTTGTCTTATTATAATATATATGTCACTGATATTACTAAATATTAATACCTAGTTACCAAATATTAGGAACTGACAATTACCCTATTAATATTAATTTTAATTTGAAATAAGTTACATTTTATGGTTTATATGTTTGATTCTTATTTTTTTGTCCTTTCTACCACTAAAAGTTTGACATAATAAAAATGTTGACATTACATTATTTTTGTACTGTTCATTGTTTTCATGGCGACTTTCAATTCCAAGGGAATAAACGCTTGTTTTATTCCCTGTTTTGATGCAGTAAAATAAATAGTGTTTTATTCTCGTTCATACAAAGATACTATAAAAGTAAGTACTTATAGATAATTAATAATTAATGATGAAGTAAGCTTATAAGTATGTTATTGTGCATTACTAAAATTTGAAAAATATCAAAGAATGAGATGAAGTTATAGGTTAAAAAAATAGCATAAGTTTTAGCTCTAAGATGCATTATTTGTGTTATATTTTTTGTACCCTGTACTTATAATGTATAAATCCAACTATTTTTTTATTTTTGAATTATTGTTGCTTCCGATGTTTACTTTTATGTTCAAATTTATCATTTATCTAGTAATAAACAATAAAAAAAAACATTAATTTGTGTTATGTTTATTTTAAGTATATAAAGAAATATAAAAAATAAAAATATATCCTGAAAATGATTGTGATCTTTTTTTTTGCTATGGGGTCAAATGAGGCCAGTCCGACCCTGAAATTGGTTTTGGCTTCACATTAGATTCATACTAATGCAAACTGAAAAGTGATAGACCCCCAGTCAGAAGGACAATACTTACTTCCAATTCTTCATCTGGATCGTCATCCAGTTCTTCTATTATATCGAGATCTGGGTTCTCAATCTGAAAGAGTAAAAAAACAAAATCATGATTCAACAAACAGAATCCTACACCATCTTAACTTGTCATCATATAAATACGGATTGGCAGCACGTACCACGCAACATTACAACCGAAATTATGGAGGACAGTCGGTTATTTTGTTGCTCAAGTAATTGTGTAATATTTAGTACCTCCTATTTCTAGGTAAAGGTTGGTTTCTGAACCAATGTTATTCGGTTAGTCCTTCACCTAATATATATACTTAATATATTCAAAAAGTGACTCGCCTCTTTGGTTAATGTCCGTGCTACCCCACGCTGTACGGTGAGCTTTGCATCACATTCAATAATCAGGTGAATATTGTTCCTTTTGGTGTAGGCGATTAAATTCTGCACTACAGCTGGAGAAGGTTGCAGTCCTATCACTCCAGAGCAGAAGATTATCTCCATCTTGCCTCCACCCTCCAAGGTCGATACTTTTAAGGATTAAGGACAATAACCTTCAAGGATCAAGGACCTTTAAGGACCAAGGACATTCAAGGATCAAGGACCAAGAATCTTCAAAAACCAAGGAGGACCAGGGATCTTCAAGAACCAAGGACCTAGCATCCCTAGCATCTTTAAGGACCTTGAAGGACCAGGGTTCTCCTAGGACCAAGAACCTACAAGTACCAAGGACCTACAAGGATCAAGGACCATCAAGGATCAAGGACCTCAAGGATCAAGGACCTTCAAGGATCAAGGACCTTCAAGGATCAAGGACCTCCAAGGATCAAGGACCAATGCTTCCAAGGTACAAGGCAATTCAAGGACCTCCAAGGAACAAAGACTTCAAGGACGAAGGACTAGGAACTTCCAAGGACCAAAGACTTCAAGGACGAAGGACTAGGGATCTTCAAGGACCCTCAGGGACCTACAAGGACCAAGGACCTTCGAGGACCTTTAAGGATCAAGGACCTTTATGGATCAAGGACCTTCAAGGATCAAGGACCTTCAAGGATCAAGGACCAATGCATCCAAGGTACAAGGCAATTCAAGGACCTCCAAGGACCAAAGACTTCAAGGACGAAGGACTAGGGATCTTCAAGGACCAAGGACCTTCGAGGATCAAGGACCTTCGAGGATCAAGGACATTCAAGGATCAAGGACCTACAAGGACCAATGCCTCCAAGGTACAAGGCAATTCAAGGACCTCCAAGGACCAAAGACTTCAAGGACGAAGGACTAGGGATCTTCAAGGACCCTCAAGGACCTTCAAGGATCAAGGACCTTCAAGGATCAAGGACCTTCGAGGACCAAGGACCTTCGAGGACCAAGGACCTTCGAGGATCAAGGACCTTCGAGGATCAAGGACCTTCGAGGATCAAGGACCTTCGAGGATCAAGGACCTTCGAGGATCAAGGACCTTCGAGGATCAAGGACCTTCGAGGATCAAGGACCTTCGAGGATCAAGGACCTTCGAGGATCAAGGACCTTCAAGGATCAAGGACCTACAAGGACCAATGCCTCCAAGGTACAAGGCAATTCAAGGACCTCCAAGGACCAAAGACTTCAAGGACGAAGGACTAGGGATCTTCAAGGACCTTCATGGACCAATGCCTCCAAGGTACAAGGCAATTCAAGGACCTCCAAGGACCAAAGACTTCAAAGACGAAGGACTAGGGATCTTCAAGGACCCTCAAGGACCAAGGCCCTTCAAGGATCAAGGACCTTCAAGGACCAATACCTCCAAGGTACAAGGCAATTCAAAGACCTCCAAGGACCAAAGACTTCAAGGACGAAGGACTAGGGATCTTCAAGGACCTACAGGGACCAAGGACCTTCAAGGACCAAGGACCTTCGAGGATCAAGGACCTTCGAGGATCAAGGACCTTCGAGGATCAAGGACCTTCGAGGATCAAGGACCTTCAAGGATCAAGGACCTACAAGGACCAATGCCTCCAAGGTACAAGGCAATTCAAGGACCTCCAAGGACCAAAGACTTCAAGGACGAAGGACTAGGGATCTTCAAGGACCCTCAAGGACCTTCAAGGATCAAGGACCTTCGAGGACCAAGGACCTTCGAGGACCAAGGACCTTCGAGGATCAAGGACCTTCGAGGATCAAGGACCTTCGAGGATCAAGGACCTTCGAGGATCAAGGACCTTCGAGGATCAAGGACCTTCGAGGATCAAGGACCTTCGAGGATCAAGGACCTTCGAGGATCAAGGACCTTCGAGGATCAAGGACCTTCAAGGATCAAGGACCTACAAGGACCAATGCCTCCAAGGTACAAGGCAATTCAAGGACCTCCAAGGACCAAAGACTTCAAGGACGAAGGACTAGGGATCTTCAAGGACCTTCATGGACCAATGCCTCCAAGGTACAAGGCAATTCAAGGACCTCCAAGGACCAAAGACTTCAAAGACGAAGGACTAGGGATCTTCAAGGACCCTCAAGGACCAAGGCCCTTCAAGGATCAAGGACCTTCAAGGACCAATACCTCCAAGGTACAAGGCAATTCAAAGACCTCCAAGGACCAAAGACTTCAAGGACGAAAGACTAGGGATCTTCAAGGACCAAGGACCCTCAAGGACTAGGGATCTACAAGGACTAGAGATCTTCAAGGACTAGAGATCTTAAAGGACTAGAGATCTTAAAGGACCAAGAACCTTCAAGGTACAACGTCCTAGGTGCAGTAACTGTAAGTATGAAATGGTTAATGTTTTCTAATCAAGATATATGCTCTGGGGTCTTTCATCAGAGCCGACTTCTATTACCTTGCCAGAAGTATTCCCCAGGGCGCTTACCCGGCCTGTGTTATTTGTCCAGGGTTCCTGGAGGATAGAAATGCCAATTTACTCTTCCTTAAATCTTCTGCAGAGGACGTATGTGAGAGCACCGGCTTTTTGTAGATTTGCCTGTAAACACCCATTGTACGACGTTTCCAATGATTCAACCCTTGGAGATGGGGACTTAACAACTCATTTTATGATGGAAATGTGTAAAAGTGCGCAAGTACGCACATCTTTGCACTTGGTCGAGAGGTGGTGCAAAAGTGTGGTGTAGCATATTTCTTCCACGACACTGTTTTAAACTACACTTTACACAAGGTTTACAAAGCCGATTATTACGGCCCTTGTAAAACTGGTCACCTCGATACAAACAAATGCAAATAATTCTATTACAAACTGGCTGGTCAATAATAAAATAATTAAATAAACTGCAGCGTCTATCTCTATATTTTATTCACTGTATTGAAACAAATAAAACATTCTTCTCCTGAAGATAACACATTTCTTGTTTCCAGATAAAATTAATCAACTCTTATCAAGTTATTTGATTAAATTTGACTCATTCATCATAGTTTGATTTTTCTAATAAAACACAGCTTCATGTATCACATAAATTTATTGATGTATAGTTAACATTTCAATTAACAATACTATGAATTAACCAATTTATTTTTATAGAAAAATAATAACTTTGTTGATCCTTTTCACAATTATTTCCTAAGACTGTTTTAGCTCACTTCTTAAATTGTACCTACACACAAAAACTGATATGTAAAATCAATCACTAATAAAGTTATCGAGCCAGTAAAATATTTTTTTTTCTTACTAATTAGTTACATATTCGATATTGACCAATTGCTTTCAGAACATTTTTTATTGTTTTGATTAGTTACTTATTGATATTCTTATATATTTTACTAGCTATTTAATATTACTAACAGTTTCAAATTGTTCCCTTTGGGGGAATAATAACTTTTTATCAAACAAATTCTTTCACGGATCTGTAATTTTTTGTAAAATTAGGTGTCAACTCAGAACCAGCTGAAAGTGTCTAACCTAATTTACATAAAATTACAAATGCTGCACTGAAATGTGATGCTTTTTTCAAAACATAGCGAGCAAAATTCTTACTATTGCTCCAACTTTTGTAGTTATTAAATTAAAATCAAAATAATTACTATAAAGTAAAATAATAGGTGGTGATCAGAACATGACGATCAAAAATATCGAAAACTAATAAAAATTATATAAAAGAAAAATGAATAGGAAAAGTCCAAGATTATCATATTTTTGGACCTACGTTCAAAAAAATAACCCTCAAGTAGAGCTTAATAAGAATTTATTATGAGCAGTGCCTACTTTAAACCTGGTTAAGTTTCTGATTGTAGTTAGTAAATTTAACTATATTAGAATATTTCCTGTCACTATCTTATGACAATAAAATGAATCCTGTCAATTTTGATGATTATATTATTTAAATTAGTGTTAAGGTACCTAATTGTTATTAGTAAATTTTTCATAAATAAGCATGACTAGACATATATTGGGTGTCACATGAAGTAAGTATGGAGCTAGACCCTTGTAGAATCCCCCCATTCTTTCATATTTCCATGTTTTTTTAATACAATCCCAAGTTCCCTCGTAGCTGTGATGTTGGTCTTGCAATCTGGCCCTAATAACTTGATACGGATACGTAGCTGCGGCAGCAATCAATTTACTAACAGCTGCAAAACCTATGTACTCTCCTGTTGTCTGCAATAATTATTAGTCAAATAAATCAAGCAAACAGGTTACAAAAAAGAGAAGCACACTTTTAAATAATTTCTCAATAAATCAAATATCAAATTAATTATGTTATAATAATTTAAAAGCGCACTACTCTTTTCTGCGACAATGGGAGTGAAACTCACCAATTTGTTATCATGTGGTAGTTTCCTGTACTGGTTATAGTACGCCTTCATTTCTTCATACGTCATAAACTGCAAAGCCCCATGGCTGACGCCAAACATTCCAGGAACAAAACCCTACAAAGAGCAGATAAGGAAAACCAACTCCCTACCTACTTTTATTAAGTCAGTTCTTTAAATGAGAACTGACATGAGTATAGAGATCCATATAAACTGACCCTATATAAACCACGAACGCCTTCTGTTCTGTAAATTTTCACAAGTGCATCCGACATCCCATTGTAAAACTGGCCGCCTTTTGACAGATAAGCATCCTCATTGCCATACTGCAAGCACAGCCGTGTCTTGACCACCCAAATGGGATTTGTCACCAGCAAAGTCAACACTCCTGCTTCAGCAGCTGCAAGCATATGCAAGTATGGTCCTAGTGGATACTGACTGTCTCCTTGTTGAATCCAATTTTTGATGGAATTGTAACTAAAAAAATAAATTTAATACTGCTTTATATGGAATCAGCCAACAGCTACAAAAAAACCGCTAGAATTTACCACCTTTCATGTATAAAACTGTAATTAATAATGGGTTCAACGAAGCAATGAATATCAGCAGTATTTTTTTCCAAGATATTTAAACATTAGGTACTAGGGATGCTCAAAATTGAAATCAGTACTGTACACACTCAAATCAAGACAACAAGGCCAGAGGCGTAGAATAATGGAAGAAAAGAGTCACATATCAAGAAAATGTATTCATTTCCTATTTAAAAATATAGTAAGAGATAATTATTTTAAGCGTGTTCATATACCAAATAACAGAACTGCAGCAAAAATAATCAGTTAAACCCTTTGTTCCTCTTAGTTACATATACGTAGATCTATTCTTATATAACGAAGTAAATTTCCTGCTCTCAAGACGCTGTCCTTTGGTCTAGATCGTAAAGAATAGAACAGCATATCTAGTATAGGCATTGTAGCCGAGTGGGTAAAGCGCTTATAGCTATTTACTCGGCACCGAATATCGATGGTTCGAATCCATCCTGGAGCAAGTTAGAAATTTTATTTGTAATTTGTTTCGGATTAAGATGGGAGGGAACTGTCGATGCTCTAGATGTGGTTTGGACTCCACAATAAACTGTAGAGCCTCGTTTCTCTTTACTCAACACAAAACCCTAGGATTTTCTGGGAGTTACTTCGGTGACTTGAGAGGCGGTTAAGAATTTTTTTTTTTTTAAATAAGAAGTTAATTATTTGAAATGTTCAAATTTTAAAATCAACATAACCAAAAGTTTACCTTTCAATTTAAGGTGGTATATTTCGAGTTAACCTCATGAAAATCTTTAATTTCAAATTTACACAAGCAATATTATGCAGAAAAAGAAATATGTCCATAATCTCACAGGTATATCGGGCGTTTAAAAAATATACCACACAAATTCAGGTGCTGATTACTCGCCATAAAAAGAAAAAAATTATGAACATTACTTCTGTAATTTCTCATATAGCAGTTTCTCAATAATTCATAAAAAAAACTGGATAAAAGCCATATTTGTGAGAACATATTTAATTTTCATAATACGCATTGCTTCTGTAAATTCGAACTTAGGTTATGACGTGAAATGAACAGCTTTAAATAAAAAAATTCATCTCATCACAAAACGTGGTATGTGAGGATGTGTAAAAAAATACTTCACATAATACAAATCCATAAGTAACCTATGGCTTATGACCCACTTCAAATGCTGATACCTCAATAGCCAATTGAGATACTATCGTGCAATTTTCACTGATATTTATTTTCCATTACTTTCATTATAACTGGACTTTGTTGACTGTATCTCCTCCGCACTTGATGAAAAAAAATCATATTATGGCAGTGCTGATAGACCTACGTAAGGCGTTTGATGTAGTGGATCACAAGATCCTTTTAAATAAAATTGAACATGGGAACTAATGGAAACACATTAAATACATATCTACTGAATCGGGAACAGTACACCTCTGCAGATGCCGCTATGAGTAAGATGTAAACTACAAACTGTGGGTATCCCAGGGCTCGGTCCTAGGACCCTTATTATATTTATTATATGTAAGAAGTCTGCAGATCACAGGGCTGGCAGGCAGGTATTTTACATGCGGACTATGTAGTCATAGTATGAAATGGTAAAGAACCTGATGAGCTTACAGACAGTGGTGAATACCTACATAATACTATATCATTCATGGCTGATAAGAAATAGGCTACAAATTAATACTAAAAAAACAACCCATATGGTATTTACAAAAAGAAATATAACGTGTGCTAATCTACATATTGAGATTGAGGGAGAGGTGGTCAACTGAGTGCATAGTGCAAAATACCTAGGCTTAGTCATTGGGGTGTCCACATGGAACATATGGAAACAAAATTGTACCAATGATTGGAGCACTATACAGATGTAGAGAATATTGAGTTATTCATTATTATATTAGGATTATAATGCATATTTTTTATCAGTTTTTAGATATCTAATTCCACTTTGGGGTACTTGTAGTTCAACATTGTTTAATAAAACCCAGACTGCAAAACAAGGTGGTAAAAGTCTTGTTCAATATACAGTACAGAACTCCAACAATATTAGTTTATGTGCAAACAGGTATCTCAAAAATATCAAATATCCCAAAGATGGAGCAGGGTAAATATATGTATAAGGTAATCAATAGCCAAAAATGTAATATGGAAATAAACTTTGTTAATCAAATACATGTTCATGATACCAGAAATCAAACAAAGATCTTTTTGAACACTGTAAAAACAAATATAGGCTTACATAACCCTATATTTTAATGTATAAAGAACTATAATGCTCTACCTAAAATAAAAACTACTTAGCGCTGCTTTGGAATGATGTTTAAATAGTGTTTATGTGTTGACTAAATTCTTGTAATCCATTATAAGTTTATGTAAAATATGCATTATTTGAATGAAAAAATTTAAAAATAAAACTCCAGTTTTGCTGAAAACAAAGCCAAAGAAAAAGTCCTAATATTCAAAGATTGGCCAGCTTATAAAATGCACACTTTTAGAAAACATAATTTTTCAAATTTCCAAAAATATAATAAAAAGTTTCATTTTAAAAATAAATAATTTGACACAACGAAGACAGATATGTATATGAATTTTTACTCATAGATGATATAAGATTGTACAAATATAAAATGATAAAAAGTAGATAATTTAAAGACATTTGATTATTCGATCCAAGCATATTCTCAAAACCATTCTATAAAAAAAATGCATATTCTCATACTTAAATAAAAATGGGTATCTAGAAAAAATTTATGATTATTATTTATATATAATATAAAGGAAATTGTGAAAAATTGCTGTTAATAAATATGTCCACATTATTTTATATATTACTTACAGATAAATATTAACATAAACCCTCAAATGAATAATATATCAGATAATAACATCATAAAGTCCAACTCAATAAATTCTGACGAAAATAAACAACTAGTAAAAATAATAAGCCTTATTATTGAAAATTAATGAAGAATTTTTAGATCAAATCAAAAAAAATACAAACTGCTTATACAATTTTATAATTTTACAAATATAAAATCTATTCTGTAGTCATTGATAAAATCAAAGGTACAACTTTTCTGACATAGTACTTTTATTTCCCATATATCAAGGTTAACCAGATAACTTTAATGAGTGATTTACAGGAAGCTGACAGATAATATTTTAGTGATAATTCTCAAATATTTAAAATTCACAGTTTATTGATATGTAAATTTCTTACATGTTTTCCATTCACCTGAAATTTGCGGTAAACTTACAATGGGGGGTCATTAGTAATGCTTCATCACGATAAGCAAATATTACCTCTTCCTAATTACTTTATAGAACACATAAACTTTTAAACTTTTATAAAATTACTTACAAAAGAAAGTAGAAACCCCAGGCACTTCCAGACCCCCAAACATTTGGTGCAACACCTCTATATAGTCCTTTGATTCCTTCCTGTCTAACAACCGTATAAAATGCACTTGACAGACTACTATATTGAGGAATTGTGGTCCTACCATCATTAACTATAACAAAAATATAAATTTATCTGTGTATATATACAAGTACTTTACAAACGATTCCCATACCTGCAAATCTAATTTTCATTAAATCTAAAGGATGTAAAATTAATGTTGAAATAGCTCCCCCAGAAATTCCAGCTAATAGATGTTCGTACTTAAAATGACTAAGCACTGGGAGATTATTTTTCGTGGTTGAAGAGTGATTCTTCATTGCTGGTGTCGAGGTAACATTCAGCTGTCCAGTATTGTTAGGATCAATGATGATAAGTTCAACATCGTGCACTTTCACTGTCGACATAAAAATCACAATTAAATATCAGAATACTAGAAAATACCTATAAGGTTATATAATTTTACTTAAAATTTGCACCATTTGTCACCAAAAATTTTTCAAATTGACTCACGTGTCGATGGGTTTTAAAGGTGCTATAAACACATATTACTTTTTAGTCATGTACGCCACATACAAAATTATATATAAATTTATTGTGCCTGTGCTTACTTCGCTACCACGCACCACACTCCTCGAAAAATGACGCAAATAGAAAAAAATCAGCCTTGTAGGTCTTTGGCAACGAGCACCAAGCTTCAAGTAGTTGTCTGAATCTAAAGGCTTATACACATGAACAATACGCAATGGTCGAAATGTGCTCCATTAGAATTGTTGGTTCCTCATCTATGCACAGCGCCATCTATAAGTCAATTATTCGGAAATTCTGGTGCGAAACAGGCCTTTGTGTCTAAACAATTCATCTGCTTTTGCGTTCCCTGGAACCCATGTTCGTCCCCGAATCCACACTCCCCACATTTTATGCGAGGCACAGCTCTTCAAGACATTCCCTGCACTTCTGAGGAAGGATACAGACCGCTTTCGGCCTTGCGTGGCTTTCGCAGTGTATGTATATTATTTGCTCCATTTTGTACGATCTCAGAGTGTACTCTCTTGCACTACTACTACTTTGCTTCTAGGTATATTCCTGCCAAAGACGGTCCATCAGCCACACGAGAGCCATCTGTCAAGCATATCAGAGTCAGAGCGGAAGGTATTCTGTATTCTCTTTTCCTTTCACTCTGTTCGAAAGAGAGAGTATACGTCCTCGCTAACCTCCGCTGGTCTTTCGCCTCCATCACTTGAAGGTGGAGATCGGAATATCCCTCTCCGTCAGTTCAGACAATCATGAGTTACTCATTCTGAGATAAACCGCCATAGCCCCTTTCTTATCCACATGGAGAACAAAGGCAGGCCCA
The DNA here is from genome assembly GCA_029963845.1 of Rhamnusium bicolor. Lineage (NCBI taxonomy): Eukaryota > Metazoa > Arthropoda > Insecta > Coleoptera > Cerambycidae > Rhamnusium > Rhamnusium bicolor. Next base: position 1,391,240 of record JANEYF010000419.1, read on the forward strand.
TGAGAACATCATGAGCATCTGTAGGTGTTATCACTGCGCCTGTAATCTCCAGGCAGACAAGTTTTTTAATCCTTGCCAGCATTCGTGAGGTGGTCGTTTGTGCCACGATCGGCCACCAGACCACAGACCCATATATATTGGAACCTAAGTTTGACGCCCCAGTTCCTCCCTATCAACCGATGCAATTGCCAAAAAGTTGTAGTCAATTTTTCTAAAATGTGTAATTTGATGAAGAGAACTTATAGTTCTGGGATTTATGTCTTTCGTACTGTTTGTCAGTAATTCGAGTGCCTTATGATATATTATTACAATACTTACTCTGAGCCTTTTTAGCTTCTGGTATTGTGGAATCAAACGCATTAGAAGGATGTAAATGTCCAGATTACTAGTAAAAGAAAAACAAATTTAACTCCATGTGAAGCCACCTTGAGAAGATACTATTTTTTTTACCACGCTTGCGCGGTTTGACATATTTATGTTTCAGGTTATGTTACACAAATAATTTCTAAATCCGACAGTTCATTCTTTATTGGCAAATATCATTTAGGTTTATGTGAAAGTATTCATTGACAGTATTTTAATTATTTGAAACATATTTTCTTTTAAAAATGAGTGAAATGGGACCTGGAGAATATTTCATATGTGGTGGTTTTGGTGGAATATGTACGGTTTTAGTGGGGCATCCTTTAGATACAGTTAAAGTAAATATTATTTAAATAAATTAAATAGTAAAGTCCTAATAAAATTTATTAAATCGGTTATGCAGTGTACCTTTACTTTTCTTAATTATTATTTCTCTAATAAAATTGATATTTAAAGGGGCTAGCTAAATTTAATATATGTAAATATAATATGAAATTTACAAAATATGCATTTAATTGGCTAAGGCACAGACATTGCGGCTCCAGCCTGTAATCTTAATTGAGGAGCAAAGTCCATCAAAATATACATACCTATCTATATGTTTTATTTTTAATACAATTGTTTATCTATTGTTAATAAAATATGTATCAAAAACAATTCTTTAGCCATAACAAAAAGAAATGTGTAAAACCAGTGTGCATATTTTAATGGAAACATATTTTAGAAATTACTAAATCTAAAACATATTTTTAACCATAAATGTATTTCTATTTGATAACAATTTGAAAAATCTCTAAAAATAAAAAGATACTATTAAATTTAGTTCATGAGTAATATGCCAGGATCAATTTTTAGTTGAGCAAATGCTGTTTTGGAAATTTTTACAACTCAACTTTCTTGTAGATACTAATAAGGACCTATCAGCAATTTTTATAAATAAGTCTTAACACCAGATTTCATACCTTGTATATATCTATATGAATCCCCTGCTGAAACAATTAGCTGTTAATAATTATTTAATATGGTGTACCAAAGTTGTATTCAGAGTTGAAACATTTAACTAATTTCTTTTTATTATAAGATAGTAAATCTTAAGGTCCTTAAAAAAAATAATATCAAAGAAAACTGTTAACAGTTAATTCTAGTTCCTATGAATTGTATGATCCATTTGCAAAAAAAAAATCCAAATGTAATTTCACAAATAAAGAGACTAAACAAGAATGAGAATAGTTTCCAGTGTAATCCATAAATTAAATCACTTCTAGCTATTTATGGAAGTACTTTATAGCGTAAGGTTTGAGTAAATATGTAATGATTCAAACAATAAGTATTGTAGCAACAGTTTTATAAGATGACAAATACTTAAATAGGTTTGGCATAATTTGCTTGTGAATACAACCCCGGTGTTAATATTTAATATTTGATTATGAAAAATTAAAGATGGAAATAGTAGTTCATGATAATTTTGCAGGTGAGACTTCAAACTATGGCCATCCCCAAAGTGGCAGGGGAGTCTCCTTTATATAGGGGTACATTAGATTGCTTCCAAAAAACAATTCGAAATGAGGGAATCAAAGGTTTATATAAAGGTATGGGGGCACCTTTGGTTGGTGTTGCTCCAATTTTTGCTATCTCATTTATGGGTTATGGAGTAGGTAAGCAAATTTTTGGTCCCTCCGGAGGCAAGCAGCTTTCATATTTAGAATATTTTACTGCTGGAGCTTTTTCTGGAATTTTTACAACTATAATAATGGCGCCTGGTGAGAGAATCAAATGCTTACTTCAAATTCAGCAAGGACCCAATGCAACTAAAGTATATGATGGACCTCTAGACTGTGTTAAAAAGTTGTATAAACAAGGAGGACTTGCTAGCATCTATAGGGGAGCAGGAGCAACTCTTCTAAGGGGTAAGTTATAAAAATATTTAAATTAATTTCCTCAATTATTAATATGAAAAACTGCAGAATTAAAATTTTTGCATTTTCAATTATCAGAGTCATTAAGTGTTAAACATTTATTTCTTGTTCAAGTTTCACAAAATATTTGGGATTCTTTACAATAAAATAATGTTTTATGATGGCATATAATTACAGGGTTTTCAGGATTGAACAAACTTTTACAATTTAACTTTTGCTCATTATTATTTGATTATATTAAAGAGAAAAGTACTAAGTAAATAGCCATGTTGTAAGCGAAACACTGCTTTTGGGTATACATGAAAAAACTTATTGAATATTAAGTCTTAGTTTTCACAAATACCAAAACATCCAATACTACACTCGACGCGCGTTTCGTCAAGAAAGTTGACATTATCGAAGGATGATTAAAACTATTTTATTGACAGACAATGCCAACATATCAAAGGTTCCAACTCACTTCAGCTATGAGTACTAATATATATATTTGTTGTCATACAAACAGAGATTTTACATGGAAAAATCAAACTTTAATGGTTACAACAAAAATGTTGATGCAATTGCCCCAAAGTTTGATTTCTGCAACTAAAACTTCATAATTTTAAGTGCAGTTTATATAGCAACAAAATATCGTGTAGTGGATGAAATTTCACATTATTATAGGAAAATCAAAATAGGTACATACGAACGTGTAGAAAGACCATGAAAAATTTGTTTAAATTATTCCCAATTTAATTACTCCCCGTTGAAACTGTAAACTTTATTATTCCCAATTTGAACTGTGATTATTTCAGTTATTCCCAGTTCAAACTAAATAAATCAATTATTCTTAAATCTGTAAATAACTGAATTACTTCCTGTTTAAAATGTAATTAATTGCATTATTCCCAATGCAATTATTTACAGTTTAAACTGGAAATGATTGAATTATTTACAGTCTGAACTGGGAGTAATTCTGTTACTTACAGATTTAACAAGGAATAATTAAATTTACAGTTTCACTGAGAATAACTTAAAAAAAAATCTTTTAAGAACACCTTCTACGATTTCGTAGTTACACGTCCGATTTAAATAGTAAAATATATTTAAATTTTTACATATATAAACAATACTTAACCTAAGTGCACATATACTGTAAACAAAAATGCATTTATTTTATGTTATTAACCGATAAGATGTACATATTGTAATCAATAAAATAAATATACCTAAATATAAATTTAATACATTTTATGTAACAAACTGGACAGGCTAAAGAGACCAATTCTGTGAATAAAAATTGACAGCATCAGGAATTATATACTTTAAAAAAATAAATTAGGAATCACAAACTTTTATTTTTTGTCAGTGAAATGGTGATAAGATCATTTTATCTACATATGTATATAAATATAAAAAAAATACATTTTGTAACCTATATAGAATTAGTCATTTGGTTATGATACTTTTGAGGAAATCTTCTGTACCCTTTTCTAATTCTCCTGCGCAACTTGTGGGGCCTTGTACCCGTGTCATGTACATTGTTTGTAACCTTCTCATAATTGTTCATCGAATCAAGGCTGTTAAAATCATTGATTTCTAAATCTGATACATGATTATTAACCAGAGTATTATTAGACAGTAGCATATGCTTTTTTAATTTATGCTGCAATTTTTCCATCTTAGTTAATTTAGGAACATCCGTTGTAGGGCTTTGGGTTGAAATGATGGAGAGTGTTGAATTACTAAGGGCTGTATGATGCTTTGAAGCTTAGGCTTGTAACCAGGGCATTTTAGAATTCTCCTCATTGCATGGAAAACGCTCCAGTTAACGAATTGTTCAGGATGAGCACACTTAGGTGCTACTTTATTTTCATAAACATACTTAAAGTTAAAACGATTTTCCATAATACATGCTATCCCTTTATCACCCGTATACTCGCACTGTTTTATTATTCGCTGTTTTATTTTGTTAATTATCATAGGTTTCCATTCACTCATTTCGCAAGAGCAGTGCCAAGGATTGTCATTTAGTCTAATTAATTTTGCATGAAGCTTTGAAAATATATCACGAGGAAGCTGACTGAATTTATTACTGTTCAAGTAAAGCTCTTTAATATTTATTAACTGATCGAATACTGCCGGAGGCAAATACTCTAGGTTATTTTTGGATAGGTCAAGGTATTGCAGTTTTTGCAAGCCGATAAATGCATCCATAGAGATATTTGTAATTTGACAGTTGCTTAAAATCAATTTTTTTATTTTGTTAACTTCCAAAAATGCATCGTATTCTAGTTTAGTTATATTACCTGTTAAAATTAACTCTGTTAAGCTTGGCATACCCACAAACAAATCTCTTTTTAATAATCCAAGTTCTAAATTGTTTATTGTCAATTTTTGTAATAAATTTAGGCCAATAAATGAGTTGGTTATTAACGTTAAAGGTATATCGTCGCTACCAATTATTAAGGAATCTGTAGTGTTCATGACTTCAAATGTGTTGGGAAAGATAATACTAATAGGATTATTAGCAAAATTAGCTAGTTTCAATTTTGGAAATGGCGGGAGAGACAGTTCAGATAATTGAGTGAAATTATTAAATGACAAGTCTAAATACTCTAGTTGCAACAACCCAGCTAAATCGGTTATTTGTATGTCTAATAATTTATTGTGAGCTAGAGATAACATTTTTAAACTAGGTGTACCATAAAAAGCAAAGGCAGGTATGAACCGTAAATTGTTTCTCTCAAGAATTAAATATTGTAGTTCTCGTAGGCCATCAAACATTTCCCAATGGACATTATTTAATTCACAATTTGTTATTCTTAATAGAAATAGTTTTTTAAATCCGATAAATAGAGGAACTTCACCATGAGTATCTCTTTGTTCTTTGAATACCTTGTACGGTACAATTTCTTCATCATTGGTTCCTTTTTGAACCATCGTCAGGGGATGCAAGTTACCATCCAATTTTTGCACATATTCAAATGTTAACTCTTCTTCATTAACTTCTTTTAAAAAGTTTTCAACTTGTTGTTTACCATTCTTTATTAAAATCCTCTCAAGATTTAAATATTTTAACTCTGGCATTGGTAAATCAATTTCACATATTAAATTACTGTTGGCAGGCTTATTCATCAAGTTTGGACCGACAAGTTCCAAACTCAGTAACTGAGGAAATTTGCTAAGATAACTAAATTTAATTGTTTTATTTCCAGATTCATATCCCTGAATTAATGTGAGAGTTTCTATATCTTTTGGAAGACTTTGCAATAGATCTAGCGGTTGCGTTTCTGTTTGTAAAATACATATTGCTGAACGAACTATTGCAGATGAATGTTCTTCTAAAAGTTCCACGGTGTCAAGATTTTCTTCCTGGATGACCTAAAAATAAGAGTAATAATAATAATAATCGTACAAGGTAGGAAAAGGCTTGTTCTCTCTGTTCTTGTTCTAAATCTCTTTGTTACTTTTACATATTTTGGGAAAGTCTAGTAGATGTTTACAGTTGATATAGAGCTTGGCTGTTGTGGAATATTCTCGTATAATGACCAGACAAGGATAAATATAAAAACCCATTTTTGTATTTTTTTCCCTTTTTTGACGAAGTTTACAACATCCAGATATGGTTTGAATCTTTTTAAGTTGTTAAGTGTTGTCTTTGGTCGCATTTAATATTATTGGAAAAATATGTTTTCTGTTTATAACATAAGTAAAAATTTCAGTTTTTTTTCTATGTAAAAAAAAAATACAAATATCAATGTAGAGATTAAAATAAAATTGTTCTTTTTTTTTTTCACCATAGTAATAATTTAAATATCAAATTTTGAATCAGTATGGATGTGGATTTCGGGGATTTTTTTTACAAACAAACATAAAACAATAAAATTACTACTTTAAAATAAGCTGATTTTATCATTGACATGGTGAAAATGTTTTTGCCATTAAAATTGCATGAAAAGTAATATTATCAACAAATGTAGATTACAATTTACGGTGTAATAAAAACAATTTTAAAATATTAGAAGATTCCATGAAATTACGTTTTTTCCTGAAGTTTGGTCAAAAAATATGGAAATTACTGAAAAAATTACTATCGGAATCACAAAAATCAATATGCTGCATGTAGTTTTTTTTCTTTTTCATTCAATCTAATGAAATTTTGACAGGCTGCAGAGAAAAAAGTACATTTTTAAGTCGTGTCTGGCCAACTGATCCAATCAGACACTTATAACTACTTTAGGCGTGCCCCAGGGCTCTATATTGGGGCTATTAGATGTTCGTTGCCGATATATCTGATTTTAAAATGTATGCCAAGTTCCTTCTCAAGACATGATTTAAAATCCAATCTCACACAATAATTAAGACTTTTAAATTTACTAAAACAATTCTGGTTATGAAAAAGCAGTAAATTAGTTTTTCTTACATGTTTAAAATGATTTTTATAAATGAAGGAGACAAAATTTGTTGATTTTCTTTTAAGACAGTTTTCTAAATGCTTGATAAAAATTTTGAAAATAAAAAAAATCTTTAGCTTTAATGGTACATTTTTTGGATACACGTAATTTTTATTAAATCAAGCTATTTTTTAATCACCAGAAATTACTATTAATACAGTTCCATTATAAATCAAAAAACTCTCGGTCAAAAAAAAAAAAAAATATCGAGATATATTCCCTTTAATAAGAAAAATCCCACAGCTTTCTTTTATGCCATATAGGCAAGGCTTCGAAAATACTACTTAGAATCTATGGTGCATACTTCCTTTACATATAAACATCTAATTTTGCAAAGAATTTGGTTATTAAAGAAAAATTAACTTCCTGTTTATTTTTATGTATTTGTTAAATTTAAATTTGACACAGTTCCACAAAGCTTTATCAAAATAGTGAAAAAATCTTTGCATATTATACACCCACATCAAATATCTCAGATAATGTTGACACTGCTACAGTTTAACAGGTTTTGTTTAACTCGGATTTTAAATTAGTCATGTATTAATTATTTTATTACGTTAGAGAAGAATGCTAATTAATTTAGGACTAGTGTCTTTTTATAAAAATTGTTGTGCATATTTATTCATTGTATTACCTAATTAATAGGAAAACATACATACCTCATTGTTTTCTATAGATCCAACTTCTCCTGGTATAGGTTTATTTTTGTCTTTTTGCATAAATCTGTATATGGCTGTTTCTGTTAAATGTTCTAGCCTACATGTACAAATCAGTGGACAACTATTATCTTGGTCCCATAATTCAGAAGACTAAAAACAGTTTTTTTCTTAAGTTAAATATAGGTAAAAGTACTATTAAACTTACTTCCAAAATAAAATTCGATAGCACAAACAACACAGCTGCATAATTCAGCATTTTTGTGAAACTGCTTGAGGACCGAGTTGTACAATTATATTGATACTATACAGGATGTGCACCCCCACTCATTTCCTGATAGATGAATTGTATAAAAGTATAGATTTATACTGTTATCTATTTTGGATGGTATAATGCTCCCAATGATTTAGGAAAGGTGGAATTTAAAATAATTATAAATTTAACGGATTATTTGATTATGAATAAAAAAGTGTTTGGTCAGTTCTGAAATAAAAATTGTCCAGCTTTGTTTGAATTAACTGATTAATAACAATAACAAATTATGTGAAAGGTATCTGTATCAAACAATGCTCACTTAAATGATGCTATTCCTAAACCAAAATCGTGGCTGTGATGTAACAGAACAACGTTAATATGAGAACAACTGGAAGACAATAAGAATTACAAATATTAGAACCAAAATAAATTGTATTAATTTACCTGACAAATGATTTTATTTAATGCGCTTTAAGTGGGTATTTGACACATGGCACTTTTTGAGTCTCAATTGGAAATTTTTAATAAAAAACGAAAAATTATTGATAAATAACTACTCAAAGCTTTCTTGTATTTTTGTTCGCTCCAAAAAATGGCCCATCACTGTTATTTGAAAATTATCCACAGAATTAGTGCCTATCAAAAAAATTCTTTTGAATTTTCTCAGATTCTAAAGAGCATATGAGAATTTGGGACTATAAGCAACGGATCATATTTGATACAGGTATCTTATATGCGCATCTTATTTCAAATTAAACTAGTAAGTAAACAGTTTATTTGTATTTATTTGAAATTTTTCAGAAAATTTATGCCCTGAATTTTTTTAGGTAATAGAGTGTGTATGTTCTATTATGATTCTTTTCATAGCTAAAACTTAAAAAAAAAAAATCTGATTATAATCAAATTTTGTCCTCTACCTTAAAAAAAATTGTTGGGGGCGGTGGACAATGTTATTCAAAATTTAAAAATTACACTTTTTCATGAAACCTGGCAAAAACTTATTTTGAGGGACCGGGAAATAAGAATGAGTGAACTTTTTAACGAAAAAAGTATTTTTTTTTTTAGGTTTTCTCTGAAAAAAACAGGTCAAACTTTTTTATCAAAAAAAATTGTTTACAAATCTTGGACATTATAAAAAACTTTCGGTTTAAATTGGACCACAAATAAACTTTTTATTCAATTTGAACCAAGGCGTTTGGTGCGTCTTGGTGACTTTTTGATAGTAATTAAATCAATATATTTTGATGATTTATTCTTAGGTCTCTGCAAGGCTATTTCAAATAAGATAGTAAGTAGAAATACCAAAAAACCAACAGTAGTAAAATCATTCTTTTGCAGGTATCATATTTTAACACTCATTATGTGAGTAAACAAATTCTTCCTTTCTTGCTAAAATGTGTCAATAATTTCAAAAGAATGGTTGAATTGGGATTACACTTTATACATTTTCTCTTTCTATATAACATTTTTTCTGTAGTTTAATTTTTTTTTCTGAAAATTAATCTTCATAATATTATTTATTTTTCTTCCGGTTGCCCGACGGTGGACAGTCCTCCTGTGGCCTCCGAATATCACGGGTGGACCGCCAACAAATTACCTACAGCCACTCCCTATATCCCGCAGGGTTAGTAGCTGTAGATCCTAGAATTATGTGCCCTAAGCAGACGGAGGGAACCCACAATGACTGTCTTCTTTATTTGGCCCGTCAGCCACTGGGCTGATTTTTGGCAGGCCGGTATGGTCTTCAATTCCGAGAACAGCGTAGGCTTTAACCCTCCGAGTACGCCGATTATTAAGACGACATCTTGACCAAGTATACCTGGTATAGCACTTGGAGCGTAAATGTTAAAAAAAAATGTTTTCTTAACCGCCTCTCAAGTCACCGGAGTAATTCCCAGAAAATCCTAGGATTTTGTGTTGAGTAAAGAGAGACGAGACCTTACAGTTTATTGTGGAGTTCAAACCACATCTACGGCATCGACGGTTCTCTCCCATCTTAATCCGAAACAAATCACAAATAAAATTTCTAACTTGCTCCGGGATGGATTCGAACCATCAATATTCGGTACCGAGTAAATAGCTATAAGCGCTTTACCCACTCTGCTACCATGCCCATTGCTTGTACCGGAGATCGCGATATTTGGTTTTTCTTTTTTCCTCCTCCTTCAAGGTGATGTTTTTCTTGGCAGGGGCCGAAAATTCGATGACATACATTACCTTGGTTTGATGGGGCTTTGTGGTTTGGATTAGACTGACCGTTGGAAATGAGTAGTTTCAGTAAATCAGGCATTTCTCGTTCTCGACAACGGGCTCAATATATCTCCGGGGGTGTAAGGCACCACTGGTGTCTCATCCACACCGTACCAATACCTTAGGTGGCAATATATTACTCGTAACGCCACGTCATGTCGATGGTTGTAGAACGAAATCGCATATATAGGGCATGCAGAGAGTAAGTGCATGAGCGATAACACCATCCTGGCAGGTCATAATGAATCCCTTGGTCTTTGACTTAAGCCCGGCTGATCTTAACAAGGCGAATGTCAGCCTGGTCGATAAACAGTGTTTCTATGTTCGTATAGAAGACACCATGCCTGGGGTTTATCGACATGCTACCGAAACAGTTTTTCCTGTTCAGCAGCTCTGATTTGGGCTTTCAGACGATTTGGCCGAATCTCAGTCACTGACTCTAGATCAACACCTCGCCGGCCTCCTCGCCCGGTGTCGAATGCGAGACCTAGTTCATCTGCGGCACTTTTTGCTGCCTTAAACAATCCTGCTCCCACTCCTATAGTTTCATGGATCTTACATGCCATACTCAGTACTACTATGCCATGTGTACACTCCAGGCACAAGAGTCCTCGGCCCCCGATTGACGTAGGAGGTACACACGAGGAACGGACGATCTACGATGAATACTCCTGTGATTATTCATCATCTTGCGGGTATCTCTGTCTAATTGGCGCAGCTCATCTACTGTCCACTTTACTACCCCAAAAAAAGATAAAAACCGGAATGGCAAGCATGTTAGGCGCAGACACCTTGTTCTTCCCCGAAAGTTCAAAAGACCAAATCTTTCGGAGTCGATGTGTGTACTTGTGGCGGAGATAATCTTTTGTTTTACATCCTGGATGTGCCTTTGTTGCACACCCAGATATGTATAGGTCTCTCCGGCATCCAGATGTCTTACGATGCTTCTGTCTGCCAGCTACATCTTCAGATAGTTTCCGGCATCGTCCTCTCTTGAGGTGGATGACTGCACATTTGTCCAACCCGAACCCCATCCATCCAACTTATTATTATTACTTTTTTTTTTTTATTATGTTAGTAAGTCATTTCCACAGTTTCTGTTTTAAAAGTATTTAAAAAAAAAACCTACAACAAATTTCTCATACAAAAAAACTGAGGGTCATTTATTATTTACAAATTTCATCTCATTTAATTTCCAAAATATTAGAAAAATAGTTCATAGTCATATAAGTTTTTTTTTGCAGATATTCCTGCTAGTGGTATGTACTTTTTAACTTATGAAGCCATTAAAGATTACATAACAAATAATGGAATAGAACCACCTAGTATATTAGGCACGATAGTTGCTGGAGGAGCTGCAGGAATAGCCAATTGGGCTGTAGGGATGCCACCAGATGTGTTGAAGAGTCGCCTTCAGACAGGTAGGTTAAAACCTACACAAATACAGTATGAACTTTAAAAATTTGTTTTTTAGCACCGGAAGGTACTTATCCCAGAGGAATTAGAGATGTGTTTAAACATTTAATGAAAAATGAAGGCCCATTAGCTTTATATAAAGGAATTACCCCAGTTTTATTGAGAGCTTTTCCAGCAAATGCAGCTTGTTTTGTAGGATTTGAACTATGTAAACAATTTTTGGATTTTTTATTCCCAAGGTCCAAGAAAATTGAAGAAAGAGAACCTAACGTTTGATTTTATCATATATTTTTTTTATTCTGTTTTTATACAAAGTGTTCGAATTCTATATACATCTTTAATTGTTTTAATAAATAATGTTTGTTTAAACATTATTTGTGACATTCTCTTTATTTTAATCTTTCTCCTTGCTGAGATTTTCTTATACATAAACATATCTTCTAATAATCAAATAAATGTAAAAAGTATAGAGTGGGGCAATAGTGCGTCCGATTTCGATATGTCGAATTCTGAGAGCTACAAACTTGATTTAAAAACATAAATAAACTAGACAAAAAAGTCTACAACTGGAAATTGTTTTCGAATATACAGGGTGAGCCAAGACGATTCTACGGGGTCAACTAACATTTTTTTAAATGGAATGCCATGTATATCAGAAAATGTTTTGAAACCTCTTTGTGGTCTTCTTCCACTCCTGTATTATTATTGACTTCCCAACCACTTGGATGTAATGATTTTTTTTGTTGAAATTATGCAATTTACACGTGTATATTAAAAAAAATCACTAGTCACAACTATCGATTTTAAGAAAAAATATGTTAGTACCAGTTATGATGAGACATCTATCTGTGTGATGACACTCAGCCATTTTCACTTCCTAAAAGTATACAGGGTGGAAAAAGGTTACAAATAGCCATAGGGATGTATGTACAAAAAATGTTCATTTTTCAATTCTACATCACATCGTCCAAAAATATACAGGGTGTTCTATTTGAAAAAATTCAGTTCAAAAAGTTGTAAATTTAAAACGTTAATATGAGTAGTAGTTTTTAATCAAAGACAACTTGATATCATTTCTACCACTTTGTCCAAAATGTTGTCACATTCTACAACAGTTCTGGAATAATTTGGCAGGTTTCGATCATGATACATTGCTGTAAATCGTTTAAAAAATTAGGTTGCGCAAAATTTACTCTTTAAATGACCCCATAAAAAGAAATTTAAAGCAGATAAGTCTGGTGATCTCACAAGTCACTCGATAGAGCCTCTCCTTTCAATCCAGTGATCAGGAAATCTTTAATCCAAAAATTGCCACAGGCAATGCATAGTGAGAAGCAACATTATCATGTTGGAATGTCAAATGATTTTCCAAGGTAATGCTTGTCATTTGCCGTGATATCGGTCAACACAAATCCAGGTACATCTGTTCAAACAAATTACCCAGACACGAAAAAAGGTTCAACAACATGACCACCAAAAATATCTACCTAGATTTTGCGAATCTGTGGGGAATTGCATAAATTGTGTTGTAATATGCAAATTGTTATGAAAAATTGATATTTTTTATAAGACTATCATAAAATTAAAGTTGTATTGTTAAATACATGTTTTCTATGATGTATTTTGATCGACTACATATAATAAATAATATAATTAAGTATTTATTTAATTTATGCTGCTTTTGTAAAAAAAAACAAATACGCATTCTCTGTCAAAGGCACCAATCCAGAGGCTCGTTTTGATAGATAATATTACAAAAGTTTCATTCATAAAATAATGTTATACATGGCAATATAAAAAAAGCCATAGACTTGTCATTAAATCTAAATTAGAGGGACCATACTTCATGATTTCTGATCATTTTACGTGGTTTCGGTGTTTTATGGATTTTAATCAAGTTGTACAAAAATTTCTCATTACTTAACCACCTAAAATTGTTCAGTATGCAGATGTTTAAATAATTTACAAAAATTCTCGCAAAAAAATTCCATTTTCAAGAAAAATATCATTTTCAATTACAGTAGTGTCAAAATTTGATACTTTCAAAAGGGGTAAAAAATTTGCGTTTGCAATCAAATTGCTTGCATCAGTATTGAATGTAATTTTGTATATATAAATAGTATTTAAATTGGGCTTCTGTGAACTGTTTTTGCCATCTTTTGCACCGAACCGTCTTTCTAACATGTTTACAGTAAACTAAGTAAACACCGTAGCAAATAGAATTTAACAATTTTTTAGAAGATTTATGGCAACGTATCACACACAAATTACTCAGATTATAAATGTGCCACAATAATTTGAACAATGTTTTTATTATTGTATAAGAGCTGATGGGGGACATTTTGCACATTTAATCAACTGATAAGACATAAGTAGTCTACTTTATTAGATATTAAATCTTTCAAATACAATTTCTTAGAAACTAGTAGCTTAATTAAAAAAATAACAAAATGCCGTCGCAGAGAATGTAACAGACTTTAAAATGATATGCGACTTGACCCCTCTTGCCATTTGAAATGTTGCAAAAATCCTCATCGGGTACTTCCATAATATGAAAAACACAAAATGATCACGTAGTTTACGATCATGTATGAAGGCTCTGTACTTAAAAATGTTTATACCTATAGATGGTGATCCTGAAGCTGGCCTTCATTTTATGGCTGTACCAATAGATCTGGTTGGACTCTACTAAACAAAACTGATGGTTCCATCCTCCAGAGAACTTCTTTGATAACGAGTAGATTATTTCTTTTAAAACATTTGTTTTCAAAAAGTTTACAAAACATATGAACATATGATGAAGGGTACTGGGATGCCTTACCTTGTATTTTACAAATAAGAGTACCTCTTCTGGTGTCACATCACAAATTTCGGTTATAGCACCATCGTATTATAATTCTGTGAAATTTGTCGCCTTTTTTTGGCATGTGTTTATTATTTCAGTATTGCATATTTTCAAATAGGCTCACCCTATAGAAATATTCATTCAAGCGATGTTAGCAAGAAAATTTTACATATGAATTGGCACAACAACTGCGCCAATTTTTTGTAGTATACATTTTTCCTTTATCACATACATTTTCACCCAAGTAAATGTTAGTCTTTAAAATCTGTGGCCTTTTAAATAGAACATGTAACTTACACAATAAAAACACGATATTGAAATATTGTTTGGTAATTTTCGCGCGAACACCCCATAACTTTCCAAGTTCCAGTGTTCGGGAAAATATACACTTTTTTTAATAATTGAAAAATATGTAAGGATGAAAATACATTCTTGTTTAACAGATAGATTATAAATATAATTCAAAACGAAAATTTGTTTTATTACCGATTGGATGCCGATAAGTTTTCGGGGAATAAAAGAAAACATTAGGTCAAATTTGGAATTAATAAATTTGTTAATTTTACAAGAAATTAACTTTATTGGTCAGACTTTGTGGTTTTACGTTTAAAATTAAATATCTGTATATAATGGTGTATTGTTTATTTTGGCTATGTATCAAAAGACATAGCAAGAATAACAATTTATAAACCTAAGTCCATTCATGAATCATCATGTACAAAGCACTATACAATATATACAATTTAGTTAACATAATACCTAGAAGGTAAGTGGCTAATAGTCTGTAAACTTTCAGAATAAATAAACTACTACATGTGCCTTCAAGGTTATTCCTTTGCATAACCCAAAAGACACTATAGAAATTTACAGCTATGGGATAGGTATAGGTACTCAAACATTTTCTAGTAACACTTTGAAGAGAATAAATCGATACGTTTATATTAAAAAATATATATATCCTGAGTTTAAATAAAAATATAAAAATTAAAACTGCCGAAGTTTGTTTAATTATATCATCAGAAACTTTATTCCTATATTTACATGCTTTGTGCTTGCTAAATTACAACTTAAAAAGCACTACGAAAAATCAACCCAATAAAATTTTACATAAATAATTACAAATAAATAAAAACATTGAAAAATTTTACTGGGAGCTAAGATAAGTAAAAAAAAACAAAGTATCACGATAGTGGTAGTTGTAAATAAATGGAAGGAATCATTTTTCACAGGCATAAAACCAAAAAAATTTATAGAATTATTTTTAATTTTATAATTTTTTTTGCCTTTCCTGTTGGAGAACGCTTTTCATAGTGGGCATTCATATTCTATGCGTATACAGATGTCACTTGATTACTTAATAGTATAGAGTATAACAAAAATTTATTGCAACTATTAAAAAATGTCAAAAGAAATATTAACAGGTTGACTGGAATAACTCACAACTAAGAGACATTTTATTCACAGAAATACTCTTTATAAAATAGTTGATTATTATAAAATTATCACTTTCCTTCATTCATACAAGCTGAGCTTTACTAAGTTAATTAATTAAATATGACCTTAAAGTCTGATCATGTGGTAATCACAGATATTCACTTGCAATGGCAGTTTCCTAACTCTCACTATATGGGGGAAGGACTAAAGTTCGAGACAAATATGCATCGCTCGGATACATTTCAGGAGGTTCTAAGTGGCACACAACTGTTTCACCATCCAACACAGCTGCCAGAGAACGAACCGCGGCATCCCCTATACCAGCACGATATGACATGTTATTACGTCTACGATACGTGTCCATGTTACTATTGCAGTGGTTCATGTCTTTGGCATAGTGCTTATTGCTCATTGCTTCCAAAAAACTTCTCTCATTTCCAGGACTATACGGAATCAAAGGGCGATGATCTCCATAGGATCGAGAAGACTGCCTACTCATGTCACTTTGCCTTTTACCATCCTCATCGCTCATATCAGACACTTGAATTTCATTTCGGTCTATCTCTTCATAAACTGGATCGTCTTCTGGAACCAGTCCACTTCTAGGAGTTTGGACATCGTATATTTCAGTATAAGTATGGTGACCCCAATGACTCGGTTTTAAGCCACCGCCGCCGCCGCCGTTTTTTTTTCTTCCAGTTCCATGTAAAGTTTGAGGTAATGGCAAGTGTTTGGGTTGTATATGTGATTCGAGCCGCATCCCATAATCAGAAAAATCTTGGTTCCCCACTGGGAGAACTTGATGTCTTGCGTCTTTGGTACTACATGTAAGTGTAAGATGGTGCCCTGGGTCGGTTATAACCATGTGTGACCGAGGTGAATCTTCTTGTTCTGAACCTCCATGACCTGAGTCTCGACTACACGACTTAAAAGAAATGTTCTGCAAAGGAAGATTTTGTTTACATTAGAATTTATAACTTCAGTTATTATACAATGCGGCCTAAAATTTGCCAGGATAGTTTTAGTTACAACTGACTACTGATCCAATACAGTTAAATACAGTTCATAGAAATGTTAGAAACTTAGTAAGGTTTTGAGTTTATGTGCTAGCTATTTAACTATATCAAGGCTATATTTTTCACTTGCTAAATATTTGACCAGGAGAGACCATAATACTATATGCTTGAAAAAATACTAACTATAATGAACATCTCGTCGTTTTGGCAATGAACATATTTCCATAAAAAATGTGAATGAATTACATCTTGAAAAATATGCACCGTTTTACTTTCGTTCTCAAAAAGACAACATGTAAAAAATAAATATTGTACATATGCTTGAAACCGTATTTTTATTTTTGAGTTTAAAACGGTTGGGTAAAAACGAAACAAATCTATTTCGAATGTTTGTGTCACATAATTTTTTGACCATTACTTACCAGTCATTGATCAGTTAAATATGACACGAAATAAAAGACTATACTGATGCATCACTTTTTGCAGGTAAGTTTATTTCACGGCGATATTATTTCATGTTCAAAATTTTTACTGGTAGTGTGATTTTACAAAGCATGTTTTTTGCCACAAATGGCAAAGTTATGGACTTCACCATATGGTCCCTGGCCAAAAGCTATAGAAAAGTATTATTAGTAATTAAAAGCAAAGCAAAATATGCATTATTTAATAAAAAATATAACCTCAATGTTTACTACAGGAAAAGTTTAGGGGAGTTGTGCAACAGCTACGCACCTTCCAGTGTAAAGGTTTGTGTAGAGGACCCCAAGTAGAGACTGATTTAGGTATATTAGGGTTGTTAGTAGAATTTTTATAGAAGTTACGAATATAAGGAAGTGTAGAAGTGTTAGGTTCCATATCAGGAGAAGGATTTGTAGGTGTAGCCCGAATTGGGCGACACAGAGTAACAGCCATGTTGCCCGAAGTAGATGTGGGCGCAGGAGTTTTGCAAACTCGATTGACGTTGGTGCAACTCCGGGAGTTCCAGCCACGCTGTAACTGTAACAAAATTTACCTTCACCTTTAATTAGTCAACTAAGCAGAAAGCATTAGTAAGTCTTACCACACCAGTAACAGAATACATGCCAAGAGGTACACAATGCACGCACCACCACAACATTAGTTAGTAAGCTGCTCAAAAGTGTGTTTTTAAATATTTTCATTTGTTAAATTTATGTCAAAAGATTCTGTCTACTATTTTACATTAATTTTAACTCTGTATATGCTGTGGTGCAACAAATATTTCTATTAGTTAGTTAAAAGAAAACGTATGACAAATACGGATTTTGTACAGTAAAATTAATTAATAAAAAAATCTGATGCATACTATTGAGTTATTTTTAACGAAAACTTATAAAATATTCGCTCAAACATAATGACTAAGATTATCTTTATCAAGTTAAAAAAACAAAACGTTTAAAAGCTGAAGTTTAAACTCAACCATTTTCTATGTAAGTTGCTACAAACTTTCATACTTTTTAAACAATAAAAATAATAAGTTTTCTTTTGTTGCTCGATATAATGAGGAAGTTCACGACAAGTATTCAGTATTCTTAAAGCCTTATCAGTCACAAAAACATAAATCAAATAATAAAGCCACTCTTAAAGGTTATATCTGTAACCTATATTAGTAGCTTTATTAAAGGAAACATGCTGTAACTGTAGAAAGTTTACGGACTTGAACATAACAATGTCACACACAGGTGCTGTAAGGACAGGTGACGAAGTACTAGAAAGGTAAGCAAAAAAACAGGATTAAGAGAAAAGACAAAACGAGCTGCACATAAGCATCTTTATGTTGGCAGTACCTTGTTGCGACACATTATGCAGTCGATTGTGGTTGGTCATGGTGGTACTAGCATTGTTGAGATCAGTTCTAGACAGAATCTGGACTAGCGCAGTAGGTCGCGCGTTATTAAGGTTATTGGAGATGACTATACTGTTGGTACCCACACTAGTTCCATGCGGAGAGAGAACAGAATTGTCAGTTGAATGTGAATTGGTGCCTCCTGATGGGTTGCCATTTGAGCCACCATATAAACTCGTTCTTCTTTCCTTAGCCATTCCAGAACTGCCACTGCTGCTGCTGGCACCACCACTTGGTTTTGAGCAACGTAAACATTTTGGTAGCCAAGAATGCCTTCGTATGAACTTACGATACTCCTTGCGTACCTAAAGAAGAAACTAATCAAAACTGTGCACCAAATAAAATATAAATTAACTTAGAGCAGAAAAAAAAGCAAATCATAAAAGCAATATGGTGCTCTTAACATAAACAACTTCTATGTGGAATGAAAAAAAGGCATTTGAATTTTCTTCAATCTCCGACCTCAAATTTGCATAATTCAAAATGCTTGACTTCCATTCCACTTGTACTACAGGCTGCACAAAAATTTTGAAATCTAAATGAATGCAAATTAACTGACACCCGTTTTTCTCAAGTCATTTATTTAACATTTTTACAGTATTATATACATTTATCAAGGAATACATGATTACGTTATGAGTACTAGAATGATTGCAAATATCTTACAATGAAGTCATGGTACAATAAAAAGTACAATAAGTGGTAAGGTTAAAATTTACAACAACGTTGAAGTTTGCTTGTAGGTACAACATCTTACCTTCTCATTTTGTATACAGTGGAATAAAAATATAAAGAATCCTTGTAAGGAGTTTAATACGGCAAATAGATAAGCCATAGCCACTGATTCCTTGTTGAGATATAAAAAGCCAAAGGTCCAAGTAAGGCCCAGTAAAAATACTAGGACGAACGCACCTTTCAGCCATGCCCTGGAATTCAAAAAAAAAACTAAGCATATTTGAATTTCACCTAAATCACTTTTAACACAATGGCAACGACAATAAAAGTAAACCATTTTAAAAGGAATTCAAGACTGCTATTTCTCAATGAATAGAGTTTAAGAATTATCTCGAATTATAGACTCTATCTGTTATATTGATTTCGTTGTTTTCAATTATAACTTTCTTAACTTTTGAAAACTTCCTTAATCACAATTTTGTTTGTCCTTGTATGACTCAAACTTACTTCTACCGACGTACAGCCTAGTTTTCATGAAATTTCATCTCTTGCTCCATTACAAACATACGGAAAATAGTTTATATTAATATTGTCTGAACGTTATTTGTGGCATTCTCCAAATTTTTCTTTTGCTTTTTTTTTGAGACACTACCACATGAATAATTCTTTATCTAAAAAATATAGTTAGTTATCCAGCATGTTATTGGAAAAATAAACCAAAAGATTAGTCAGATGGTGTTTTTTGACAACTAATATGATGAGACACAGAAAATAATATAATTCCCTAACGTTTCGGAAAACGAAATTATTTCCTTTTTCAGTTATTTATCTTTTTTTTAGAATGTCAAGCATGTAACTTGACACATAGGTATATTATTTGTTTATGTATTATCCATAGATGCTTACAGAGAATTGTTGATACGTAAAAATTATACAATATCAATTTTGTTCATTCTTCTTTTAACATCAGTAACCACGTTGTACCAAAATTTACAGAGCAACAGGATAAACATTTTTCTACATTCAATAATATTAATGCCGATTCCTTAATTTTTCTTTTTTTGCTGTCCGCTTCCTTCATTAAATTTATTGCCGAATCCCAGTTTATTCTATGTCCATTTTCCCACGCATGTTCGCAAATTTTAGATTTTTCAATTTCACCCTAATGTAACTTTTATGCTCACCTAACCTTACACTGAGGGGTCTGGATGTCAAAGTGTTACACTCGTTTGAAATACTGTCCTAACATGAAACTTATCTCCTACACGATGTAGTTTTTCTGATAAACCTTGTATATAAGGAATTATTGTTGTATATTGGCATTCAGGTTTTTGTTGTACCGGATTATTAAGTCTATCCTCAATATTTATTAAAGCCCTATCAACAAAGGATTCGGGATATTTATTATCTATTAACATCTCTTTAATGAATTTTTTCCCATATTTAATATTTGATCATTAGATGAAATTATTTTTGCCCTTTGGTACAAACATTTTACAACACCCCTTTTAATATTAATTGCCTGGTTAGATTTAAGATTTAAATATATATTAGTTTGTGTTATTTTTCTGTATACACTAGTTTCAAATGTGATCAATTTTTTAATCAAAATATCCAAGAGGGATAATTCACCATTAGTCGCTACTTCCAAAGTGAATATTGTAATATTGAGTTATTACATAACTTTTTAGAAAATATTAATGATAAGAATCATTCATTTAATGGATTAATGGATGGTTCTTTATCATTAATGTTTTCTAAAAAATTATGTAATAACTCAAACTCAATATTACAATATTCCATATGAGTGTAATAAACATCATGTGGGAGAATCATCCAGATCCCTCAATGTAATGTTAGGTGAGCATAAAAGATATCAGAAAGGGTAAAATTGAAAAATCGAAAATTTGCGATTATGCCTAGGAAAATGAACATAGAATAAACTGCGATTCGGCAAAACTTTTAATGAAAGAGCGGACAGCAATATTAGAAAAATTAAGGAATCGGCAATGATATTATTGAATGAAGAAAATTTTTTATCTCATTGCTCTGTAGATTTTAGTACAACTTGGTTGCCGATGTTAAAAGAAGAATCAAACAAAATTAATATTGTATAATTTTTAGTATCAATCAATAACTTTTAAAAAAGGAAACAGATTCGTTTTCTGAAATGTTAGGGAATTATATAATTATTTCTGTGCCTCATATTAGGTGTCAAAAAACACACTCTGACTAATCTCTTGATGTAAAGCCACAAGCGCAGAGGTTTATTTTTCCAGTAACATCCTGGGTAACTAACTATATTTTTTAGATAACGAAGAATTATTCATGTGGTAGTAGGTCCCAAAAAAAAAAAGAAAAATATAGGTTATATTAACTGAACATATTAAATTATAAAATTATTTATGATATCCTTTATTGTAATCATGTAGCGGATATAAGGAGGATGAAAACTTGTTAATTAAATCCACAACACTAATATTTTGTGGCAACTGATTTTGTAACTAAAATAACGTAATAATTGATTTAATAATGAAATTATAAAAAGCAGGATATACAGAGGATCCTTAAGAATTTGGAGAAAATTTAGATGATTTTTGAAACAATTTTTAACTGCTTCGTTCACTCGAGTCTTTCTTCTACAACGGGCCTTTTTGGATATAAACAGAGCTTTGGGGTGTATTAAAAACAGAGCGGAAACCAAATTATGCATTTAGTTTAAATTTAATCATATTTTAAGCCCAAAAAGGAAGAAACAGCATTGTCATCAGTGATTTACACCACTTATCTGCACTTCTTTAAAATATTAAAATTCTATTTTTCTTTTTGTGAAAAATCTACTCACTATCTCCAAAACGAAGTAGTTAAAGACAGAACTTTATTTGATCCTTTCGTCTCAAAATTGGTTCAGGAATAGTATCCTAAATTTATTCAATGTACTAAAGGATCACTCTGTATATCAGAGAATAAAAATATATCAACATATTTTATGAAATATATTAAAGCACATGATTACTGTGAACAATTCCCAAAATTTATGTCCCGACTGAAAAAAAGATTTTATATGCAATTACTTCTATCTAAACAGAAATGGCAGTTAAAAAACATAATTATGCAACTTTTATTGCCTACCAATTGTGTATTATTCATGTATGTATAGTGATTTTAGACTATAGACGATCTCTAACCATGCAAACTAAAAAAAAAAATATCATGCACTACTACTGATTATGGTAGATAAGTAAGAAAGATGTTAAAGAAAGGTTTCTTACAAGTGAGCTTGAAATTTGATTTGAAGTGCATTTTCCTCCTTTCCACTACCATAGGATAAGACGCCATGCAAGAGAGAGAAATTATATTAGAATTAATACCACACCACAAACTATAAGCAAATTTGAGTGACACCCAATGAAATAGAAATGCCATATTGTATGTGTTCGGGTCGGTATCACTCCAATTTACTTCAAAACTAATCTATTTGTTTTAGACAAAAAGGTTACATAACCAAAACCAAACAAAACATATGTATTTAACAGAGTGTAAAAATATAAATAATTATGTGAATCATGCTCACATATTTTTGTGCAACATTTAACATACATTTACTACAATACAGGAAAAATTAAAAAACTTAAATCAAGGTCGAAAAAGAGTGGAACGAGTTAAAAATAAAATTGCTAGGCAAAGAGATTCTATATAAAGAAAAAGCTAATTAATAAAGTATTAAGTAATTTGTTCTTCCAGTACTGATTACTGTTATTTTTATTTCCCCATTTAAATTATTCAGTACGCCACATACCATCCCCCATGTTATTTGCTCATTTTTAATCGATAGCCTATAATTTATCTCAATGCCATAGGTTTTATTTTCACATGTAATGTTTCCATGCAGATAACAACAATTTAGTTCATTTTAAATTCCAATTGATTTAATAAATAAGTTAAAAATAATACAACTGGGAAAATCCAATACAAACTAATAATATTTATGGCTAAGATGCAACAATTCTTTTTGTGATATTACATTTAGTTACATCTACAGTTTAACCGTCAATCAATTGGAAAAGTAATTATAATTTCTATCTATTGCAATAAAACAATTAAAAATGTTACCTGGTACTAGCAAGCCGTGAATGTTCTTTGTTTTTCATGGAGACAGAGTTACTAGCATGTCTGCACATCATAACTATGGCCATGGTTAAGAAAATAACATTCAGCTAAAAAAGAAAAAAGGTATTCCAATTCATGAGGAAAAAAAAATCAATCATAATTCCCTAAAACACTTACCACAATTATTAGAATTACAGGACCCACGAAACTATAAATAAAATAGTTTTCAGTTTGCAGCCAGCAGTGTCTGTCAGTTCCATATCCTTGTGGATATATTGTGGCCGAGATAAAAACTACGAGAAAGGGAAGACCGTATGCAAAAAAGTAATACCAACGAACTCGGGACTTTTCAGCTTCAAAAACTTCTATCAGCATAACGTACAATTGAAAACCTGTAAAAAGGAACTTGTAACAAATTACGAAATGTGTCGCAGGTATGGACTAACCTTCGAAGAACATCCATACGAATGCACACAAAAAGAAATATTGCAAAAACCCTGCAATTACTCCACAAACTATTCTGTTCTCCGTCTGGCTAATTCCAAGCAAAAAAATAACTTCTGCTACTAGGAGACAAACACACAAATTGCAGTGGATTGTCGTTCGGTCGCTCTAAAAATTAAGTTATAAAATGAAATCCGATAAAGTTTGGTTCAGAATAGCATTACCTTGAGCCCACGAAATAACTGAAATGTAATAATGGCCAATATCAAGCATATAATTGATATTACGCAACCAACATAGGTGATAATTTGTAGGGCGATTTCGTGTGGAATTGGCAAATAAATGGCATGCACATCCATAAGTATGGCGAAGTTAGTCAAGTGATCACAGTAGCAAACCGTATGAGATAAATTTGAAAGCGACATCTCTACGTGACAGCCTTCTTCTGACCACGAATTGGTGGTATAATCCCAAAACACACAAGTAGGATTGCTTACATTCTCAGTCTTTAAATGCTTCAGTGTTAATTTAACGGGTTCCTTTAACTGAATATGTCTTCCTTTACCTAGGCTTGCCGAAATAACTTTACTGTTCAATACTTTCGTAACATTATTTGTATTGCCTAAATCAATTGCGTCTGGTTGCCATTGCAAAATTTCTTCTAAGCGGTCGAAAGCGACAAAAACTAACCTTACCAAGTTACCATCGCTGTTCTCCAGTAATGCACCTTTCGGCAACTCTATGGAGTCGTTACTTGCATGCCATTCTGATTTTAAATCATCCGATGGAAATCTTTCGGTCGTTAACGACTTTGTGTCTAAAACTCGAACCGAAAGTACTGTAAAAAAAAACATAAAAATACATTTTGGATAAAATTAAAAATAACTTCACTCTAACTTACAAATATTCTTAAACTCTCGATCTACTGTTTTCTTGCTCATAACGGTATCTGCTAGAAGAAATGCGTTCTCCTCTAGTCCAATAAGTAGCGAGGTTGCGACACTCATTTGTTCTTTATAACTAAGATCCCTCCAAGAGGGATGTTGAGACGAATCTAGAAGATTACTACCAGTCTTGGCAACATCCATAAGCATTTCCGTTACGATTGCTTCTCGTTGCCTTGTATCGGGGAATGTTTGTATGTCTTTATTCATTTTCTCTGTCATTTTTTGAATAATTTTAGTAGTGATCATCATATCACCACCATATAAAGTCTTGCTACTAGTTACTTGAGCTAAATCATTGGTTATAGAAACCAGTGGATCTCTTCCTGCTATTATTCTTTGTTCTAAGCTTGTCAACCACACAGATCTACACTCACTTAGATCTGGATTTGGAGGATACCATTTTGGTTGACGGGGGTTGGACAATGCATTACAATGCCATTTTGCAAAACCAGTTGTGCCTCCAGGGCAGGGTTGGATGGCAGTGGTATTTACTTTTGCCCAATTCCAATAAATACTTCGGACAGTTACTGGACTACAATGATACGGTATACTATCCATATCCTTTCCCCCAGAGGGCAATACACTTGGTTCATATGTATATGATTGCATAATACCATCCGCTGGAAAAAACATGTATTTGAGTACAGAAATATGACTAACAATGTATTTTCCCAAACAATATGAATACTTAAAGAACAATATGTTTGAAAAAGGCTTACGTGTTGTCACTTTCGCAGGCTCGCCATCTTTAGGTGTAAAAGTTGTAAATGGCAGTGTTGTAATTTCTTCTGGATATATTTCAACATCTTCACCTGTATCTTCATGTTGTGGTGGTAAAGGTAGTTGAGGTGGTGGTGTTACTGAAAAATGACTGACAGCTGAAGAAGATTTTGTAGTTGAAGTGGTTGGAACCGGCACGGGCGAAGGTGGGGTTACAGACACTTTTGATGGTGGCATTAAGTGTGGTGGCCTGGCTGAGGGTGGTTTGATGGTACTCCACATTGGTGGCTGGGATGTTATTAACCATGGTGGACTTGGTCGGCTTGTAGTCGTAACTGTTATAGCTATTGAAAAACATATCAATATATTTTGCTTTTTAATCTATTACATCACACAACTGTACATACATATTATATGCAAGTCCTATAAGTAATAAAGGCATAGCACGAGCAACTTCAAAGTTTTTGCTGTATGTACTTAACAAATTGTTAAAAGTAAACAACAGAAACATAAATGTTACTAACTCTTCTAATTTTATTCAATTATACTTAATGTCCAATCATAATATTTACATAATTGTAACATACAGAGTGCAATAAAATTGATGAACTTATGAAAGGGAATTCACGAAATTAAATAGGCCAATTAAAACAAACAACAGATGTGTTGTGAAGAACATATGCCAACTATTATTTAAATCAGTGGTATGCAGATCTTGTTGAACATTTAATGAAAATAAATTTAAAATGTACAACGTAAACTTTAGGGTAGGATAACCGAATTTTTACGAACGTTTCTTTTTTTTGTGCCGACAATTACAAATATAATAAAAAATAATGGATAAAATATTGGATAAAAAAAATTCAGTTTTCTTACAATAGGTACGTATTTATTATTACTTACTATTTTATTCATATAGTTTTATATAATAGTCATTCATATCAAAGATTTCACAACCTAAATTAAAAAATGTATGTATGTAACAAGGAGTAACAAGGAGCGTAACTTCACATTCCATCCAAAGGGGAAGCGGTTTCAAAATATGCGCTTGTTCAAGGTTTTATCGTTGGGTGAAAGAATAATTCCTTCACTCAACGGGGTTTTTTTTATACCGTAAACTGCAAAGCGCGTTCTTTGAGAAAACCAATTTATATTATAAGGTCATAAAAACAGAGAACCGAGCATTTTTTCATATTCTTAAAAAACAGTTTGAAATATATGTATATACCGGGTGGAACAATTACCTAAAGAAATTTATTGTAAAATTTATTTCATTTCTAAATCCGGCTTATTCTCGTTATATCAAAAACTAATATATTTTCTATAAGTGCTACAATGTAACAAAGCTGATAAGATTCCTGGGAGAATATTAATTGTTGCCTTCTCACGTCAGATGGGTACAGTTGAAATACCTAGATGTTGGAGAAAAATATCCTTAGTATTCCCAAAAACTATTCAAAATATAGAAAATGATAATAATACATTCTTAAGTTATTTTGGCGCTGTGTATATTTTTGATGGCATTAATTTTACATGATATCATCATCATCAGTGACATTAAACGAGTTATTGGTAGAAAATCTAATGTCAATGTCCAGTTTATTTCTTTCCCAGTAAACACCAAAGTGCCGGACCTTTACTGGGCCTTTATTCGACCAGCATTTCCAGTAAAGGCCCGGTAAAAGCCCAGTAAAGGTGTTTACTAGGTTTGTTTGTATTTCCATCATTGAGCGCAGAAAAAAATCTTTCGGTTCTGTGTTCAGCTTCAGCTCTTATCACAGAAAAGCTAAGCTCTTACTACCTAGACGGAGCAGGGAGCTCAAGAATACGAGTTGTTCTACAGATATTTATAAAAAATTTCACATAGAAGAAATAAGTAATTTAAACTAAAAAAAATCCTAGAATTTTCCTATTTCCCTAGTTACAAGAATTACAGAGAGTTACGATTCTCTAGATCTGGCATCACTGATATTGAAATAAATTCCAAGCGATATTTAAATATAAAAACCAACTGACAGTAACTTTGGTCCACGACTCCACGATGGACACCTAAAAGTACAAGGAAAAAGGAGTAAGAAACGAATCGTGAGTGAGCTAAGACCTAAACCGGTTCTAAGCACAAAATTTATAAAAAAAAATACAAAAAAAAAATAAGAAAACGTAATAATATTAATAATTCTAAAAACCCTAAAAAAAGTATGGTGGTTCTTTCTTCGGGCCACGATTCTGCCTCCAGCCGACTAGTAGGCCACACTACCCAAATCCTCATGGCCGTGGTCAAGGGTGTTTGCAACACGGGTGAAACGAGATTAGTCTCGTTCCAATTTTTCGATTGCTTTTAGGAACAAAAATCTCAAATTTCGTGATATAATTTATTTTTGACACAAAAAAAACATATTTTGCACTTCTTGGGTGAAAATGTTCACTTCCGATCTAACTGGAAGTTGTATCAACTTTTGATTCTTAAACAGCACCCTGGATACATTTTCACTATCATTATTATTATATATAACCCACTCTATTCAATGGTTTGTGTTTTATCCAATGTTTTTGTTTGCCTTGTCTACCCAAATTCAGTTTCCGGTGAACTTTTCTTATATATCTAGACAAGATTCTTCATCTCCGAAGTTTTGAGTCGTCTATTTGGTTGGTAAACGATTTTCACCCCCTAATAATATCTCCGTTCTTCCTTTTCCCGACGGTTCACTTTTCCCTTTCTTAATAGATATCTTGAACTTACTTACATTCACCTTATCACTTGTCTCTATCAATCTGCTGTCTTCGTTTTTACTGTTTTACGGTTTTGTCGTCATCCAATGTGGCTACTAGTCTCTAAATGGTTGGTAATATTACCGTGACCAGGCAGGCTGCTACTCAATAAAATGTAGTATTATCTTCTTTTTTTTCTTGACTAAGCACACTAAGTACACCTGCTTAATTTGCTCACCGGGACGTCATTAAATATTTCACTCTGTTGTTCGTTTTCTGTACACACGGTCCTATTACGAGATGATTTATTGTGCTCTTATCTTGTCAACTACCCTAAGTAGCTTTAAAGTTTGTTTAATTATGTGACTACTTCATACTACATGATTAGTGTAATATGTCGAGGATTCTGCAAATCAAGTCTTCTTTGCTGCAAACTGTATTTCCATTGTGTCTTACTACTATTTTTATTCAGCCTGAATTAACGTTATTTATAAGAAATTAGAAGATCAAAAACAATATTGTACATAGCAACAATTTTGAAAATCTATTCCGTTCCTCGGTCATGTTCCATTACGTTCCTTGTATAAAGACTATCTTAATATCTGCATTCCAAACCACCGTGTATAAGCTGTCAAATCCTTTTTATCATGCATAAGTTGAACTGCGCAAACAAAAAAACTACAGCTTTATCTAGTGATCACAAATTAGAATTTTAAATATGACCCTAATAGGACTGAATCATTAATTACGGGTATGTTACACATTTAATATTAAAAGAGGTAGTGTATTCAACACAAATACAAAAATAAAACAAGAACATCAATTATAGTACATACAATATGAATATGAATGTTACTAGCTCCTGTATTCATTTTAAATTCTCTTTTAAATGATTTTATTTTTAGTCATTTGTAGCAAAGAACTTAAAAAAGTCGCATGTCTGGTAAAACATGCATTACAAGCACACAAGCGGTATTATATACTTTACCAACACTTTTATTTTTTACACGAATAAACTTTATTAATATTTAAATTGTTGTTAGAGCAGTAAATTGGTAATTAGAATATTATTGATTTCTTATGTAAGTCCCAGTTTTGAACTTTATTTATTTATACTGCGGCAGTAGACTCTCTAATTCATATTTGATTATATATTTTTATTCTTAAACATGTTAAAAATAATATTTATTGAGAGAAATCGAGGAAGCACACATACAATAATGCCTAAATGAGCGAGCACTTTTAGTATTTATCTTGGTATAAAAAATCATGAAACTCTCTGAAGCCTAGAATTTATTAGTGTCTATTTTTGTTTGATATACAGTGTGTTCAGAAAGTATGGAATAAATTCATTATTTCTTAAACAAAAAATATTTAGAAAAAATCTTCGGACACGTCGACTTTTAATTTCAATTCATTTTTTTGTTATGACGTCATCACTGTTTCCGCTATGACGTAACCGATATATTTTTTAAATGGAACACCTTGTATATTTCTCCATTTTTGGATTCCGCTTCACAGCTGATATGGGGTCTAAAATTAATAAGTTGTAAGATACGGCCATTTAAACAAAAAACAAGTAAAAAAGTAAAATAAACCCGTTTTTTATTAATTTTTGAAGTAGGCTAGTTTTTAATAATACTTTACCCCAGTAGTGGTTTCTCAATAATTGTTGTTGATTTATTTTAATTTATAACATGAGTGTATCTGTAAAGCAGAGAATTGAAATTCTTACGATGTTTGGGTATGGTGATAGGATGCGAATTCAACAAGAAGTATGTAATTTATTTTATATTAAATATCCAGAACGACAGTGAGTAAAACTGAAAAAAAATTAGAGAGACCGGTACGGTTAAAGGTAAATCTTCCACCGTACCTATCTCTATAAACAGGTCGCCCTGGTGTTGAGGAGGATACAAAATTAAATATTTTACTGGATGTTGAAGAAAATCCACACATCAGCGTTCGCCAGGTTAGCCGCGATTATGATGTTACTAAAACGTCAGTACATACAGTATTAAAATGAGAAAAATGGCATCAATTTAAGACACAACTTGTACAAGAACTAAGTGATGGTGATCCAGATCGGAGGATACAATGATGAATATGTGCAATGGTGATCCTCTTCTGATAAAAAATATTATTTTTTCCGATGAATGCACTTTCAAATTAAATGGTGAAGTGAATCGTCAGAAATGTAGATACTGGGCAAGGGAAAACCCTCGATGGATGCGGGAGCAGCACACACAGTATCCACAAATGGTAAATATGTGGGCGGGAATTGTAAGAAATTGAATTATTGGACTCAATGGAACTGTAAACGGACCGGCATATCTCCAATTTTTAATGGGCTATTTCATCCCAACGTAATTAAATTTATTCCCTAGTAGAATTAATCCTGGAAATGTTGGTACGAAAGCCTGTGGTATCAACAAGATGGTGCTCCTCGCCATTATGCAGCAGACGTTCGAAGGTATCTTGACCAAATATTTCTGAACAGGTGGATTGGTAGACGTGGACCCATCGAATGGCCACCAAGGTCACCGAACCTCAATCCATTAGATTATTTTCTGTGGGGCCATCTAAAAAACTTAGTTTATAAAACCAAACCGGAAAACATTGTTGAATTAGAAGAGAGAATTAGAACAGAAATGAACAACATTTCACAGGAAACTATAAACAAGATTCAGTACCGCTTATTCGTCGTTTAGGGTACTGTCAGCTACAACAAGGAGTACAGTTCGAACATTTACTATAAATTGTTTTTATTATTAACTGACTGTTAGTTCTAGTGACTATTATTTGTTCAAACAGAACATGAAAAATTAGTAAATTCGTATATTCAAAATGGCCGTATCTTTCAATTTATCAATTTTAGACCCTAAGTATGATACATTTTTGGAATCAGTTGTTGATTCGGAATCCAAAAACGGAGAAATATATAGGATGCTCCATTTAAAAAATAAATCTACGTCATACGTAAACAGTGATGACGTCATAAAATAAAATGTCCTGAACTGTTGGCAAAAGTTAATGCGCTCGTTCATATGCCATTGGTGCAAACAAGATTAACTAATCTTTTTTTATTTACCCACATCAAGAACAAATATATTAGAATTCTCACCGGTGTATGTTATGTGTCATAACTGGCATGATATTCAGGATAAAATTAACCTTTTTAATTGCAGTGTTACAGATATAAGAGCTGCAGTGTTACAGATATAAGAGCTGCTATAACAATTAACTCATTATATGTGCTTGTAATTAATTATTTCAAAACCTATGTACGTTATATTCATTGAAAATTAGTTAATTGTGTATTTTTTAATGTTATGCATTTGTTATTGTGTATTTTTCCTACTCTGTAATTGGAACATGTTCTGTTGGGTAGTGTATAATAAAATAAAATAAAAAAAATAAAAATAAAATAAAATAACAAAAAAAAAATAAAGGATAAGCTGCGCAATTGAAATTAAAAATCGATATGTCCGAGGATTTTTTCTAAATATTTTTGGTCTAAGAAATAATGAATTTATTCCATACTTTGCGGACACACTGTATAATAACACACGCTCAACAAAAAAATCACAAATTTTTCAGAAAATAATCGCTGTCAAAAAAATCAGTTCATAATTAAAATAGTTACATATTTATGACACAAAGACGAAAAATGCAGTTTTTCGTACGGTTACAGAAAATTGCCGGACGAGGCGAAACCGGGATCGGCAACCGTATGAGTACGAAAAACATTTTCGTCAGTGTGTCATACACTATTTTTTATTCGATTGTATGATGAAAATAAAAATTTTTATTATATTTATTTTAATTGAAAAATCTGATCATAATCGACTTCACGCCACTTTGACATAATCTAATAAGAATATCATGACCATTTGTTTCATTTGTTTATGATATCCATTATTTTGTTCATAATTGTTTACCGTACGAAAAGTAGTCGCCTAGCAACCACAACAAGTAATACCTATTATAAAATGGTGATCTTTTCGTCCAGATATTCGAACCAAAAATCGTCACTTGTCTATACAATCGAATAAAAATGATATTATTTACCAGGGGTTAATATCAATAGCTGTCATGTTATCAGCAGAACTACCATTGTTATTTAAATTGTTTGTTACTGGAAAGCATATAATCTAATATTAAGTTAATAGAGGTAGTGCACCGTAAAACGGGGAAAAAGTAGCTTCCTTCTTGAAAAAAAATTTTTTAAGGTACAACCACTTGGGACCTTCACAGCATGATAGCCTAGGTCCTTGGCCATCTGTAATGGCCAATTACAACATTTTTTTTGAAGGTCAAACTTTTTTTATTACGAAGAATGTCATAAATTTGTCAAAATTAATTTTTCTTACTTTTTCACACATCCCTCATGATATCTCCGGAACCAATCGAGATAATTAAAGGTATTTTTTTTTAATTGATAAAGGAAATGTGAGCGAAAGTCACTGCTTTAATTTCGTTTTTTTTATGGAAAATTTAATTTTTTTGTAAAACTAGGTAAAACTGGAACGTTTACTTTCCTTGCTGCATTTTTTTCGATAAGCGAAAAACTTTTTTTATTTTAAGGAATTTTGTCATACCATAAGTGTATGAAATAAAGCTTACACTTCAAGGAAGTTTTTAAAAAAAAGTCAGTTCTCTACGACTTATAGTTTTCGAGATTCCGTTTTTTTAAAGTTACGAGTTTTTCGATCCTAGATGCGCCTCACCGCGGCGCCACTCAAGTGTGTGTAGAGTGTAGACTATTGAATACAAGTAATCTTATATTATACATATATTGTCAGTTAGAAACAAACTTTTCTTTGTGTAATGTGAATGCGAATGAGTATTATTTTTATTGAGTTTTTATATATTATTTAATGCTTAACAATGGAATGTTTATTTTATGTTATCAGAATTAAAATCAGGTAATACAATTCTGGTAAAATCTGTTGATACTGATGTCCTGATTTTGCTTTTACATTATTACTGTGAAACACCAGATATGTATGTCCCAAAGGAATATATTTATACAATTAGGACATAGTAAGAATATACATTTTTTGTCAATTAACAATATTGTGGCAAATTTAGGAGAGGAAATATGCAAGAAAGTATTAACGATTCATTGCCTAACTGGTTGTGACAGAACTAATGCCATGTATAAAATAGGGAAGAAAACGGCATTCGATGTTTTATATAAAAATTTAAATAATTTAAAAGATTTAGAAAACCTTCTTTTTCTGTCAGAGGATAAAGCGATGGAATTAGGGGTAAAATATACGCTTTATTTATACAGTGTGGAAATTAAGTAACGCATAAATTCAGTAATTCCGTTGATATTAATTTTTTGGAAAAAATCTCGAAGGGGTATAGCGACTTTAACTTCGGCAAATATTTTCAGTCTAATTTCAGTTTATTATGTCATTTATTTTTTAAGTTATGACGTCATCGACTTTTTTTTAAATGACAACCTATATTTTTAACACGCTTTTATTAGCTTCACCTGTATGTTTGCTTGTTTGTTTGTTTGCTTGTTTGTTTGTAACCGACTCTTTGGACTCGATTTTAACCCACTTTAAACGGACAGATTTAATTGAAACTTTGTACACTTATTAAGAACCGGTAACAATACAATAATTTGATAAGTTTATATCATTATCCTGTTCAGGATCGCCAATCCTTTCCTCACGTATCCCTGCGTGAAAGCAAAGGCTTAATATGTCAGTAGATTCCATAATTGTTAATTATCCCGGTGGTCGAGTGGGTTAAGGCAGTCGACGCGAAACGACAGACTCCTCTGGCGTGAGTTCGAACCTCGGCTGAAATAAAATTTTTTTTTTTTTTTTCAGAAATATCTGTTGGATCGTAATATGTTATAATATCAGCATCAATAAGCAATATAAATATAGTTTAAAACAACTAAAAAACACGCTTTCATAGCACATCAAACTAAAAAGTTAAAAATAAATATAGTTTAAAAAAACTAAAAAACACGCTTTTAAAGCACATCAAACTAAAAAGTGAAAAATAATTATTAATATAAACTGAAAATAATAATGAACGAAAAATACTAGTATTATTGTGAAAAAAGCGTGGGGTGCTCGATATACGAAAAATATTGCACAAAGCACCCCACGCTTTTTTCACAATAATACTAGTATTTTTCGTTCATTATTATTTTCAGTTTATATTAATAATTATTTTTCACTTTTTAGTTTGATGTGCTTTAAAAGCGTGTTTTTTAGTTTTTTTAAACTATATTTATTTATAATTGATTTTGGTAGTAGTTTTTATTCTGGTTCCGACCGTATAAAATTTTCAATATGTTATTATTTGAAAAAATCGATAAAAACAGTCTTAAAGTTCAAATAATAAAAATTCATTAAATTGGGTAAATTTATATTTATTTTTTAGAAGAGGTCAGATAGAATGGCCGCCTAGGTCTCCTGATCTAACGCCATTAGACTTCTTTTTATGGGGGTACTTAAAAAGTAAAGTGTACAACAATCGACCCAATAATTTAGACGATGTCAGGCAAAGAATTCAACATGAGATTAGGTTAATATCGCCTCAAACTATTCAGAATGTGAGAAATGAATTTTATAATCGTCTTGGGTATTGTCAAATGGTACAGGGTCGTCAATTTGAACATTTAGTGTAAATGTAATTTAACAACTGTTATTTCTGTGCTTATTTTTGTGTTTGATGATATTGTTAGATTTTTTTCTGGTTAAGCAATTTAGTTTCTTTTTATACTAATGTTTGCCTCACGAAGTTATCGTTATTACTAACTTTGAATTGAGCAGATAATAAATTTCTAGTTCGATTTTTCAACTATTTGTATAATTTCAAAATAAAAACGAATGTGCCGTCGATAACTTTCCGTCAAACTTAGGCAACTAGATAAATTTTCTCAATTTAATGAATTTTTGTTATTGGAACTTTAAGACTGTTTTTCTCGATTTTTTCAAATAATAACATATTGAAAATTTTATACGGTCGGAACCAGAATAAAAACTACTACCAAAATCAATAATAAAAAAAGGTTGTCATTTAAAAAAAAGAGTCGATGACGTCATAACTTAAAAAAATAAATGACATAAGAAACTGAAATTAGACTGAAAATATTTGCCGAAGTAAAGATCGCTATACCCCTTCGAGATTTTTTCCAAAAAAATTAATATCAATGGAATTACTGACTTTATGCGTTACTTAATTTCCACACTGTATAAGAATAAAAACAAAAATATAAAATCCCTAAATGAACTGCGATGGGACTTAACAAGTACAAATCGGCCAGCTTCCGAACTGCCTCCTACTGACCATGCTTTTAGACAACATTTAAAAAGGTAATAATTATTTTTCTAGATCGCCCATACCTATTAAAAAAAGAAACAAAACACCTACATGTAATTATTTTCTTTTTAGGTATAATAATATAATAATAATAACACCACATGAAATTACAACCCTCTTTATCCCTGAAGGTCTGGAATGACCTTGTGTGGGAGAGGGCTACACATTTAGAGACAATGTACACACACCCAATGTCCGAGTATACTACGATTAATCTCTCTCACAGAAAAATCGCAGTTCCTCGACCGGGAATCGAACCCGGGACCCCGAAGTTTTGAGGCAAGTACATTACCTCTAGACCACGGAGCCAGGTGTCTGTATCAATTAAAAATTTAGTACAATAGCC
Organism: Rhamnusium bicolor; assembly: GCA_029963845.1. Lineage (NCBI taxonomy): Eukaryota > Metazoa > Arthropoda > Insecta > Coleoptera > Cerambycidae > Rhamnusium > Rhamnusium bicolor. The sequence continues at coordinate 1,427,002 of JANEYF010000419.1, forward strand.
ATATACAATACATGCAGATGGAAGATCCAACTCGATACGGTTGGACATTTGAAGAAAATGTTTGGAAGGCAACTTTTTTCTAGTCAAGAATCTGTGCCCGATATTGTAAGGCAAAGTTTGTCAATAAGATGTTCCGACAGGGTCTGTAACAACAGTTGTACCTATTTTGCTTAAGGTGTCTAGATATCTTTAGATTCCGACGTCGACGATTTTTAAAATATTTTTATAACAAGTTTTAAATTTATATTTTAAAATAAATAATTATTTCGTATTTTTTTTAATTCAATTTTTAGGTTTTAATATATAAACATAATGGATTTTAAATAATGTGCAATGTAAATAATGATAAGTAAAACCTAAGTGCTTAGGAAAATAAAATTTATATTAAAGATATGTCAAAAATAATACTTAATAGTGCACCCACAACACGCATAGCACACTGATTAAAGCACAGTAGAACCGGGGGAAATATCCTGCCCGCAGATACTTAATTTCAAATAACAATAACTTGAAACGTATAAGTCGTAGAGTATTGCGTTTTTTTTTAAAAACTTCCTTGATGTGTTAATTTTATTCCGTATGCATATACTGTGGCAAAATTCCTTAAAACAAAAAAAGTTTTTCGCTTACTGAAAAAAATACTGCAAGAAAAATAAATGTTAAAGTATTACCTAATTTTATAAAAAAACTAGGTTTTCCATAAAGACTAAATTAATTCAGTCACCTCCGCTCACGTTTCCTTTATCGACTAAAAAAAAAACACTTGATTATCTCAATTGGTTCCGGAGATATCGTGAGGGATGTGTGAAAAAGTACGAAAAATTAATTTTGACAGATTTATGACATTTTTCATAATAAAAAAAGTTGGACCTCCCAAAAAATGTTGTAATTGGCCAATTTAGATGGCCAAGGGCCTAATCTATTATTCTGTGGAGGTCCCATGTGGTTGTACCTTAAAAAATTTTTTTGAAACGTTTTTGTCGGTTTTTCAGTGTACTAAGGTATTGTGAGTGAAATTCAAAACTGAAACGTGAAACGCATCGAAAAGTTTAATAACTATCTTTATTGTATAGGTGCTTTAATATTAAATTAAAGTTTAACATACGCTGCGCTAGTCAGAAATGCTGCATAAAGTTTAAATTTATTTAAATTGCATTATAAAACATGATTCCCAAACGTATCACGATTTCATTCAGCTCACTGGATTTTTCACCTTATTGTCGTTATTGACGCTATCAAATCACTTCATACATGCATGTTACTTACACTTACAAATTAGTTATTTTTCATTTTTATAAAAAATTCTTTCAAAGTAACACGTAAATTTGTATATTCTTTTTATAAATAAAAATTGCAATGCATGCAAACCTGATTTCGCAGTATTGTTTACACGTGCCAACCACAAGTAAAAGAGAACTGTTTTCCCTGCTAATTAACTCCAACAGTCTCCAAACAAGAGGAGTCTACGCCATAATTAGTTTAAAAAAAATTGTTGAAAATATAAAATACCGTGTGTCCCAAATTCGACGCTCACCATTGCAATCGTAAGAGCTACAAGGTCGGTTAAATGGGATAAGTTTTAGCAAATTTTATGCTGATTCCAAATCCGTTAAGAAATCACAGCTAACTGAAACCGTTTTTTGGATTTTCCAAAGAAAAACAAAAATTTTGTGATTTCCTTATTGGCCGTAGCCAAGTAATCCTTGGTCAGACAGGTGTTAGACTTTTACTTTATTAGGACACTTTTTGGAGACTAATGTTTTGGTGTAGAAACGAATGTTCGATATTCTTTTGTTTTCGAGATATCCGAGGTAACTTTTGTTTTTCTTATGGCAGCTCTATCGGATTTTTCGTTTTTCCGATTGCGCTTAAAAAAGAGATTTCAAATGATGTATCACATGCCGAGGAAAAATTGTTTTTCAAGGGAATAATTTAAGAAAAGTTATCCATTGCTTAACAAAATAAAATAGTATGCCATGAATATACCTAATACAAACCATTATAAAATATAACATGTTTAAACAATTTTAATTTGTTGTTAAAATACTGTACATAATCGATATGGAGAAAATTTTTTAATAACAAATTAACATAATAGAAGAAATGATAGTAAAAGTAGAAGATTTAATAAAACTGTTCAATATTACCTCCATTTATTAGCTCAATACAATTTTGGTATCTACGCCTAACTGAGCTGATTACTCTTCTGAGAGTATTGGCATTTATTGTGCCGAAAACGCCGTAACTCTGTCTTCCAAAATATTGATAGTTTCCAGACTTTCAAAATCATACACGTAATTTTTCACCGTATCCCTGTAACGGTCCATTTTTAGATATAATTAACTTGCGTTTTATTTAATGCTAATTGCATAATTTGGTTTGAGGTCAACCTTAAAGATTCTAGAACCGACAACTAAATCGTAAATCTTTGATATTCTAAGCGACCACTGGACCTTTAGTGCACCAGCGCGAACCTGCGGTGTGGGGACAAGGGGGAACGCTTATACTAAGACGCGGAGGACTCTCTGCCGAACCACGGCCGAGAGAGGATGTGTGTTCCTTTTTGGTATGTTACGTTGCGAGTACGTTATCTTATTTTTTTATATGGAGACAAGACCGGTGCATCGAGACAGTTAGGTGTGTGTTTTTGTACGTTGCTTTTATGGACACTACATTATAGATTGTGTCTGGTTGAGATGGTATGGTTAAGAAGTTACGAGGCATGTAACCTAAGAAAGCTATGTGAGATGGTAAGGTTTCCAATTATTATTAAAATAGGTACCTATTAAGTATTAACCAGCCGGCTTCGTTTTGAGTGCGTGTTGAAAATTTGAAAACTAAAATTTGCATCAACAGGCTGATTTGCCGATCTATCTAGAGGTGGAGAAAGCTCCCTAGAGTTTTAATTTTGCGCCTGAACTTTGTGAGACGATGTTATGAAAAGTAACCGTTCTTTCCCCCTTTCAACGGCACTAGTGCGTGTAGTTTTTTAGACGATTAAAAATATGTACTTCTTTTAGACTTGTATAATTACAAAAAAGAAAAAAAAGAAAGGCGGGTGGCGCCCTACACAAACTCCTTGAGTGGATTTAAAATGGGATTTCTGTGGTTTTAGTTTTAAGTTTTTTTAAGGGTTTATTACTTGTTCCCACGCCCTGAATGAGCCTTTTTTGTAAAACAAATTACGAATATATGAATTTTTTTATCTTGTTGTTTCATTTGAGAACTACAGTAAAGTTAATAAAAATAGCGAGGGAAAAACGTCCCGTTATATCCCACAAATAAAAATAAGGAGGGATTATATCAGGCGAGCAGAGAGGCCACAATACTGGTGCCTCTATTTGAAATTATGCGGTTAGCGAAATTTTCCTGCAATATCCGTCTAACATTATTAGTATTATGTGCAGGACAGCCATCTTGTTGGAACCACAATTCGTTTATTATGTTCTGTAAAAAAGATGTCTTATATCGGGTAAAACTTGATTTTCTAGAAGTTCACGATAGGCTGTTGCCGTTAAATTGTTGCGAAAAATGAATGGGCCAATTAAATGGAGATCTAAAAATAATAATTAAGGGAAGGGTTATTTATAGGCAGATCATAGGAGTAGAATAGGAAGAGAAAAGATAATACTTATCATGCCGCACCAAACCTAGTTTGGAATCTTCCTCGCGTAGTTACATGCAGATTTTCTGTGATAATTGTGCTTGTTAAAGACTCCACAATTTGTAAAACGACTTTCATTGATCTGTATAACTCTCGATTGAAAATCAGGTTGTTCTTCGCATTTCTGATTAAACCAACGACAAAATTCAGGTCTTCTACCAAAATCATTATTGTTTAAAGCTTGGACAATCGTAGGTTTGTACGGATGATATTTCCTTTGTTTTTATGTCTTGTGTACAGTTGTCTTAGGAATATTTGTTTCCCCTGCAATTTGTCGCACTGATATGGGGGGATTATTGTTAACAGCTTCGAGAATATTATTTGTGCGGTCAACATTATCAATATCATACCGGTCTCTTTTATTATCAAAACTCTCGTAATTTAACAGATTGCTTACAATTCTTCCAAAATCTGTTCTATGTGGTTGCATTCTCTCCAGAAAGGTTTCTATATAGGAAGCCGATGCGTTTTGCGAATTTCTATTTACTTTTAAAAAAACATTCTAACATATCAAATTTTTCTTCATTTGAGAATTTGTGAGCCATTTCGCAGTAATCATACTCTTGAACAGTAATAATAGTATTCTTGAACAACTTACAATAATGCCACTACTATTAAGTGAACAACTGTCAACTAACAGTAATGCTTATTATTTGTTTTAAACCACAGCCTACTAAATTTTACTGAAAGTTATGTGTGAATTTGGTCGTTTTTAGAAAAGCATTTTTCAAATTTTACTAGATTTTAAATACATAAATAATAATTGGTCGCCGTCTGAATGAGCAACTTCCTTATCTCCGGACAAAAAAAAATTGATTTTTCATGGCCTACTATTTTGTTTTGTTAAGCAATGGACAACTTTTCTTAAATTAGTCCCTTGAAAAACATTTTTTCTCGGCATGTGATACATAATTTGAAAACTATTTTTACGCGCAATCTGAAAAACAAAAAAATTCAATATGGCTGCCATAAGAAAAACAAAAGTTACCTAGGATATCTCGAAAACAAGACTAGACCAAAATATATGTCTCCAAAAAGTGTCCTAATAATATAAAAGTCTAGAACCTGTCTGACCAAGAATTACTTGGCTAGAGCCAAAAAGAGAAATCACAAAATTTTCGTTTTTTTTTTTGGAAAATCTCAAAAACGGTTTCAGTTAGCCGTGATTTCTTAACGGATTTGGAATCAGCATAAAAGTTACTAACACTAATCCCATTTAACCGACCTTGTAGCTTTTACCGTTTCCGAGATGGTGAGCATCTAATTTGAGACACGCCGTGTATACACTCGATACAGGTTCACTTTCATGAGTACTTTCTTAAATACTTATTCACGTTCTACTACAGATTTGGTGGAATATCATTTTATTACAAAACTAGATGATAGAAATGGTTAGGAATTTTTAATAGCCAATAATCAATGGCACGGAAACAAATTTTTAATAAAAAAAAGCGAAAAACTGTTCGAATTAATGTCTGCAATTCGATTGAAAATGTCTTTCCATTGCGTTTAAAGAGCTCGTAGTAAATAAATATTTAATTATTATCCGCGTATAAAATTTCTTGTAAGGCTTTGCCGGGAAACAATTATTTTTAATTTACGTAATAAAAATATATATAAAGACGTAAATAAAAACGATTTTAAGGTGACTTGTGCGTTTTTAATTCGTACAAACTTAAAAAGTAGATTTTCATGGTCAACTTTAGAGATTTGACACACTGCTGTCAAATTTAAGCATATATTTGTGTGTTTTTTTGAAATCAGAGATCGATTGTTAACAAGAAAAACATTTTGGCAAATAGGCTTCGAAATCATTTGAAAAATTAGTAGAGATAAAAATAAAAAATTTACAAATTATCTTTCAGATAACCGGAAAGCTAAGGGTACATTTAAAAAAACGATACAATGGAATAATTATTAGAGTCAAAATAAATTTTATTTAGCAAATTTGTGAATTTAATAGAACATTAGTTGAGGGATGGGCTTTTGTGTCCGAAATTTACTTTATTAGGCTCTCAAATAACTTCAAAGCCTACTTGGCAACATTTTTTGACCATTTGTTCACCGATTTTAGTTTTTTGGGAAAATGTTTAGGTTCTACTATAACCATAATTCATAAAAAACATAGAGTAGTCACATTTAAATAACTAAACTGAGCAATAAATAAATCAAACCTATTACTGTTATTCGGTCACTCTACAAATATATTTTTTCTAATAAGAAAATTAAATTTAATAAAGAAAATTTCAGTGGTACAAATACGTCAAAAATACGCTTTTTTTTTTTTTTTTTTTGTATTGGCAACTAGAAAACACTATGTATACATAATAAGTAGAATTTGTGTATTATTTTACGATATAGTCTCACTTACCGGGCAGACACTGATAATGGGCTTCGAGATATTTATGAGTACCAGGGCATGGGTCACCAAACATACTTGTGCTTGCAGGAATACTGCAGTTTTGGTTATGGGTGCACCTAGAGAATATCCCACCAAATAAACAACTTTATATAATGTCAATAAGATTGCTTCCTCGTTTCTGACAATATTGTATGTTATAAAAATTCTATATAAAAAAAATTACCAGAATCGCAATAATAATGTGCTTCAACATATTTAGTAGTCCATGGGCATGGGTCCCCAAATGTGTAGTTGTTGATATCTATTGTACAGTTTTGTTTATTAGAACATCTGAAAACAAACTATCTCTTTACAGTCGATGTAAAAAAAATGCTGTTGAAATTTTACGATAAAAACTGCATTGGTATTATCATAGAAAGCGTGGTTATAAACAGTACATACATACATATATTCTTTCGACTAAAATAATATCAAATTTACAATCTTTAAACAATCTCACAAGGATGAATACTTAAACGGTAGTCTTAATTTTTAAATTTTTTGTACTTTTGGAATTATGAAGACATAATTGATGATACCAATTAACGGGCAAACAAATTGAAAATGCTACAAATAACTCTCAGACAATAATAGTTCTAAATGTTGTCTGATACTTTTAATATTTGAAAGACATAAGAAGTTGAGTTAAAAAATTACAACCTATCTGCTTCAGTTAACATTAAATTGTTTGTTTCAAAATCTTACTTGAATAATAAAATTATTCATTAACTGAAACAAAAAAAGGTTTTTGGTACAAAAGCAATGCTAAAATTATATCTTCCCTAATTATAATACGCTACAACATGATTACCCCCAAAAGCATTTTTGTGTAGGTTATTAACAAGTAAAAACTGCCAGCATTACATCCTGGTAATTAGAGGAAAATGTAATAAATTAATCCAGAAGTTCATTAGCAAGGGCGTATATTGTTCTGTCATAAAATCACAAATTCCGTCTCGTGGTAATTAACAAAAGATAGTTAGTACTGAAAAGACGATTAACAAAGTCAATACGACTGATAAACAGAAAACGAGTATATTAGAAGCTTTTATGTGAAACATATACAGGGCGTTCAAAATTAGGCTTCGTGTGGATGTATTGGTAAATCGGTAACCAGTATTTGTAGTATCTTACGTGCCCTTTAGCACATTTAAATAATCTTCCAAGTTTTGGGAGAAACAAAACATGTGTTACATATACATACTGGACAATGTATATGTAGGAAAAGATATATTTATACGGTTTTCATCAATTTCCTGTAGTGCATCACGCACCGCCGCCTAGTGCACTTATTTCTGATTATAAGGTTTTTTTTGGCAAGTTCTAACAGGAAACTTATTAACATTTTTACGTATAACTTTTATAGTTTATGTTTAAATACTGGTTTTATGGCGCGAGCATATGATTATGGCAAATATATTCTTAATAGACACAATATTAAACATCAAAGTTGAAGAATTTTTCCATTTTTTTTTTATGTTCAAGTAACCATCTCTTCTACATCTAGTTTAAATTTGGCATGCTCACGCCCTCAATTTGCATTTTATCTAGGACCAATCTAAATTTAGAAATTCTAGTGTAACTGATACGACAGATATGATTTTTTAAAAACACCACTATTTTAAGTACCCTCTAAATGGCTCTTAAGATAATTTATCAAGATTATTTTCATTTTTGGCATTTGTAACTAAAATAAAAAAATACTTTTGCAAGGTAAAGTCTGGTCCACAATCTATCAAATTAACCTACTACTTGATGCTATAAACTGGGAGGTCTATTTGCCTTTGTTATATTCATGCAAATCCCCGTACAAGCAAAGCCTGTGTCTAAACATATAAAAATAAATATGATTTGAAATATGTCTGCCTTTCAGAGCGAGTTATATTTGAAGCTTTATTATAAAGGGCGCCTATACAGGATGTTCACCTAAAACGTATTTGTACCGCAACTCCTGTAACTATTAGATAGAAAAAAAATTATCACAGAATTTCCTCAGCATTCATCTTTGCATATTCTAAAAATATTTTTTGTCATACAGGGTATTTCGTTTTGGCTGGGTAGTAATCAACTTTGTTAAGTTAAATGAAACGCCTATATATTATTACATATCTGGTTAGTGAACGTCGAGCGCTTTCCAATGAACTCCATAACATGTACTTCCTTTGAGTAGTTCAGGAAGGAATTGTAGAAATTTTGACGTATGTACACCATTACAAGAGACGTTGCTTCGATGCGGCGCAAGGTCGGACTGACCTCACTTGGCTCCGTGGGCAACAGCTGTAATTTGGCAACAACGCCCTACCCCCCCCCCACAAAAACCGCAATAATTGTCAGGATATACATAAATTATCATCATAAAATAAACAACAAATAAAATTTAGTACTTTGGTTCTTATATCGTTTATTACTAAACGAAAAATCGAACACGAAATTAAATATCGAAAGAAACAGTAACTCAAAAACAAAAAAAAAAACAGTTGCATTTGTCCATTGTAAGTACAGGATACAAAAAATAAAACGCAAATAATGTATCTTAGAGCTAAAACAATATGTTGCATGTTAATATGAGTGACGTACCATAACAAACAACATAGTATAAGTAACTGAATAAATTTTAAGTCACAAATGAAACAACAAACATAAACAAAAACACTCCTGTTGGATAGAAGGATAAGTACCTACTTTTATTTTATAGTATTTAATACACAATCATCTGATAGGACTGACAGCTCACAATGCTAACGAGCCGAGCCCGCATGATACATCAGCTGATCAAAAGTGACAAATAGTTATTACACCAAAAAAAAAAATTACTTGGATCACGGGATAGCGGTGTTTACTTTACTTAGGGCCGGTATATCCACCTTCTGATAAGTTACCTACCCGAAAAATTTGAGAATAACATTGTTAAACCAGTAAAATAATAGTTACCAGGTGGTGGATATACCGGCCCTAAGATGGATATACTGGGCCTTGGCAGAACCGAGAAGCACGAGACCGGTAACCTCGCTAATTGAGATGGATGGCGCTACTAGTGCAGATTTTTACGCTTCCAGCTTCTTACGAAATGCTGGTTACATTAGGAAAAAGTAAATCACTTGCGCTAGCTAGCGCCCCAGGCACACACGGCAAGATGCACAATTTAGATTGACAGTTATGTATTTTTAACTTGTTACTATTTCATAAACAAAACACCTAACATATTTAATAATAACCCAAATTCCATACCCAGCCAATATTTCTGTTGTGATGGTACTAAAAAATATCGGCAGCGAGTTGAAACTGGCTGATGCCACCCGAAAAAAAGCGACTCGCCACAGACGTGCGCACATTGATAGATTAAACGTGTTTTGTTTTCTTGTTAGCGTTTCGTGGAAATAATTTTTTAACACGGATTCTTCTGTTGCTACAGATACGCACATTATTTCTTTTTACCAATTTTCGTCGATATACAACTTAAGATCAATAACTTACAACATAACCATATAATATTTCATAAAAATTTGGACCAAATAAAGTAGTAAAGAATAATAAATGGCTTTAAAGAAATTAATAAAAAAATTGTGAATTTCATTTTGCAAGAAATTTAAGCTACTTACACAGAAGTTCAAAAAAAAAATCAAATTTATGTATAAGATATGATTATAAATAAATATATCAACTTAATTATATTATATTCATATTTTGATTTAGTAAATAAACGTGACTGATGACTTCTGTGTAGAATTTTTTCTAGATAATTTTATGGATGTCCCTTAAAGTTTATCGCCCGCTGGGTTTATGACTACCTAGTAAGTTAATGTGATAAATTCTGGAACAGACTTTACGGTATCTTGAGACAGTTAAATAATCTTACCTGGTAGATACTACTAACGGAGGAAAAGATATTTTATGCAAGCAGGTAATTCAATTTTAAATATATTTTTAGGTTGGATAGCCAACAGAACTATTTATGACATCCGCTGCAACGCTTTGAATTCATATATATCGATAAAATATGTGGCAAATAAATGTTGGCAGTCGACAATGTCCAAATGCAACTTTTACTAATGTTTTTCCTTTATCGGAGTATAATTTTGTTATCTCATAAATACAAATAAACATAAACAAGATGTCTGGAGGCCCGGCGAGCCTCCTTTTTGGAAAAAAATAGCTATGTAACTAAGACCAAGGAATTTTGAAAGGATTTTGTGAATAATGTAAATCTAATATAGCACTATTTGAGTTTAAAACAGCACATAAATTGGCTGTGATGTACATATCTTACATTCCACATCGTTTGGTAGAATAAACTACCAAAAATTGTTTTACCGACAAATATATTTAAAAAAATAATGTGTACTACATGTACACAATTTGAATTTACAGTTGTCTATTTTTAATTTTAGCGAAGGATCAATAATCCTGTTTCAATGTGTATTCATTCTCCTTTAAAGAGATCCACTCTAATTATCTGGTATTATGTATACCAGATAATTTCCAATGAACTTCGATACATCGTTAACATTTTTGCATTTTACAAAATGTTGGGATTATGCCAAAAAGGTTTTTGCATTCGCAAGTTTCATTTTTCACGTGTATCATATTATACCATTACTCTATTTCGATTTAAAATATTTTGCATAAATATCTTACATTTACCAATACACGCATAGAGCCGTATTAAAGTTGACAATAAATATATATTAATCAATCACATGCAGTTAATGTTTCACAACACACATTTTCTTGTAAATCCCAAAAGCATAATTTTTTGTTGCCCAGGACTGAACAAAAGCAATTTATAAGCATTTCATTGAAATATATTTCGAGTTTTATAACATTTTTCATGATTACATGAATTCATATAACATACAATATTGACAGATACAAAAAAAGCACATAAACACATATTAGACCTAAAAAAAGTATTCCAATAGTATAGGCCCATTATTATGATGGTAATGAACATTGAAAGTATATTATTTTAATTATGTTATGATACAACCACAGTAATTCATAGACATTTCATACACAAAACAGTTAACATGGTACACTGAAATTACAGGCAATACTGACGCGTATTTTTTTTATTAATAGGAAATACGATTATTTCATAAAATGGTACCAAATAAAATATACGTATTTGTTATTAATAAAAAAATACGCAGCAGTATTTGCCTGTAATTTTATATATTAAATCCATTTGATGTTTAAGATGAATTATTTGTTTTCATTTTTTGTTCTCATCAATAGAAACATTTTAACAGCAGTTTAAATTTTTTTTTAAATATATGAAAGAAATTTGCTTTTTAATGTTTCAAAAATATTTTATTAGAAACTCTACACGTGTTTCGGCTTTTTAGGCCTTTGTCAAGAGTGTAGAGTTTCTAATAAAATATTTTTGAAACATTAAAAAGCAAATTTCTTTCATATATTTAAAATATTTAATGATGTTTCACAAGAAGCCAACCGCAGAATCAGTTCAGTGTTTAACATTTGATGTTGGTAATCTTGAAGACGAGGGCGTGCCAATGCCTGCCTTAACTCAAAAGGATTGAAACAAATGGTAAAGTCAATTTGAAATTTGTTTCCTGATTTACCACATATAATTTTTTTGTCTTTAGTAATAGTGGACAATATCTAAATTGAAAAGAGTTAAGACATGTATAACAATTTGGCACAATTTAACAGTTTTGGTATTAAAAATGTTTTATACTTTGAAAGAAAAAAGTGACAAGATTACGATTTTTTTCTACAAATATCAATGTTCACAAATAATTTGGACGTTACCAAAATTGACAGATTTGTTGGAAATATCTGCTGACTAGTTAACAAATTTAGAAAAACGAGATGAGTAACGCATACGAAAAAAAGCACAATTGGACAAAGACAAAAACGAAAAGTTGTTAAATCTTCCTAGAAATATAACAAAATTGTGACATTAGCTTTGTTCGTAAACTCTACACTATTACACTTTTTGCAGTAAACGAGTATTGTTAGCTCACTTCAACGTACCTTGTTTGTGTTAAAGCTATCTTTATTTATATACACTCCATTGCAAAAAGTATAAAGATGTAAACTTTACGAACAGAGCTACTGTGTACAGAACTGTGGAAAAAAAAATGACTAGTAAATAATTTCAACAAGCCTCTATCGAATACTGATGGTGAATAACAATGCAAACCTCTTCAGAAACATTTGGGTCGGTGATGAGCGTATATTCGTTTGAAACGGTCTTGTAAAAAGATAAAGGAGCACGTACTAAGAAACATGAAAATTCTTTACAATTTGTACCCTTAAAAAATTAATTTTAGAATAGGATAGTGGTAGATCATTTTATTTAACCTTTACTTTTAAAACTATTCTACGGTTATTTTGTAATTACAAATGTTGGGAAATACTACAGATATTCCAATACTGTAGTAGTCATATGACAGCCAATGCAACTGCCTCCATTTTCTCCAGAGCTGATGCCTTCAGGAATTTTTTGCTAGTTTACATAGAGATGTTTGAAACTGAACTGACAAAGCTTGATAAGCATGAAGCAATAGAATAACATTAGAAACGTTCAGAATAGTACTAGTTTGAAAATTAGATTTTATAGGCAATCATCAGATAGACAGCATTTCGGAAAAAATTAAACTAAATAATAATCCTTAATTTAAACATTACTACCTATATCTTAAGATCAAGTAACAACACGTCTTGTACAAAAAACATTAGTAGTAACATTACTTATTAATTGTTTTACATTCTCTTTAGCCGGTTTGTGTAATCGTTGCTAGTTCAGTTTATTTTATAAAAAAAAATATGCGGAACTTGTATTTTTTTTTAAATATATGAATTACACTGAGGTTGGCATAACATACAAGTATGCATAATATGTATAAAGTTAGTATTTTAGAAGTATTAATAACAAATAAACCGGTTGTTAACTTACCTGCTATGAAGAACTCTGAGAGACTTTGGTGACATACAATTTACGCTCCAGTCAGTATTACCATGGTCATTGCAGATTGTTATAGAAAAACGTCCATAATTTGCTCGGATTAACTTTATTAATTCACCCTCTTTACATTCAATTTTCAAGACTTTTCCCTCGCAAGCATAAGCCGTTTCATAGCGGTATTCTGCAAGAAATGAAATATATTTCAAAATAATCGTAATATACAGCGACCTTTTTTTGATAACTATACACAATTAATTAACGTTATTTCACTACTTATACGAGACCTATTTATGTAAATATTAAACAATAACCTAATGATTGGACGATGGAACAATGTGGTGTAAGTTACGTCCAAACTTCGAAATTGCTCAGTGAGCAATGAAAACGACCACAACACGATTTTATATCAAAGAATGAACACACTGTTTTTACGGCCCGTGCATCCACAACGCGTTGTAATCGTTTTCATCACTCACTGAGCGATTCCGGTGTTTAAGCGTAAGATATACATAGAAAACTACCAGTTTCCCGTGATTTTCTTTGATTTTGTAGATGTTTGTAAATAATTTTATGTCAATATAAATATCTACATAAAATGCGTTCCCTAAGATTTAGATTTGTAAGCGGTTTTTGTAAACTGCGATTATGGTGTTTTATTGACATTACTAAAAATTTAACATCTGCTATGGATTACCTGAAGAAAGGAGCAACACTATTTAGAAACCCTGAATGATCGACCAGGCAAAAAAGGGGTTGTTTTGGACTGCGGATATCAATTAAAGTGTAACAGGTACAATAATTTGATTTTCTCTAAATTACTTTCGAAAAATCATAGTTAAGTCCTTGACAGATGTAGATAACCCATGATGAACACCTTCTGAATTTAATTTGCCAACCATTTTGCTGATTTTTTCAACATTTAGGTCACCTTTGTAATTCTAAGCTATATTTGTCTCGGCTGGTGCTGGAACTTGATTATGTTCACCTTTTTTGTGTAGTGTAATGTGGCTTGTATTTGCCTGATGGTCGGGACGAATATTTCCAATAAATAAGGCACCGTTCCTTCTTGACAACGCAGGCATCAGGCAGTACTGATGCCTGATAATCCATGTAACGTTGGGTTGTGTCGATGCCTTCACGAAAAAAATAAATGCAACGGCGATTCCGGTGTCTAATGACAGGTCCAGTACGTTATACTCGTTACTGTGGGAGGTTGAGGTTCTAGCATATGCAGACGATCTAGTCGTACTAGTCGGAGGAAACTCTGAAGGACTAATGTCTAATACCCCTTCAAGAGACACTGGATGCAGTGGGCAACTGGCATGACAGGGAGCAGAGATCTGTGAACCCTCAAAAACAGTAATGGTACATTCGCCCGGAAAAGAAGGCTGGAGGGCTTAAGACCCGCCTTCCTTAACGGGTGAAACTATTCCATTTCCGGAGCAGGTGAAATATCTAGGAATCATTCTAGATAAATCACTTAATTGTAACTCCCATCTGAAAAAGGTAATCCACAGAGAAAAACTGTCATTATGGACATGTAGTCGTATTTGTGGTAAATTCTGGGGCATGGGTCCCCAACTAATTTACTGGATCTATATCATGGATCTAACTTCCGAGGGAACAGAAGATAAAGTACATAACTACAGACCAAGGGTGATGATATGCTCAAGCCTAGGAACTAATGCAACTATTTCAGGATGAGGCTCATGCCATTGAACTGTGTGTGCGAAGGCTGGAATACACGCATCATGCACGCAGATCAATAAAAATTTTCTCGAATAATTAAGCAGCTCTGAAAGCTTTTGGCCCCGACCGATGTAACTCTAAAACGGTCAGAAGGCTCTAAATCATTTGAGCAAAACCAATAAAGTGACAGGTCTGGATCCCCGGACATTTTTGGCCGATATGCTCAACTACTGCCAAGATGGCTATGTTAACCGGGTTGAAAGGAAAACTCTCCAGTTTTGGCAAGAGTTACCAAAAGTAGTTGATTCGAAGGCGTTTATAAAACACCCTTTAAAGTCAAGAGCTAAGAAACGTTTAGAGTTACGCAGGGTAAACCTGAAAACCCTAACAGGCCTCTATAGTGGGACTGCCGACTAAACTATCATCTGTATAAACTAGGCCTGGCGGAAAATGCCGAGTGCCGCCCGTGTTTGGTGGATGATAAGAAGGCAGGCCACGTCTTATGCACCTTTCCCGCTGTGGAGAGGATCCGATTCTCAATATTTGACAAAGGGCAACTGTTGTCAGAGGTCTGACACACTCTCACCCAATAAAATTATCAGTTTCATTTAGAGACTGAACTTATTGGGTGAAATATAATTAGGAGTGAGCAACAAGGGGCCTGCCGATGGCCGCAATGGAGGGCCCATAAGGACCCACTCACAAAAAACTTAACCAATACCCTTCATCTCACGTTTTAGCCCATTTGATCTTCGTCACCTTTGTCAATAAGCACAGTACTTCCACGTTGTTATAGAATATACCACGCAGGAACTTATCGACGTGCTGATTGAACGAATCACTAGGGCTAGATTTGACTCAAGTTCGGTAACTGATTATATCAGCATTGCACTGTCCAGAACATACTTCTGCGTTATTAAGATCAGGTTACTACTAACCGCAGTAGAGAATTCATCCTCCTTATGAAGCTGCGGACAACTTTTAGTGGTACGGCTTTGTCTGTTCTTACCTATTCCACCATATTCTGAATTAGAGAAGCATGATAGTTCGCCAGCTGTATCTTGGTCTCGATCTTATTCACATGCCGTTTTCCTTTCTCTCAAAGAATATATTGAATTCTTCTGCGGAACGAGGTGCATTGATACATGAGACATTTATCTTCCAGAAGTTTACGGCACCTTGGTGGCCACCTTGCTGACTCGACCTTAGGTCGTGTGCTCTAGTGAATTTATCCATTATATTACCTATTTGCTCCTACACTGGAGTCTTTTCTCATACTTCCTACTTATGTGTGTTATTGGCGGATGATCATCTAATTTGGTTTAAAGCAGTTTTTTAAAATTAAATTGTACCAAAACTCAGCAATACACATTTTCCACCATTTCCCAAAATAGTGAAAATGATTATGCAAGGCTTCTGGGAGTTGCCCAAATTCCATCTCCTCTAAGTACTCTACAAAGATTATTAACTTATTCGATGTTACTAACATCTTATCACTCGCTCTTTCAGGATCATATCATATATTGTTTATTTTATGGAGTATACTCACTTGACCAAATCATTTAAATTGCAAGAACAAATTATCAGAAGGTGCAGGATCAAGATACCACTATTTTCAAAGGACTCGCTATGGCATATCCTACAAATTTCACAAAAACTTTTAGAAATGCAAAAAAACAAATAGGTATTCTGTCAATAACACATCAGATTTTACTGCTGTTTGGCTTATGAAAGTTTACTATGTGGTTAAATAGAACTCGACAAAGTCGAGATTAAGATGATCAATGGAACTAAGTTATTTGTAATAAATATCAACATAAAAAAGTTACTTGGTTGGTCATAACTGGGAGATTCGTAAACTTAAGAGTCGCAGAGGAGCCGACAGTACTAAATATTTGATTCTGATCTAATAAGACACATCTAAAACTGTTATGTCGGATTCAAATCTAATTAATCGCGATATAAAATGGCGAGGATATAAACAGCGACAGTTTTATTGAAAATTTAAAAATCATAAAAAACAGATATAAAAGTTAACCACTGCATTACACTTGGAGCTTCCAACTAAGTAGTCTGTATATTTTATAAATCCTGCGATTAACCAACTCGTATTATACTGCGTGTCCACTACAATTGTGTAGCTTTGTTTTACATCGTTTCCATTGTCTTGAAGGTATTATAACATGAGGTGACAAATGTCGACCCTATAAATTTATAGCTAATAAATCTACCTATAGCTGCACCGGAATTGAGTAGAGTTTTTACTTTAATTGCTTACCACCATCCCACCCCGGGCAAAATTTGTCACTTTCGATCGCTTGCTTATAACATTGTGACAAATCACAATTTTCTAGCGGAATGAATTTTTGGATAAATATATAGAAACATATATACTTACATGGTATTTTAAATATTATAGATATATTTAAAAACCTAAACTTTTTTAATAAATTATAAATCATATAAGAGTAATTAAATTTATCTCATGGACCGTAAAAGTATCATAAAAACCTTAATTACTCACATTTGTCAACTGAAATTTTATTTCATTATTATCTTGTTTGTTTATTTGAATAAACACAGTTGTAAAAAATTAATTGGGCAATATAATCCTGGCAAATATTACATCTTTTAATTATTGTTATTCATAATGTTAGTATAGGTACAGCAATGAGAGCGGGTAACATTTTTTGTGAACTATTTCAGCGTGAAATTAGCTTTTCCGTGACGTATTATAGGTAATCATTGCTGGGAATCGAGATAACCTTTGAGAAATTATAACCTTTGAGAAATTATAAGATTAATTTGCAACAAGGATTTGCGTCGAATATATTTGTATTGCTGTGTTTAGAATAATATATCAAAATTATAACCCTTGACAATAAACAGGCGTATTGTTCATAGGTATTTCGTTATAAAATTAGACAAAACTAAATTGACTGCCAAGAATTTTTAGGTAAATTAAATTTCCACGTTTCAAGTTTAAATTCCCGAAGAAAACAAACTTTCTCTTTATACCACACCACACTCTAATATTGTTAAATTCTCTCCCCCTGTTCACAATGTGTAACAACTACAACAAAAACTGTAAACTCTTTGATGTAGTATTTCATTGCACGCTAAATTCTATAAAAAGAGTACTGTAATAACTGCATCGGTGTTTTTATTTTTATTCTAAATTGTTTGATGTTATTATGATTGTTTTATTTTACCTTTTTGTCTGTAACTATACCATGATTTTTTTTGTGTATTTGTCCTGGGTTTACCAGTTGAGCAGTAAAACAAATCAATAAATATATAAAAATGTTATAAAATAGTATGTATACACGGTGTCCCAACCAAAAGTAGCCTGAATAACTTTGGGAGATAAACATTTTTTTGAAAAATTGGTGAAACACGTCGCCCTTGTTTCCAAGGGGGACATATTTTAATGTAATACATGTATACCTATCATCATCTCTCTACCTTACACGGCCACCCCCTCAAAAAATTCAAATGGCAAAGGGGGTCGAGTGATACATATTTTATAAATGTGGATTTTTTTAAACTTATATCGATTCGTTCCTGAGAAATAATTGTTTCATTATTTTAGGTTCGGGAAATAAAAGAAGCAGTTTAAATTATCGTATGTATTGTTCAAAATGACCTCCACCGACTTCCATACAGTAGTATAATCTGCCTTGAAATTCTGTACGAACATTTCTGAACACATCCGGAGTCAATAAACGGCATTCTCGAACAATTCTTTCAGGTAACTCTTCCAGAGATGCGGGTTTTGTTGCAAATACCTTCGATTTCAAATGTCCCCACAGAAAGAAATCCAAGGGAGTTAAATCCTGTGACCCAGCGGGCCACTCCACAGGACCTCTTCTTCCAATCCATCGCTCAGGAAACCGATTATCCAAATATTGACGGACTGCTATAGCAAAATGTGGGGGTGCCCCATCCTGTTGAAAAAACAGTTCGCCCTCTAAAAGATTATCGTCTTCTTCGAGGATTTGGGTAATCATTGGGTCGATGTTATTTTCTAACAGATCGAGGTACCTTTCGCCATTTAAATTGTCAGGAATAAAAAACGGCCCGACAATGTGATCCCCTAAGATGCCAGCCCAAACACTAACTTCGGAGGTCTCGGGTATGAGTTTCCATGAACAAATGTGGATTGATTTTACTCCAATACCTGCAATTGTGCCTGTTTACCCCCCTATTTAACTGAAATGTCGATTCATCAGAAAAACACAGTACAGTTGATTGGCATTACCGTTTAATTGTTCACTAAAAATCTCACAGAATTCAAGCCGATGATCCCGATCCGTCGCGACGATCGGGATCATCTTCGTTTAATTCGTGTACCAATTTAAATTTATATAGATGAAATTTGTGGGCCTGTACAATTCGATGAACACTGCTTCGTCATATACCGGAAGCCTCAGCTACTTTCCTGATCGATTGAGTATTATCCATCTGCAAATGACCCAGAACTGCCACTTCGACTGCTTCATTCCTAATCGGTCGCTGAGGTTCATGCTTTTTGTTTCCTACAGAACCTGTTTTCATAAATTTTGTCAATAATTGTACAACATACTGAGAACCAACCCTTCTATCTGGGTGATTTCTATTGGATATGAGCTCCGTAGCTCTAGCACAATTATCGTTTTTAAAATAAATGCTGACAATTTCTATTCTCTCAAACCATTTTGAGAACTAACTCTGGTAAAATGTATTTCGATTTAAAATTGGTTGTGAACAAATTAACGTTCAAGGACTATCAAATACGTATGAGTCTTTTATTATTCTAAAACTAAACGGACATGGAAAGTGTTTTTGTCGAAAAAAAACTCGTGTTGATTTGAGAGCACTAAAAAATGTAGTTTTTTTTATAAATTCCAATACCCAGTGCCGTGTATTTTAGATTTTTTAAACGATTTCGATTGTGTGTAATCATCAAAAATAAAATTATTTTCCTTAAGAACGAATCGATAAAAGTTAAAAAAAAATGCACAGTTATGTAGGGAATTGAAAGACCTTTCAAAAGATGTAACACTTGACCCCCCTTGCCATTTGAATTTTTTGAGGGGGTGGCCGTGTAGGGTAGAAGGATGATGATAGTTATACAAGTATTACATTAAAATATGTCCTCCTTGGAAACAAGGTCTACGTGTTTCACCAATTTTTCAAAAAAATTTTATCTCCAAAGTTATTCAGGGTGCCTACTTTAGGTTGGGACACCCTGTATAAACACAATGTCCAGGATAAGGGTCTCACACATTATTTTTATAAAGGGCCCTGTACTGACGAAATAAATTTAAAAATAATTCTTTAGTTAAAATTTCATTTCATAATGTGCTAAGTGCTAAGCTAGAAGTTTTTCAATATAATTTCAAGTATTTTGTGTGTAGTTAACGGTAAATATTTAATTAAAGTAATAGTAAACAGTTTATGTTTTGTTTGTTATATTGTTTATGGAGGCAGTATGATGAGCAGTATAAGAAAATCAAATTTTGGAAGATCCCCAACGTTATCCGGTAAATTTGCCGACAATTCTGAAAACGTGTCATTTTGGAAAATTACTCAACCCATTATTTCATTACTACATATATATAATTTTTTCTTTTCTTGCCCGTTAATACCAAATAATATTTCATATAGTTTTTTGGGAATTTCGGTCAGATATAGGAACTAGTTTTATTTATTTTTTCTAACATTTCGGTTAATTACATCATCGTCAGAGAAACTATTACTTATTAAGTGTTTGTTTTAACTTCTGTTACATGTCCTGTTTTAACGCAACTGCGCAACTTGTGCTGAAATAGGCAATTAATTAATACCAAACATGTAACAAAATTTAAAACAAACACCTAATAAATTAACAGTTTCTCTGATGAATGTGTAATAAACCGAAATGTTAGAAAAAAAAAAGTTAGTTACATCTGACCGAAATTCCCAGAAAACTATATAAAGTATTAATTACTACATGATTCACTTTTATCGCACATATTGTTAAAAATTTTCTGCGATTATATGGGTTGGTGGATTTTAATAAGTTAGTTAATAAAGACCACGATTATTTTCAAAAGGCCGATTTTTTAATATATCTCGTTTATTATAAATCTAAGACATGTCCAACGACTCCACAAGGCCTTGTCGCTAGTCCCTAGTGCAAATGCGTTACCAAAATATTCAATAAAAGTTGCTCCCAAGCGCCACTTTCGACGGCTCTCCAACAATTTTATTTGCTAGGTTCGGGGCTTCATTTAATATTTAACCGGCAATAAAAGTAATCGGGCGTTGCCAACTCCGAAGACTATTACTTTACTCTGATATAGAACCCGTTACTTTACGTCAAAAACGTACTGTATTAAAATTTGGTACTTCTTTGTGCTTAACAAAAAGTTCAACAATATTTAGCCATAAAGATTTTGTAAAACATAGTTTACCTAAAACATGACAGTTTGTAGAGTTCTAGCGCAACACACAGTATATATAACACACACATACACATAGTCAATTTGAAAATAAAACATTATCATATACAGGGTGATAGATGACCTCAATACGCATTGAATTGATCCCCATTTGTGTTATGCCAAATTTGTTAGTTTAGTTAGGTTTTCGTGTATTTTTAGGTAAACTCCAGTTTTGCCCACAAATTTTGTCTTTCTGGATTAACTATTAGTACTAGCGTCATGATTTTTTTTATGAACGTAATCCAATAGTGGATAAAAACATATAAACTTAAAATTTCATTCAAACAAAAACAAAAATTATTCCTTAACTTTAACAAGACTCTAGCAAAAAAATAAAAAGATAGAACAAATTTAGTAACCATCTTAAAACTTCTCTACTTTACTGGCAATCAACCTGACAAATTTCATTCAGCTATGACCACATCGAAAATTTTAAATTTTGTGCAAAGTGTAAAGGACGAAAATCCCACTTTTTAATAAGAAGCAGAAGGTATCATGGGTGAGGCCCGCGCAAAGGAATCAAACCGTGAAGACGTGTGTTTCGGACTTATGATCCTCATCGTCACGGTGCTGTTAGGTTGAAAGGCCCCGTGTTTACAGGGCGACAGACAATATTGCCACCGAGGCAACTATAGCTACCTGTGTGAAATTCCCTACCCAAGGAATGTAAAATAATGGAGGATATTTCTTCTCTCACCCTGTAAACATGGGATCCTATAAGTGCAGCCAGAAATGAGCTACTAAACTAAAGGAAACCACTGACAGGCAGCTAGGCGCTCATTTGTGGCTGCAATTGAAGGACTCCGTGTTTACAGGGCGACAGAAGAAATATCCTCCATTATTTTACATTCCTTGCGTAGGGAATTTCACGCAGGTAGCTATAGTTGCCTCCATGAAAATACTGCCTGTCGCCCTGTAAACACGGAGTCTTTCAATTGCAGCCACAAATGAGTCACTGGTTGTCTGTCAGTGGTTTCCTTTATGTCGTTGTCCTAAGTTGTGCCCATCCTTTCAACTTAGCAGCACCGTGCCGATGAGGACCATAAATCCGAAACACATGTGTCCACGGGCCTCACCCATGATACTTTCGGCTTCTTAATAAAAAAAATGTGATTTTCGCCTTTTACACTTTGCACAAAATTAAAAATTTTCAATGTGACGTCATGGGGTTAGATGATGAAATTTCTCAGGTTGATTGCCAGTAAAGTCAAGAAGTATTTAAAATGATTACTAAAATTTTTTTCTATCTTTTTATTTCTCGCTAGTCTTGTAAAGTTAAGGAATAATTTTTGTTTTAATAAAATTTCAAGATTTTTTTTTGTCCAAATTTGTTCAATAAAAAAAATATTTCTGAGAATGATACTCCCACTATTGAACTACGTTCTTAAAAAAAATCATGACGCTAGTACTAATAGTTAAGTCAAAATGCCGAAATTTGTGGGCAAAACCGGAGTTTAACTAAAAATACACGAAAACCATAATAACTAATAAACTAACAAATTTCGCATAACACAAATGGGGGTCAAATCGGTGCGTATTGAGGTCTTCTATCACCCTGCGCCGGTTGGTCCATCCTGAGCGAAACACCCTGTACATCAAATTTTAAGCCAATATTTTAAATCTAACAACAGTTGTATTTACAAACGGCCGTCGACAAGTAGTATCTTCAATATTTGAGTTCAGGGTGTTGTGAAACTGATTTCTGTGCAAACGAATTTTTCACACGCTTAATAAACTATTTAGTTACAATTATTTCAACTCACTCTGTTAGACAATGCTCTGATATATCTTTTTCTCGTTCAACAATGAATATGAGGCGACCAGACCTCCCTGTCTACCACATCTAAGTACAGTAGACCGTCTGTTGCAATACCTCGCTAAAATGTGCATTTCGGTTCAAGCTTTGCGCATACTACAAACTAACGACTGAACTCACTGAATTAAAATATTAGAAATTTTAAATAATTTTTTTTTGGAAAAAATATTTTGCCAGCTAAAAATCTTTATATTATCCACACGACAGTAAATACTGAAAGTCTTCGACAACTAAAATTAAAAATGGAAAACAACGCAAGTAGTAAAACAAAAGAGAACACTTCGTATTGTTTTGATCATTATGTAATTCCTGCATACAGTAAAATGATGTTCAATGCAGCCAGCAATGACAAGCTTTAAGCATTTTACAAGTTTTAATTTATTTAATATAAATATTTAAGAGAAAGGTTTCTAAATTAGAAACGGAGATTAACAACAACTTATCTGCAATGAACAAGCAGGTTGTGCAAGATATGTAAGAAATAATAAGCAATTTTTTTGAAAGGCCGAGCTAAAATTAGTCACTGCAAATTATTTGCTCCTTAGACCTTGGCATATTTTATTTAAATAAAATAATAAAATCCATACACAGCATTGCAAATGGTTTTACACAAACTACCTATTGTATGCTGTTCAAAGATATTACCGCCCATTATTATTATGGTGTCACATAATAATTGATTATAAAAGGTTTAATACCATACCTACTTCAACTGTCCATCATATTTGGGCATGAGTTTTCAAATAGACTAACTTCATGAAACCATCAATTTCTATTATACTATACCGTTATATTTTTCAAAAAATTACGATGGATTTTAGAAGGAATCCGTATTAAATTATACAAACGATATTAAAATTGAAAACCTGCTTTTTGGAAACAGTTCATAACATTAGAAATAGATCCGATTGTTTTTCCACTTAATATTTGAAAATCGTTAAGAATTAAATTTCTAGGCGGAAAATATGTGTAGAAAAAAATGAAAGTTAAAGCCAACAAACATATCATATGAAAAAGTTAGGAATAGTTTCTTTATCTTTATTGGGGACTGTTATAGTTAAATTACAGATAAACTTCAGACATGCGTAATTTATTTTGATAATAATTAAAATTACTCATAAATATCAAGTTTTATAACTTAAGAATAGAAACAAAATGATATCGTTTGTGATGTGATGTGATCGATAAACAACACAAAACGAAAAATAATTGAAATATTTTATAAAACTTGAAATACATAGCCACCGAAGTAACCCATTAAACATCGAAGATTCTACGTTAGGTACATTTGAAATAACTAAGTGTTTAATTTGTCCCAGGATGGAATCGAACCATCGATATTCGCTACCAAGCATGTATAAAGCGATGTTCTCACCAGAAGCAACTAGCAACGGCAACGCCATCACAACCTAAATGCAAAGCAACGCTGTGCTAGTTTAAATTGGATTCAGACTACTGAGTCGCTTTGCCTTCAGTGGTAAAAGAGAGATATGGTGAATTTACACGGTGCTAGTAACTCGCTCGAGTAACTAAAACCGAGTACTGGATTTTAGTACTCTCCTCGTGTTAACAGGCGTTTTAGTGTTCCAGTAACACTAAACGTCTATTTACACAAGGAGAGTTGCTACCGCTTTACCGCTGCTAGTTGCTTTTGGTGAACACGACACCTAAATCTGTCTTTTCCAATAAGGGCAACTCGACTCAACTTGAGTCAAATTGCCCTCAGTGGAAACAGGCAGATTTAAACATTGGCGCAGCGTCGTTTTGCAGTAGGATTGCGATCGCATTACCATTGCTAGTTGCTTCTCACCAAAGACAACTAGCAACGGCATCACGATCGCAACGCTAATGGAAAGAGACGCTGTACTATTGACTCCCGAGTCGAGTTGAGATCGCACTGCCTTCAGTGGGAACAAATAACGGGTGATTATAAAGTAAGGGATATATTTCAACTTATTATATATTCTTTACAAATCAAATTAATAACAAAAAGTAAATGGAATCTAGTTGCTTACATAATGGGATTTCTGATGTCAAACACTAGTTACCGCAAATGCTCGATATGACCTCTATTTTGTTGTTGTAAAATTACCAACCGTTCCTCCAAATTGTATACAGCACTATTCAACATTTCTGGATGAATTGCATGAATTTGCTCTCTAATACTGTCCTTGAATTCCTCCAGCGTTGTTGGCCGTGTTCTAAACACCAAATTTTTTAAATAACCCCACAGCCAGTAATCCGCTGGGTTAATATCAGGCGATCTTGGTAGCCATGAATTTGCAAAATGTCTGCTTATAACACGATCTTGAAAAACCGCAGTTAATAATTCTTTAACTGGTCGGTAAATGTGCGGAGGTGCTCCATCCTGCATAAAAATCATGTTTTCAATTCTTTCGTGCTCGTTTTGCAACTGTGGAATTGCATAATCCCTTAACATTTGCAGGTATCGTTCACCAGTAACAGTTACAGATACGGCCTCACCATTCTGTATTTCCTCGAAAAAGTATGGACCAATGATGGAATTAGCTGTGAAACCGCACCAAACGGTGACTTTTTTGTCATGAAGGCCTTGCTGAACGATTTCATGTAGATTTTCTGTTGACCATATTCGACAGTTTTGAGTATTAATTTCACCATTAAGAGAGAAATGGGCCTCATCTGTCCATAAAATACGGGATAACCATTCGGGTTCAATTTCCATCTGAGCCAATACGTGTAATCAAAAATCGTAACAGAGCAAAATCTGCGTCCTTTAATTCAAACAGCAGTTGCAGTTTATAGGGATACATTTTTAGGATTTTCCGTAAAATTTTCCAAACCGTGGTGTATGGCATTTGCATTCACATTACTGATTGCTAGCGGATTAGTATTGGCTACGTTTTGATTTTCCTAAAGAACTTCTGCAACTTGGACATCACTAATCCTAAGTCGTCTTGACCTTGGAAGGTATTTTACAGACCCTGTTCTTTCAAATTTGCTAATCAAATTACGATACGCCTTCATTTTGCACGGCCCTGCTCTCAAACCCATTTTCGTACGAAATCTTCGTAATCCAGTAGTGTAATTTTTACCGCCTTCATAATCTTGCACTAAACCAATTCTTGTTTGCAGATCTATATTGAAATTGTTACAATTTACGTTACGCGAGTTTTATTTTGAGAACAATTCTCTAAATTACGATTATTTCGTTTGACACTTGTATCAATAGTTGTCACGACAATTCTTTTGTTTTCCATAGATACACTAAAATCCAATTGTTGAGGCAACTAGATTCTGTTTACTTTCTGCTGCTAGCATAATTTCTTAAAACTATATAAGAATTTAAAATAGACCCCTTACTTTATAGTAACCCCATAGATTTAAATATTAGTGCAGCGTGCGTCGCTTTGCAGTTGGGTTGTGATCCCGTTACACACCGGCTACGGTATTACCGATTCAGTACAGAGCGAAACAAATTCGATGATATTACTGGTTACAAAATATTTAATTATACTTTACTTTAAGTTGTCTTTTTTGTTCAACCCACAGTCAATGTTTACCTTCGTGGGTTTCTTCTATTTACCTTTATGTAAATCTCGAAAACTATTATAGTTAGAAAAAACGAGAGCACATTCTCGAGCCCATT
Source organism: Rhamnusium bicolor (assembly GCA_029963845.1). Taxonomy (NCBI): domain Eukaryota; kingdom Metazoa; phylum Arthropoda; class Insecta; order Coleoptera; family Cerambycidae; genus Rhamnusium; species Rhamnusium bicolor. Next base: position 1,453,598 of record JANEYF010000419.1, read on the forward strand.
TTTCAAGACAAATTCAATGGCACAAACAGACTGATGAATGTAAAAAAAAATAGAAAAAAAGGTTTCACACAAATTTTATTCATTTTCTCTTATTCTTTCGAGTTTAAAAGTTATGGCATAAACACACGTATTTTAAACGTGATTGGCCTTGGTAGCGGAAACGGACCGATGACGTTAAATAAGTAAATAATAAAGAAACATCTTTCAGTATGTTTAAGAAACGGTATTTCACAAAATAAAGACGCCATAGATATATTTCTTGAAAAATATATTGCAATGGTATAAAATCCTCTGTATTTCTCTTATTTGTGGACATAATTAAAACATATTATATACCATTAGATTTAGAAAGCAAAATATATCTCATTTCTAGCCACCCATAGTTTTTATTAAAAAAAAACGTGTGTTTATATGCCTGTCGAAAAAATAGGAAATATTTAATAAAAGTCGTATGACAGCCTTTTTCTATATTTCGAAATAAAAAAGATAGGCACGCAATTTACTCGGACAAAAAATTGGTTTGCCCTCATAGCTCAGAAATAAAACACTCATCAAAATCTGTTTACGCAACTGACTTTATCTTGAAAAATGGTCTCGAGAATCTACTCTCATTTTTTTTCTGACTTGTAGTTTCCGAGATACCCCGTAATTCCGTCGAATTTACTTCAGCCTACATACACATACAGTATGGAAAATCAAAACTTCGTATGACATATTTAACGCTTTGAAGTAAAATCTTCCCATACTAGTTAAAAAAGGCATATCCAGTAAGAATGTTGAACTCTTAGGGCTACTCGTTTTTTGATAATGTGAGAACATAATGTAGACATCTCGTTTAGGAGTAAAAACGTCCTTATCATTATATTATTTCTAAACTGGCCTTAATCGGATAATGACCAAACGAAGTGGCGCCCGAATAGACACTGGATCTGGTATGCCCTATGTCATCTCATCCATGTACGCTGAAATTGTTCAACTCGGCAACATCGCAAGCATAACAGTTGGCGTTTTAGACCGGTTTGACCGATCCGATACACAACACGATTCAATGAAATGAAAACAACGATGCATTGAACATTGCATAGGAGAATTCCTGCTGGGCGGCAACAGAGGGTTTAGGGTCCATCCATGTATGTGCGCTCGCGTTGTTAAGTAATGACCCAGAAATAATTCAAAAACTGACATTAATCTGCCAAACACAAAGAATTTTTAACGCGATTCACACATATGGGCACAATGTCACGTAATAATAGCTCTAATATTACACGTTTTCAACATACACGAATGGGGCTCGTTCCACACATTTTTAAAACAATGTCGTGTTATATTTTATTTACAATTTTTACAGTCAAATATTCAACCCAAATACCACACCGAATATTCCATACGACCCCAAAATGGTATATTTCATTTTTATATTTCACAGTACATACCGCCAAAATAATTTTATTATACATCGACATATATGTATCTATATTACCAAAATTATCCGTTTCTTTATTCCTAAGAATACATATATAGCACCCTTCTGATATGTTTTTGAATATTCTATGACCATCCTGGTTTCAGCTTTTGTAAAGACACACAGTTATATTACTTTGTTTTAGTTTTACTAAACTCAATTACTAGTTTATCTACTTTAGATAATTTAAAATATATTACGTACAAAGAATTAGGTTATTGATTTCATTATTTTGAAGTCTTATTTTTAATAACATAACAATTTGATAGAGTACTCTGAATATCCCCAAATTGGTGTATTGTATATATCTGAGTTAAAAACCAGGGAAAGGAAACTGGATCAGCGTTCGGGACCGGTAGCTACGAGACTGCAGTAGCTACTACTGTCATATAGTTGATAGAAGGACATACGTGACAAATAAAAGCAAAAGTATAAAATGATTAATGAAATACATATCGTTTGAAACAATGTATTATTCAGAATGTCTGAAGTCTGCCATCGCATTAGTAACATTCGTTCTGCATTCGTGGCTGTTAAATTATTATTTTAAAGACTTATACTGGATAATGCACGTGTCACTACTACTTTTACAGTGTGTGCTGTGGTTTGTTGTACTCGTTTACTGGCTATTAATATCGGAGACAACACAAAGCCTTTTGAAAATCACAAAAGCCTGGTACGTATTTTGCAAAGAACCTCTAAACTCAGCATTGTCAACTACGTTCCAAGACAGATTACACGCACAGAACATGACACAAATCATAAAAAAAAATCCTCTTTTGTAACTGTATCTGCAATATTCTGTCGATTGATAACCGAATTTAAATGTTTTTAACAATCACGGCGTGTATGAAATACGTAACGTCGATTGCATGCAGTACTCAGAATATGTGACAAGTCATCGTAGTGTTCAATCAAATTTTGTGGTTTATGCACTAACGGTAGTGACTGAGCCATTGCTATGAGAGTTTTATATGATAACCAAACCAAACCCCGCTCCACGAAAATAACTGCACTTTTTCGTGTTGCTAAATTAACTGAGGAATAAATGCCAGGCTACCTATAATTTTATATACGTTTATCCCGATTTACTGCAACTTTCTGCCTCGATACTGGTTATTACAGGTATATAAATAAACACACCACATGCATTTTTATGAGGTGAGTATTTATTTATTTATATTTTTTTAACTGCCGGCCCTGAAAAAAATGGTTTTATCTATACAAAGAAAATATTGAAATGGATTGGAACCTTTGATGTGAAGCTAACACCGACGTGGTTTTCCACAAAACACCACTCGACGCGCGTTTCGCTAACCAAGTTGGCATCACCTGGAGATGATTAAAACTAGCCTTATACTAACAATATGTACCCTATTTATGCCTAAACTTGTTACGGTTCGGTGAACCAGGACTCACTAACCAAGCTATTGTAGTTTATTTCCCGATGAATGAATCACTGTCATAACTATATCTGGTATTGGTAAGATATTTAAAGATATAAGTATAACAGCGGTTCATTTATCAGGATATAAACTACAACAACTTTTAGGCAATTCAAAAAACAAAATTGAAGCAAAGAAAAGTCTGGGATTTACGAAATTAGCTGTAAGGACTGTATTTAAAAGTATGTTTGGCAAACTAGACGATCAATTCAAACTAGATTAAATGAGCATATGGCCCATTTCAAATATGGTGTAACAGATAAGTCTAGAGAGTGCGTCCCATGTGATCTAAATACCCCGAAATTATTTTCCTACGACATCTAACGCATCATGGATGCGTATTTAAAAACACTGATTTCAAATTTCAAAATATAATAAGTTCAAAAAAAAGAAGAGGCTGGTTTATAAATTTAAACAAAAAAGAAATTTTGAAACTTAAACACGTTACACTATACTATATACTATATATACTATAGGGTGTAACTTAAGTATGTTAAATTTTGCATAACCAATAAAGAGCAGCATATTTTTTCCAGTAGAACCGTTGCAGGACAGTCCTGCCATGGACTCCAACACTTCACGAGAGTTCGTTTGAACTTCAGTGTTAATGTCACCACATCAAAAGATCCAATCCACTTCATGACATATTTGTCATACATTGAACAGCTCGTTTTTCTTAAAAAACCTTACGTTCACTTTACAGTCCAATTACATCTATATACATCTATGCATGGTTTATAGTCTAAAAATAAGCAAAATCAATATATTTTTATTTTCAAGTTATATTCCCGCATTATTTTTAAAACTGGCGTAGTGCGTCCGCTGCCTTACTTGTCCCTACCCCTCTGATGCTGCACACGTAATGCTTTACTTCAGTGACAACGTTACATTTTAGATTCCGTGGGAATTTTAAATCGGTGTTTTTAGATAAGTTACTAGGTAAAACGCATTAGGAAAGCCAAACATATATACAGGGTGATGCGCTAGATATCATGGGAAAATGACATCTGAGTTTTATATCTCGTGGGAATGAGATCTCATGGGACTTTTTTTATCGATCTATATAAAACTCATTCGGAAACCCGAAGAGATATATAGGGTGGCTCTTAGAATTAGATCTCATGGGAATTCGGTGTCGTGAGAATTAGATCTTATGGGACGTCCCCAGCCTAGTATTGCCAACATGCGTTTAAGAAAAACCATAAAATAGATAGTAACAATTTAAGATTAATTAAGAAAGTAACAAATATTAGAGAGCTGAATGCATTTGAAAGTTTGAAAATTACAAAACGTAAAAATAGTACGAATAGTGACAGGGTATATAGATACATTGTTAGCATAAGGTTAGTTTTAATCATTTCCAGATGATGCCAACTTGGTTGGCGAAACGCGCGTCGAATGCAGTATACGGTGTTTTGTGGAAAACCACGTCACTGTTGCAAAGAAAACAATCGCCGCAAAACTGAGCAGTAATGAACAGGGCTTTAAAAATAATAGTTCCATGTACCCATAGGTTATGTTTGGCATGCCTTGATATTTTATTCGTTCACTACTAAAAATCATAGAGCACGTTTACAAGACGATCATAATTCCTAGACACCTGCGTTAAATTTCATTTTGATTCTAAATCTTTTGATATATGCACACATTTTTTTATTGTATTCCTTCCAAATTTGGAATATATTTATTTTTTTAACACCTTAATTTCAGAACTTTATAAGTAATTTAATTTCTACAATTTCATTATTATTATTTTTAGACTTGGAACATATTTTTATACATATTTTGCCTACAACAAAAAGGGTGTAACTACTATGAAGGCGTGACAGTACCAGGTCGCTAATAAGTAATTTATCATAAAACGTTCTAAATATTATGTTTTAGTATCTAACTAGATAAATATCAATGTTATTATTTTCAAGTTGTTTTTAAATATATCACACGAATATAATTGATATGGAAAGGCAATATATTATGTACTTTGATATTGTGAACATCTTTTGCAAGTCATTATTCAACATATTTCCAGGAAATGTATGAAATGCTTCCATGAATGCTAGATAGGTACATATATATATATTACAAACCTATTTGCCGTAAAGCTCAATTTCATGGAAGATATCCTGCGAATTCCAAAAGTGCTTACTAATAATTACAGTATCAGGTCTACACGGCATTCCATATACAATTTCAAATACGTAATTGTTTTTCAATAGTGTAAGAATTAATATGACAGATTTACATCAAATTTAAGTTTTAAAATACTGGAAATATTTGATCCTGCATGGATTCTTACATTTCGCAATAGATTTCACATTGATATTAACAGATCCAAAGAGGTCTTGAATCTTTTAGAATTCAACTCCACCCACGACTTTCAATGAATAAAACTAAAAGTTTTTATTTTATGCAATCTTTTTATCAAAACTAAGAAATTATACCAAGTTAGGTCAACTTAGATATTACTTATGAATATTATATCGAAAAGTCATAAGTTCCAATAGAATGCATCTCAAAACATAAAAAAACAATATTTAAAAAAATATGACGGAGAATTTCAACATATCAATAATTATAAATTCTAGAACGTAAATGGATGGGCAAATTAAAATTTAAAAAACCTCCAAATGCATTTGCAATTCTCTAGAATTGTACAGGGTGCCAACTCTAATTTTGACCCCCCCTTCCCTTTATTTCCTTATTTATGGAGGTTTTTTAAATTTTAAAATGTTGCCGTATCTGAAATTTACTGAAATTTTCAAAAATAATATTCAAAATTACCTAATACCAATACATACAGGTGGTGAAAGAAAAGTTGTTTTTTTTTTTTTTTAAATGGAACGTATATTTTTTGATGGGTTTGTAGTACTCTTTGAGCAGATTTCAAAAATGTATAACTCTTTTGAGTTTAGATCAAATTCTGCCAAGATATTCAAGGATAAACATGAGAAATATTTGATTTCTCTATTTCGAGGCAGCTTTGCATTCTGACTTAATGTTGATTTTAACTCTCAAAACAATTGACTGAATGTTATTATAAATGTCATTTTTATAATGTTCAAAAATTACTTGCAACATGGGGTATTCTGTAGAAGATGTGCAATTGACGAAATTTATTTTTTTTGTGTAATAAAAATAAAACTGCAGCATGTAGAGAATTTACTAGAAGATTCCCCAGACTTCGGGTCCCTGCAGAAAACACGTTCAAGAATTTATATAGTTTAGCAGGAACGTGTTAAGACGGTGCTTATTGCTGATGTGGAAATTGCAATTCTATTATATTTTATAGAAAATAATAGAAGATCTACAAAAATGGCCCAAGAACATTTTGGAATTTCTAAGGCAAATATTCATAAAGTTTTAAAAGAACACAAGCGTCGACCGTTTAAATTTTTGCAATGTCAGAAACTATACCCCCAAGATCTGCAAAACAGACTCAACTTTTTTGAGGAAATGCTTAGCATGCTTAATGTTGATGGACATTTTTGTGATGAAAGTATTTGTTCAACATTTCATCGTTTAAATGGACAAATTGAACTTACCTGGGCGACAGATAATCCTCATTTAGTATTCCCCATTAGACAAGGATAGAGAAGCCTCAACGTTTGGTGTGGGATGTTAAATAGTAGAATATTTGGACCTATTTTTGTAGAGGGGAGGTCGAACGATGATAATTACCTAAATTATTTAAGGAATGAAATAGAGGATCTATTAGATAACCAAATACCACTTGCATGAAGGTTTGAGGTAGTGTGGCAACAGGATGGGGAACCTCCACATAATACTAATTTGGTACGCCAATTTTTAAATCAACATTATACAGTGTGGACAGGCAATGGTCCTCCAATTTCATAGCCGGCTCGTAGTCCAGACCTTAATCCTCTAGACTATTTTTATGGGGAACAATGAAACAAATATATATATATATATATATATATATATATATATATATATATATATATAAAGAGGAAACTGAGTATGTTGATGTATTAAGACGAAGGATCATTGAAGAAGTTAATAGAATAAATAATAATCTATATTGTCTGCAATAAGTTCGGTCAAATTTCTTAAAACGTTGTCAAATGTGTATACAAAATAACGGAACGCATATTGAAAACCATTTCTAAGTAACTGTAAATATATTTTTTGTACTTTTTAAATTAAATGAAGTTGATTTTTTTTGTTAATTATTGTTATATATTTAAATAAAATTTCAAAAATGTTTTCTCTTTTAATAAAATACATGTTTGATCTTGGGGAGATCTTTAAGTATTTGATATTTATTACTAACAAAGATTGTTTTGACAATTGAAAATCAAAAATTAAGAGAGAATGCAAAGCCATCTCGAAATAGTGAAATCAAATATTTCTTATATTTAAAAAGAAAAATTAAATTACAAAATTATTAGACCATTTGGTAAGCTTTTATCAAACAAATTATAGATTACATGTAAATATAAAATCAAGATAATTTGTTATTTCGTATCAAAAATACGTCACGGATTCATGATTTTGTTTGTTACTTTTGCTTAACTTCTGAAGGGTCATTTCATTTGCACATTAAGTGTAGCACTGAACTATTCAGATGGAGATACAGTAAACGCAAACCAGTTAAAGACAGACAAACTTACTTACACTTGTGCTAAAGTTCTTATGCAAACGAAAGGGGACTTAATCGGATCCTCAAAGACAGACTAACAAGTTCATAGTCTCGAGGGTTTTGCGACACCCGAGATGGCCAAGGCCAACTCAAACTAGCTAAAAACGACTTTTCCATTGATTTCTACTAAAAGAAAAAAAATTACCAGTATTCATTTTTCACTGAAAACATTTTAAATTGAAAAAATAAAATTACGCTCCAATCGCAAGTGTCCACTGAATATCCAGCAGCTATACATTTGTGAAGTATGAGGAAAATGAAATTTTACACCCCCTCCAAGTTACACTTCACGCTTATTATTATTATTTTTTTATTGTTGCAAACACCGGCATCTAGTCTATAAATTCAGCTGGCAAGTCGTGCGGCGGGATATTATTATTATTATTAAAGGTGCGTTCGAACTTTTCTCTAACGCGCTAGTTTTTTGCGTCACCTATATCGTGTAGCAGTCGGTTTACTTCGTCCACTATTTGAAGTGACTCCGCTAACGAGAACGCACTGTTCTGTAAGTTTTTCATGGCGTCGTGTAATCTCTTATAGTTCTTGTGAAAAGTTTTAAAAGCTGTTTCAACGGAAATATCTTTGAATTTTGTCTGGCTTTCCTTAATAGCTGCAACCTCATCAGGAATGAATTGTAGAGTATCACAGTTTTTCTTTGTAGTATAATAAAAAGCTACCTTCAACCATATTTCCTAACGTGTAAGAATCGGCTGTGGTTATATGTTGACGAGACGACAGATTGTAAAAAAAATTCTATTGTAAATATTATAGTACGTGTACTGGACTCTCTTAAACCGACATTTGCACTGTTACTAGGTAGCAAGAGAATGAATGTACTGACAAAACAATTACGCGGGTGGTGCTGGAGACGTTAGAAAAATGTGACCTGTCAACAAGTCGAGTGTTGATGTTTGTGACCAATGGTGCCGCGACAATGCGTTTGATAGGCTGTTCTCTTCAAGAACATTGTAGGTTGGTACATGTTATCCGTAAAGTGCATGTTTTACATATTGTGGCAGAAACTATTCGACCAGGTTTTCCAGAGGTAGATGCATTAATAGCAAGTATAAAAAAAGTGTTTCTTAAATTTCCTAAACGTTTTCGCGCATTTGACAGCAAGTGTACCGGTATTATCGAACCACCACAGCCTTCTTACAGGTTGGGGAACATGGTTGAGGGCGGCTTTTTATTATGCTGAATATTTACAACAAATAAAAGCTGTGATTCAGTTCAATCCTGACGAGACTAGCTATTACGGAAAGTCACAAAATTCGAAGATATTTCCGTTGAAACAGCTTTACATGATTACATGACGCCATAAAAAAACTTGTATTGTGTGTTGTGCGTTGTCGTTAGCGGTCACTGCAAATAGTGGACGAAGTAAATCGACTGCTACACGCCATAGGTGACGTAAAAAATGAGCGCGTTAGAGAGAAGTTTGCACGTGTTAAAGCAAAATACCGGTTTTACCAGATTAAGACAAATTTCTGTTAGTACTGATGGTGCATCTCCAGGTCCGTTAAGTGCGTTCAAAAACTATTTTAAGTATGTTTGTATTACATCAATAGATGTCCAACAGTCGTTCTCATAATATAAGCATATTCTTTCATCACAGTGGACATCACTCACGGAGACAACCATAGAAACATACATGATGCTGCAAAGTGTTTACAGATCTTTTCCAGATTGTGATAACCAAGCTAGTTCATTTAGCTAGTTAAGAGGGTAAGTTGTGTATATATTGTTATAAATTGTAACAGTTTATTGCTTCTGTGACTAGTTAATTTATTTTATTAAGCTTATTATGATACGTACGCCTATGTCCTGCCGCACATTTCTGCCAACTTTATCTTTAAGTGCTGCAGAGTTGCATGTAAATGCATTACACATACATGTACAAATTTGTGTTTGTTTATTTCTGTCCGATTGGTAGTACAGCACTGCGGCTCCTTGGTAACGCAGTTACTCAAAGTATGTCACTTAAATTAATGGAACTTTCAGTTCTACAGTAGTTCAATTAATTAATAATTTTAATTGATTTTTTCCTTAATTTACATATTTTTTTGGTTAAGTTCATCTTAAAAAATAACTATTTTTACAGAAAAAAAAATTTCTAACATTAAATTAAACGCATATTTCAACACCTGTCATCTCCCCGATTTGAGTCGTGGTTTGGATAATTTCCAATTTAATTTAAAAAAATTTGTCAGATATTTGTCACTAAGAGAATTGTTAAAGCAATGTATATCTATTTCATTTCAACATTCAGTTGTTATAGTACATTAGATAAAAAAGATTACGTAAGATTAAGATCGTCCCTGGAGTGGTCGAAAAAGTCCGGCGTCAGGTAATAATGTTCCCGGGAATTTCTACTATACCTTTCTCCGTTCCCGAGTTTTGTCGTTTACAAAATGATGTGATAATGAAGTGAGAAAACTATTACTTGAAAAAAATTGATATTTTCATTTTCGTTGACAAATCTTTAACAATAAATTTGACGACGACACGCACAACAAATAATGAATTTATTGGTGGTCCATATCAGTCTACATGAAAGTTCGCATATTATGGTCTAAGATTTGTATTCCTCAAAAACCAAAATCGATATTTTGATTTTCTGAAATGGCCTATTATAAGAAATTACAGTTAACTGCTAGCATTTTCTCTGATATTCATTTTCCATCAACAAATTTTTATCACAGAATTTATAATTGACTATATGTATTTTAGTTTTTGTCGTTCCAACTAAAACATTTACTTTAAAAGAAATTAAACGCTTTGACAAACAAGGCATAAGGACGCGGCTGAACGCAGTCCTGCAGTAACTTTGATGTTTTTAACACTGTTAAATTGGATATTTTTGTATGCTCCGCTGGCGGCAATATTGACCCTACAGTGTAATAAAAAACAAGAATTTGCACTACTTAAAAGCATATTTAATAGTAATATTGTTTCACATTTCAAGATAGATAATACTCTTTAGGATCAAAAAATAACTATTCTACGCCTACTAGAGTTCAATTAATTTGTGACACTTTTTTGCCAGGCAAATTTTATTTATTTTTAATACGTAGAACGCCTTAAATGCAATGTATTCAGGTTTCTACTCAAACCAACTTGAGCTCTTTTTGCAAGTCATTATTAAATATATTTTCTCAGAAAAATGTACAAAATGCTTTTATACACGTATCATATATTAAGAATATATTTTCTTTAAAGCAATTTCATAGCAGAATATGTATTTGAGGTTCTAAAGCACTACTAATTACTTTTAAGATCCTTTATATTTTATATTTGCCCAAAGATGTTTTTTTACAGACAGGAACTTCAAAGCTGAATATTTCAATTTAACTTGTTTATTAATATACTAAATATAATTCTTTCAATTAAGAAACGAAATTTATTCAACAATACTTTATTTGTACAAATTCTTTGAAGTTTTTTTTTTTTGAAGGACCCAAGAAGATGAAAAACACAACTTTTATTGACTTAATGTACTGTGAAATAAACAATATTCCGAACGACGACTCGGAAAATAATCTATATATATATACTTTGTTAGGGACTATCTTAAGGGCACTCCTGCTCTTCCCGAATCGAATGTATTTGCCTAACAGTACTTAAGTTAAGTACTGATAGTATTGACGGTCTGCAACCTTTCATACTAGTTTTAATTGCAGTAATTATCACAACTGGAAGATATACGAGGTCAGGAAATCGCATTGGACCGCGCACACCTCACAGGCAGGTGTGGATTAGTTAAGACTGCACGCTCAACAAAGTAAATTTCCGACACGACAGACAAATTTTGTTCATTTTACTCACTTTTTAAAACAGCACCAGCAACTGTTAACGAAGGTGTTGCTGTAAACGCTGATACAGGAAAATCTGAATTACATCCAGGGCCGTTTTTGTTCTTGTTTTGTATTTATTGCAGTTGCAGCATGTGATTATTTTACTTTAAAAGTATAAATAGATCTTACTATCTGAATAATAAAAGTGACAAGTTATTCACTTATACCTGTATCATTGAAATACAAAGTGGAATGAAAAATAATATTAACTGAAAATTTTTTGCTAATTATTATTTACTAACTTTTACTAATCTTATCACAGATAAGTATTAACATATATCTTTTTTAACAATTATTTTCCCGGCTATTTGCCAAAACGCTGAAACTTGGATTACAAAAAAAGATAATATGCACATTATGTTCAGTACAACTGACTCAATAATGTTATTTTTAATTTCAGCTATTCTGTCTAGTTTTTAAATTGAAATATAAATTAATAATTTTAACTAAAGCTTTTTTGTGTTCAATATAAGGTTTAGTATCCTAAAAATTAATTTATTATATTACACTTTGATAAAACTTAACACAAAAACTTCTTTGGACACGGTTATATCGTATCGTGTTCGGTGTTTTATTGTAATTTTTACGAAGCTATGCGTATGCCAGTATTACTTGGACATATCGTACGAACTCATCTATTTGCCCATAAATGTTATGCTCCAATTTCCTTTTTACCAGGAGAAGTTATTTCCTAATTATGTGCTCTTCGAGTCCTATTTTCTGTCGAATATATAAAACACGATTCCACTCTAAAAAATTGCGATTTTATAAACTTTCAACTTGGTTAGGTATCTCAAAAAAAGTACTCACATGAATTCTTCTTTAAATTGTGTCTTTAATTAAACATGTTTCAGTCTCTACATAATCGACTCTGAGAAATAATTTTTAAGCAAATTATACTTAATTTTGTAAAAAGCCAAATCCCTTAAACAAGAGATGAGAATTTTTTATAATAAAATATAAAAACCACATAAATTAGACATCCCCCAAATCCAAAACCGGAAATGCGCGGGCCGAGGTTATACTGATGTGATGACGATGACATGAAAAAAACGCACAGCCACTCCCTTCAATTTTGTCAGGGTAGAAGGTGGGCCTTGCATCCAGGAGCCGGCAGGCAGTAAACCAGTTACGTTTGTCACTCTACGCTCTAACCCACTGCGCTACCGAGTTCATTTTTTTCTGTATATAACAATAACATTTTTTCTCTAATCTAAAACTTCCGCCGATTGCTATTTGCTAGCAGACAAGTATCTGGCGTTTTGTCTACCTGTAAGAAAATTAATAGATATTACTCACAGTGTGCACATAGCACACTTATTCTTATCCTTTTTATTTATAATTATGACTATAACTATTTTCAACTTTTCATCTGAGAAATTTGTCCTTAACACATTAATGTGGTTTATAAATAGTATATTGTGCAAGTTGTGCATTGACATTTCCCATGTTGATACGTTTCACATATCAATTATTATACATATAGAACATACATGACGTTTTGTATACAATATAACCACAATATTATTCACAATTAATTACACTTCTGATCCAAACCACTACTGACGATAATTAAAATTTCAAACACGTGATAAACACAACATCCCATATTATGATGAGATGAATAATTGTGTTTATTATAAACGATGACAAAACGGTTGTATCATATCATAAACATTAAATATGAAATTACTAAGAACATTAACAACAAATTTAAATGTTTAATTCGGTTAATTAGGTAACAAAAACACCATTGTTAAACCTACCAAACAAAAAAATTCTTTTTGTAATGAATTCTTTGTAAAAGAATGAGTGAAATATACATACCTACATAGGAAACTTTGTAATACTGACATTTTACTAATTTCATGGCTGGAGGAAACAAAACTTAATTAAACTGTGTGCAGCTTGTTCGTGGCTCAATATAATGAATCATTAATAATTATTACATTGGTATTACGCTTATTGTAGCATAATTAAATGCAGTTATCCACAATAAACTTTCAGGAGTTTACCAGAAACCACTATCCCAAAATATTCAGTTTAAATGGCTACACTTGGGCGGCGCCGCTTACTGTGAATAATTAGTTTGGTTATATCGTGTAAACCAGCTAACAAAGCAATATTGACACCGTTAATGTTAACTAAACTTTATAAAAAACAAAAATAATATAGGTAATCCTTTCATTATGAAAAAATACCGTACATTGTTTGTATAAGTACGCTAATAAAGCAGTATCGGAAAAACTAGAATGAAAGAAAAATCCCAAAAGACAAATATTGTGGTCCGGAATACTTCTATATACAGGGCGAACGTTGGCTGTTTTTATCACTGACAACCTTTGCAAGTCGGTGTAAATTTACAGGCATATTACCAATGAGTTTGTTTACCTTCGATCAAAACGAAATTATGGACAAATAGCTGGTTGGGAAATTACAATTTTTTTTAAATTTCAAAGGGCTGTTTTTAATTTCTGGGACCTTTTGCAAGTCGATATAAATTTACAGGTACATTAACAACGAGTTTGTTTACCTTCGATCAAAACGAAATTATCGACAAATAGCTGGTTAGGATAATACAATCTTTTAAATTTTTTACAGGGCTGTTTTAACCCCCTGGGAATCTTTGCAAGTCAATGTAAATTTACAGGTACATTACTAACGAGTTTATTTTATTTACCTTCGATCAAAACAAAATTATGGACAAACGGCTGGTTGGGAAATTCTAATTTTTAAAATTTTTAAAGGGCTGTCTTAACCCCTGAGACCCTTTGCAAGTCGATTAAAATTTACAGGTACATTACTAACGAGTTTGATGACCATCGATAAAAACGAAATTATGAACAAATAGCTGGCTGAGAAATTAAAATGCTTTTAAATTTTTAAAGGGTTGTTTTAACCCCTGGGACCCCTTGCAAGTCGATGAAAATTTACAGGTACATTACCAACGAGTTTGATTACCATCGATAAAAACGAAATTATGAACAAGTAGCTGGCTGAGAAATTAAAATGTTTTTTAAATTTTTAAAGGATTATTTTAACCCCTGGGACCCCTTGCAAGTCGATCAAAATTTACAGGTACATTACCAACGAGTTTGATTACCATCGATAAAAACGAAATTATGGACAAATAGCTGGTTGAGAATTTAATTATAATTTGATTAGAATCTGATAAAATCTGATTAGAATCTAATTGTATGCTGATTGGAATCTGATTGGATTCTTAATAGAACATGATTAAAATCTTATTGGAATCTAATAAGAAGCTGTTTAAAATCTGATTAGAATTTGATTAAAATCTTATTATAAACTGATTAAAATCTAATAAGAATCTGATTGTAATCTAATAAGAATCTGATTGGAATCTGATTATTGAATAGAATCTGATTATAATCTTATTGGAATCTGATTATAATCTGATTGTAATTTGATAAGAATCTGACTATAATCTGGTAAGAATCTGATTAGAATCTGTTAAAATCTTATAGGAATCTGATTAAAATCTGATTGACATCTTATTGTAATCTTATAAGAATCAGATTGGAATCTGATTAAAAAATAGCTGGTTAAAGAATTACAATTTTTTTAAAATTTTTAAAGGGTTGTTTTATTAACCCCTGGGACCCTTTGCAAGCAGAAGAACATTTACAGGTACATTACTAACGCGTTTATTTACCATCGATCAAAACGAAATTATGGACAAATAGTTTGTTGAGAGATTACAAATATTTTAAATACTTAAAGGGTTGTTTTAACTCCTGGGATCCTTTGCAAGTAGATGACAATTTACAGGTACATTACTAACTAGTTTTTTTACCATCGACTAAAACCGAAATTATGGGCAAATAGCTGGTTGAGAATTTATTATAATCTGATTAGAATCTTATTGTAAACTGATTATAATCTAATAAGAATCTAATTGGAATCTGATTAGAAATATGATTAATATCTGATTAGGATTTGATTAGAATCCATTTGTAATCTTATTAGAATCTGATAAAGAGTTTGCCTATAAATTGATTTACAGGTACATTACTAATAATTTTTTTTATCATCGATCAAAACGAAATTATGGACAAATAGATGGTTGATAATTTAATTATAATCTGATTAGAATCTGATTAAAATATATTTATAATCTTTTTGGAATCGATTAGAATCTGATTAAAGTCTGATTGGATTTGATTATAATCTCATTATAATCTGATCATAATCTGCTTATAAACTGATTAGAATCTGAATAATATTTTGCTTCCCATCGATCAAAACCAAATTATGGACAAATAGATGAAGGTTAAGAAACTAATTTTTTTTTTAATTTTTAAAAGGTTTTTTAACCCCTGGGCCCTTTGCAAATCGATGAAAATTTACAGGTACATTACTAACGAGTTTCTTTACCATCAATCAAAACCAAATTATGGACAAATGGGTGGTTAAAGAATTGAAAATTTTTTAAATTTTTAAAAGATTGTTTTATTTAACCCCTGGGACCCTTTGCAAGTCGATGAAAATTTACAAGTATATTACTAACGAGTTTCATTACCATCGATCAAAACGAAATTATGGGCAAATAGCTGGCTGAAAAATTAAAATGTTTTAAAATTTTTAAAGGGTTGTTTTAACCCCTGGGACACTTTGCAAGTCCATGTAAATTTACATGAACATTACTAACGAATTTGTCTACCGCCGTCTAAAACTAAATTATAGACAAATAGCTGGTCGGGAAGATACAATTTTTTTAAACCTTCAGTGGGCTGTTTTAACCCCGGGGCCCTTTGCAAATCGGTGAAAATTTACAGGTACATTGCTATTGAGCCTGTTTACCATCGGTCAAAACGAAATGATGGCCAAATAGCTGGTTGGGATATTATAAATTTTTAAAATTTGTAATGCGCCGTTTTAACCCCTGAGACCCTTTGCAAGTCGATGTATTTACAGGTATATTACTAACGAGTTTGTGTACCCTCGGTTAAAACAAAATTATGGACAAATAGTTAGATGGGAAGATACATTTTTTAAAATTCTCAGAGGGCTGTTTTAACCCCTGGGATCCTTTGCAAGTCAATGTAAATTTGCAGGTACTTTATCAACGAACTTGTTTACCTTCGATTAAAACGAAATTATGGACAAAATAGCTGATTTTTTAAATCTTCAGAGGACTATTGTAACCCCTGGGACCCTTTTGCAAATTGATGAAAATTTATATGTACATTACTATCGAGCTTGTTTACCTTCAGGCAAAACGAAATTATGGACAAATAGCTAGTTGGGAAATTAAATTTTTTTAAAGGATTGTTTTAACACCTGGGACCCTTTGCAAGTCGATGAAAATTTACAGGTACATTACTATCGAGCTTGTTTACCTTCAATCAAAACGAAATTATGGACAAATAAGCTCATCTTTTCTGATGTCATTTTATTTAATACCATTCCTTTCTGCAATAACGTCATCGCCATTTTTTTTTAAATGGCAACCCCCCACTTTAATGGTACAGCACGGCTAGAGCAGGAACGAGATGGTCTCTGAGTAGTTCCAAATACTTTTCACCTCTTGGTGTTCTTCAATGAATTAGGGTCCTAAAATTCTATTCCTAACAATGCCAGCCCAAACATTCAACTTTTCTTGATGTTGGGTATGGGCCTAAATCATCCAGTGCGGATTCTGGGGAGCCCAATAATGACAATTTTGTTTATTAACCGTCCTTTAAAATAAAATGTAGCTTTATTAGTAGAGCTGTCCGAGGTCACCTGGACGCCAGAGCCGTCATATGACTCATATGTTTACATCACATCATAATACTTGAATAAGTATATTAAATGGAAATAAATTTTAACAATAATGTTACATTTTATAAAAATTTGTATAAAACTCACCCTTTTAAACAGATTTATGAAGTAGTTTGGTTGTCGTCATCACAAAGTGGGGAAGATCTATAGTATAATAGCATCAGGTATGTTTCTACAGCAGTCTCTGTCAGCAATGTTCGCTTTGGTGAAAAAATGTTTGTATTTTGAAAATGACCGTTCGACATCTACGGATGTAATACAGGCATAAGTAAAACAATCTGTGAACTCACTTAACGGGGTTGTAGATGCACCATCACAAATTTGTCTTAATCTGCTAAAATCAGGATCTTTCTGTAATACACTCTCGAATTTTTCACTAACGTGATTATTTTTTGCGTCATTTATAGCCTGTAGCTGTGTTTTTACGTCGTCCACTATTTGCAGCGATTCCACTAACGACAACGAACTATTTTGCAATTTTTTCTATTGCATCGTGTAGTCCCCTATAATTGTTATTAATACTTTTTAAATCTGTTTCAAGGGAAACGCCTTGAAAGCTTGTCTGGCTTTCCCTAATAGCTGCAGCCTCGTTAGGGTTGAACTGTAGTATCACAGCTTTTATTTGTTGAAAATATTCAACATAATAAAAAGCCGTGGAAATGTTAGTTTAAGAGGGTCCAGTACACGTACTATAATATTTAAAATAGAATTTTTTTTACAATCTGTCGTCTCGTTAATACATAACCAGAGCCGTGTATTTTTTAATCCACATTTAATCCTATTTACAATGTCTTCACGAACAGCTGGAATATATCTACATAACGATGTACGACTTGGTAAGTTCACCTGGGGATTGTATTTATTCCAAAACTCCCGAAATGGTTGTTTATCCAGTATGTGTAGCGGAATATTACAGGCTATTAACATTAACAATAAATCAAACATAAACTGAGTTGTCAAAGGCATGCCATTTTTTTATTTTGATGTTGCACGGTATTGATATGACGACGACAATCTGTTTTGTGCCAGCACATTAAGTCTTGATTGCAAACTTTACAAATTATTTTGCATAAATTTATTCACTGTGTCCGCGTACGGTCGTTTTTTACCCTTTGGCGCGTTTGACATTATGTATAATTTATAGGTACAACCTCACGCATTAACCTTTCAAATAAAACTGCAGCGTAAATCACTTCTAAATCGGCACGTGTGACGACAGCGCAAGACCGTGGCTGTACTCCAGGCACATCGGACAGCTCTATTTATTAGAGAAGATAATACGGTTGGCAAAACTAGTATCACCATTATACCTCTCCATTATGTTATCAAAAATGTCTTTGAATTTTGCTTACTGTGGAGCACACTACGGGATGTTGATCGGTATATTAATACTAAATAAAATACAGACTTCTTGCGTACGCTGCTTGTCAGGGGCGGCGGAACCCAACGAGCAATATCTGTTACTGAATAGGGCGGCAAAACGTAGTTTTTCAAACAAAAACTTTCAAAAAACGCCGGGAAGATTGAAGCAATATAATCTTCATAATAAGCAAAAATAGTCAGTATAAGTGTAATTTTATTTAAACAAATATTATGCTTGCATAAAGTATTCTTAATTACGTAAGTTTAACACAAAACCAATCAAAAATAGAGGTTAAAATCGGATGTGACTGCTACCACCACGTTGCTATTAGGTTAGGTTTGGTTTTTGTGAGTGGGTCCTTGTAGACCTTCCACTGCGGCCATCAGCAGGCTTATTGTAGCAACATCGCTATTGCTCTTCGATTTTTACTGACACTTCCGATAAGTGTGGCTAGCGGTGAACGCAATTTTTTCAAATTGAGATTAATAAAAACTTATTTAATATCAACAATGACTGAATTGCGTTTGATGGACTTGGCGACCATATCGATCGAACATAAATTTCGTAAAAGTTTAGATTACAAAAGCTTGTGCGGGACTTCGCTGGCCTTAAAGCCCAAAAAGTTAATTTTTATCACCATTTTGAATTTGAGAGGCTCACTAGAGCCACAAAATCAGAAATTTATTAGGTATGTATACACATGTAGCCCATGTAATATGTTATTATTATTATTTATGGGGCGAGCATAATCAAAATTTCAATTCTTCGTTTTTCTGTTAAGTAGCGAACAATTTTTCACTAGATCGGTGGCAATAAATAATAACAATAAAGCACTGCTAAACTGACTTTTCAGGAATTTTTTATCTGAAGCGTTCCACAGCCAACGTTCGCACTGTATATTCTCTTTCAGAAGAATATTCCAACGAGGAAGTTAAATGGGCTAAATTTTTGATTTTGAGATAAACAACCTCAGATGAAACTGTTGAGGCACCTCTCCCAGCCGCGTGATGCGCAATATGAGATGGCAATACTGCCATAAATAGAGCTCGACACGGGCAAATTTAAGATAAATGACATTTCATTATTAACCAGAAGATATATTTTAATACAGATAATGCGTTTGGTTCGTAAATGGTCTGTTCAAAATAGAACAAAAGCATGATATCAGTTAAATATTAGATAGTACTTTTATATTTAAAAAAAACTCACCAGAGATAAATATTTTGTTCAGCAAAACCCAAAATAAATGAAACAAAAGTAGTTACATATATAGGAATCACATAAAAACCTTAAAACATTCGCAGACACGTGCGCATGTTTATTTCGTCTGATTTTTCTTAAATCATTCAACCGAGAAATTTGAATAATACAATACATCTGAATAATATGCAGCATGACTTTTATGAGCAAATTTTATTAATTTAGCACCACTAACTTTTCTCTGGAAAATTTAAAAGATAAAGCATAGAATGAAATAAGGAAGAAGAAAGAATTCGGGAAACATGATACAATGTGCCAATCAGAACTTTTATTAAAGTTCATGAATTAAAATAGATTAACTTTGGACTAGGAGTCGCTGAAATTATTTGTCGGGGATAGAAGCGAAATGAATTTGTCAACTAAATCCATTTCTTTTATAGCAGACCTTACAAAACGTAAAGGCAAGAAATAAAAAACCACTTCAATTACACTAAAATAATAAATTTAAAATACAACCAAGCGAAAATTCCCATATGTCCCACCATAAACAATAGTTATTTTGTCATTTTACGACCCATCTTATAAATGTTGTACTTATCAAGGAGTAAATAAAGTAACGACCCAGTTGGCCACTAGAACATTATAAAAACAAAACTCATTACCATGTAATAATTAGGCAGAGATGACTAAAATTTTAAAAAGGGCAAAACATAAAACCGTTCCGATTAGATTACGGCAGAGACATCGCGTAAATAGTGTCGCGCGTGTGTAATAGTTGAACAATAAATTTTTGGACCTGTGTTTAGAGTGGCTTCTTTATGCCTGGGGACAAACTAAAGCTGACGAGGGTGTATGAGGCAACTCTAGTACGGGAGATAAATCAATACCTCCAAAACCTACCCACGCTACACCGCTATTTTCATCGACGCCGTAGTAAAGAGCCGGCTGCCGCCAAGACCTAAGATTTTCATCATACATGTTTTCGCTACCAATATTGCCGACTATAAACATACACGGGCCCTACTGTCATTTTGCAAAATTCACTGAACGCGTGTTTCAAATGAGATACCGATATTTGTGTCATATTTTTGATACTAGTTCTCTAAGACAAAAGCACCACAACTTGAAACCGTTGCAGAACTTACCTCCAACAATAAAAATGCTTACTGAAACCAGATATACAGATTTAGTTTAATGATGACTTTTATGGGTAAGACAGACATCTCCTTTACTGAAACAAAGATTGCGAAGTATCTGAATTGCTTGCAAGTTATTAAAGCTCAAATAGTGGAAGGACAACAATAAACTGTTGATGCCAGACTAAAGCTAAGATAATATCGGACCGCATCAGATCGCTTCGCATCGAATCGCATTTTGTGTAGACTACGCACAGTTGGTTTTGAGTAGCTCACAGGATATTATGGTAATAATTGCGGCTTGTCTGGATGAAATAGAAAACTAGAAAAGAAAAAATGGACTATTTGGACACTAATAATATATCCGTGAGAGATACAGGTGATTCAATGAAAAGCGATACAATGCGTCCGGTGCGGACAGATATGCAGCTTAAATCTTTTGTATATGGGAGAAAACATTAGAAGCACCACAATGCGGAGTTATACGCAATAAAAT